>JAZGLO010001553.1:0-547500 GCA_036873155.1 Biomphalaria sudanica
GCTCGGCATGACCAGCCGGTTGACCCAGAGCGGGCCATCTGGGCCTCAGGTCTAGGGGAACTTGGTGATTTGTGATTTGTGATTTTGGGCACATCGGCACAATTTAGGCCATGTCGTGCCTGCAGTCCCTCAAGGGCCACTCTCCCTCCACACAACAAAGGTCAAATTCTATACCGTCAAATAATTAAAATCAAGGTCTATTTACAATTAAAATAGTAGAGGTAGTAAAAATTTAATAATTTGGTAAAAATATAATGTAAAAAGTACAGAGTTTAGAAATCAGATCTTCGTAGACAATCCCACTTCCCGGATAAAGCCCAGTACCTTCCCAGGGTCGACATTATTGAGTAGTGTTTTTAAATTAGTGGCTCTAAAATATTTTCCCCTGACATCCTGGTATCTGGGGCAGTCAATGAGGATATGTTCCACGGTGAGGCGAGAGTCACAATACTCACAAAGTGGGGGCTCTTCTTTCTTCAGCACAAAAGAGTGCGTGATGTAGGTGTGGCCAATCCTAAGTCTAGACATGGTCGTGCTACCACGCCTTGTCAGACCCTTAGATGTGGACCGCCACCTGACATCCGCCACAATCTGCCTGAGTTTATTGTGAGTCTCAGCCTCCCATCGATCCTGCCACTCTTGGTAGATGGCAGTGGCAATACTTTGTCTCAGGTCTGAGCAGGGAATTTGAGTTCCTGATACCGCATGATTTAGGGCTCTCTTTGCTTCTCTGTCTGCGGCTTCGTTTCCCTCAATGCCCACATGGGAGGGGACCCAGATGAAGGTGACATCCGTATGGTCGGCTGTTATTTGGTCCAACAGCTTCAGGCTCTTATGTACCAGTGGAATGTCAGTCTTCATCCGCCCCAAAGCTTGCAATGCAGATTTGGAGTCGGAGCAGATTATAAATTTCCTCCTTTCTGATGCTTTGACGGCCATAAGTGCAAGCGATATTGCATGCAATTCGGCCGTAAAGATGGAGCAGCCATCGGGGAGTCTACGGGAGATTGTTTTGTTCCGAAAGGAGCAGGCACACGCGACCTTTCCATCCATTTTGGATCCGTCTGTGTAGATGGTGCCACAATCTCCGTAGCTCTCTTGCAGTTCCCTAAAGTGGACTTGTAGTATGCTTGGGTCTGTATTTTCTTTTTTGAAATTAAGGAGGGATAAATTTAATTTGGGTTTATTCATTAGCCAAGGAGGATTCTGAGGGGTTTCTATTTTAGAGATTTGGTTAATGGGTGGGGTTAAATTTTGGATGGGTTCTCTCATTCGAAGGCCTAACGGCTGTATGACGTTAGGCCTTCGATTGTATAATTCTACCTCTGTGGGGTTAAATATGGAATCGAAAGCAGGGTTCGTAGGGTTGGATTTTAGCTTGACTATATACTGCATTGCAAGCTTTTTCATTCTTATATCCATGGGGAGTTCTCCAGCCTCCACATGGAGGCTTGGGATAGGTGATGTACGAAACGCGCCGAGACAGAGACGCAGGGCAGCATTTTGTATTGGTTCCAGTATTTTTAGGTACGACTTCCTTGCTGCTCCATATATTATGGATCCGTAGTCTAGCTTGGATCGAATTAGACTCCGATATAGCAGCAGCAAAGTATCTCTGTCAGCTCCCCAGTCCGTATGGCTGAGCACTCTAAGTATGTTTAATGACTTTTGGCATTTTCTCTTAAGTTCCTTAATGTGGGGGAGAAAATTAAATTTGGAATCTAGAGTGAGGCCTAAAAATTTTGTAGTTTTCACGACAGGGATCTTCTTTTTGTGTATAAATAGTTCAGGGTCTGGGTGGAGTCCCCTTAAATTACAAAAATGCATACTAACTGTTTTGGAGTCCGAAAATTTAAAACCATTATCGTTTGCCCAATTTTGAATTTTGTTTAAACATAACTGTAATTTTCTTTCTAGGGTGTTCATGTTTTTCCCATAAGTAAAAATGACAAAGTCATCAACATACAAAGAGCACTCTATGCCAGGGGACAGAGCATTTATGATGCTATTTATTTTTATGTTGAACAGGGTGACTGACAGAATGCTGCCCTGGGGTACACCCATTTCCTGGTCATGAGTGTCAGAAGTGGTGTTGCCCACTCGAACCTGAAATTTTCGGTCTTTCAGGAATTCCCCCACAAAAAGGGGGAGATGTCCCTTAAGCCCCATAAGCTCCAGATCACGTAGAATGCCATGTTTCCAGGTTGTGTCATAGGCCTTTTCTATATCGAAGAATACAGCTACTAGATGTTCTCTTCTGAGTAATGCATTTCTGATACAAGCTTCCAGCCTTACCAGGTGGTCAGTTGTTGTCCGCCCTTGCCGGAATCCGCACTGGTAGTTAGAGATCACTTTGTTCCTCTCCAGGTACCAGACCAGCCTACTGTTAATCATTCTTTCCATGGTTTTGCAGATGCAGCTTGTTAGTGCTATTGGTCGATAGTTAGCTGGGTCAGAGCCGTCTCTTCCCGGTTTAGGTATCGGTATAACTGTGGCTTTCCTCCAGCTGTTTGGGAAAGCGCCTGTTTGCCACACACAGTTATAGACCCCTAGCAGGACTGCCAATGAGGGTTCGGGAAGGTGCTTGAGGAACTGGTAATGGATTTCATCTTCTCCAGGCGCTGTGTCATGTGACTTGTCTAGCGATTCCCTCAGTTCCTCAAGCGAGAACGGTTTGTTGTAGTCTTCATTGTTTTCTGACCTGAAATCAATGGAGTGTCTTTCCTCCCTGGTTTTGACTTTTTGAAACTCTGGCGTGTAATGTGCAGTGGATGACTTTTCTGCTATTGAGGATGCAAGGCAGTCAGCTATTTCTCTGGGGGACGTGACAGTTCGTCCTTGGTTTTTCAGATGCCCTATTGCATTTGATTCTTTCCCTTTGATTCGCCTTACTGCCTTCCAGACCGCTCTAGCAGAAGTTTTGGCATCCAGACTGCCGACAAAACTTCTCCAGGAATTCCTTTTGGCTGACCGTATGGTTTGTCTAGCCTTTGCTCTAGCTATTCTGAATAGCTTTAGGTTTTCCTGGGATGGATTTTTTATAAATGCAGCCAGTCGTTTTTTCCTATCGCCAATAGCACCTTTGCAGGCTGTATCAAACCATGGTTTGCTAGGCCGTTTTGGATTTGCGGAGGTTAGGGGGACAACTTTCCTGGCTATACTAAGTAGCTTGCTAGCAAAGGTATCAGCTGGGTTCTGCTCATCGAGGATATTTTCTGTAATATCCTCTGAGCATCTTTTTTGGAATTCTTCCCAATCGGCCTTATTCAGTTTCCACCGCTGAGGTCGTCCCAATGAGGGGAGATTGTTAGCAATGATGATTGGGAAGTGGTCACTTCCCCGTAGATCATTGCTAACTGACCATTTAAAGTCGTCCAGAAGTCCAGGGACGCATACGGTGAGGTCAATGCATGTGAGAGATCCAGTTCCTGGGTGCAAGTAGGTCGGTGATGCATCATTAAGTATGCATAAATCATGTTGGAGGAAGATATCCTCCAGCATACGGCCTCTTGTGTCGGTATTGTTGGAGCCCCAAATGGTGTTATGGGCATTGAAATCCCCAAGGATTATGTAAGGCCGGGGGAGTTGTTTCAATAGGTCCTCCATGTCTGTTTGGTTTAATGGAGCGCCTGGTGGTAAATACAGGCTGCAGCAAGTGATAACCTTGTGAAGGGTTATCCTAGCTGCTACGGCCTGTAGTATGGTCTGTAGTTCAACCCTCTCATGGGGGATGCTATCCTTCACAAGGATACAGACTCCACCTGATGCTCTCTCTGCATCCTCAACATTCTTGCTGTAAGCACTGTAGCTTCGGAAGCTGATGCTATCTTTCAGAAATGTTTCCTGTAGACAGACAGCTACAGGAGTCTCAGAGTCCATCAGTAGCTGCATCTCCTCATAATTGGCCTTGAGGCCTCTGCAATTCCACTGTACAATTCTGGAATCCATGGCTTATTCTAGATGACCTACTTGGAGCTATTTGGCTTTGGGAGGCCCCCGGAGGGGTTTCCCTTAATTCCAGTGACCTTGGTATTTTTATTCTTGGGTTTGGATGGAGAGGAGGACAACCCCCTTTTGGGGGAAGTCTTTCTCTCTGGAGAGGGGAGATCCCTCTGGTTAGAGCGGAGGTTATTTCCTCCTCGCTCACCTCGGGCATCCTCTCCGCTTTGATTTCTCCCCTTAGGGAGTTGGTCAACCTCTAGTTCGGTAGAGGTTGGGGTGTCTGACTGGTTTCTCTGAGGAGAACCTGTGTCAGACATGATGTCTCCGGGTTCTCCCGGAGTATTGGTTTTGACTAGCTGCTCAGTCTCCATGCTCTCATCAGCGAGCACAGAGAACCTGTTCTTTAGCATGACAACAGAGCTTTCTTGTTTCTTCAGAGGTGTGTTCTTTGGCGGTGTTTTCTTCTGAGTTGGAGGAGGAGGAGGGGGTGGTGGGGTCAATGTGTCCGTCTGTGTGGCTATGGATCTTCCTATCTTAGCAACAGCCTGGGCATAGGTTTTTGTCAAGCCGAATTGGCCTTTGGCTAGGGCCAATACAGCCGATTTCGCCTGGCTGAAGGTACATCCATTTCTTGCCTTGTACTCCTGCACGGCAACCTCCTGTTTCCACACAGGGCAGTCCTTGGAGTAGGCTGAGTGGCCAGCGTGACAGTTTGGGCATTTGAACTGGGCTGTGCAGCCCTTGTCCTCATGACCTTCTCCAGCACATCTGGCACACACAGTGTTCCTCTTGCAGACTGCCGCGCCGTGTCCATAACCCTGGCACTTGAAGCACCTCATGGGGTTAGGTATGTAGGGCCTCACTGGAACTCGTAGGTATCCTGCCTTCACATACTCTGGCGGTGTCCTAGTTCCAAATGTGAGGATAATAGTGGCGGTTTTGACCTCCTCACCATCCCTGCGCCTGGTAATGCGCCGGGCATGGGTGATTCCTTCAATGCCCTCCACTATTTCCTTCTCGGAACATTCCAGTAGGTCCCTAGAGCTGATTACACCTCTGCTGGTGTTCAGACTCTTGTGTGGCATGACTTCCACTTGGAGATCACAGAGTCTTCTGCATCTTAAAAGCCCATCAGAGTGTATCTTGCTATCAACTTCTACTAGAAGTTCCAAAGACTTGTGTAGCTTAGACACACTCTTGGGCTCTCCCACTACTGACTTAAGTCCCTTGTAGATGACAAAAGGGCTCATCTTTGTCAGACTTTTCCCCTCCTCTGTGCACCTAACCACCAGAAATGATGGCCAGGTAGCACAGCTTTTTGTGGCCTCCTCCTTTCTGTCTTCCATGCGGCGTCTCTTGCCCAGACATAGGTCTGGGGCAAGTAGTTTTTTTGAAGTTTTTTTTTCCATGGGTGTTATATATTAGTTCGGCACCTGTGCTCCCCACCCGCCATCGAGTCCAACAAGGGGACGGGCCATTCGGAAGTCCAGAATGAGCCCGCCAGGGCTACACAGGTGCTATACTCAGTCAGCTACTGCATCGGACATGTGCCCGATACAGCAGCTCCCTGATTGACCCTCTAGCCACCGCCCTCCAGCATAGGTCGAAGACCTATACTGGTAGCTCGGCATGACCAGCCGGTTGACCCAGAGCGGGCCATCTGGGCCTCAGGTCTAGGGGAACTTGGAGCCAAAGTATTGTGTTGTGGTGGCTTATCCTCAGATAGCCATCACTCAAACACCAGGATCTCTTTATCCCCCCTTACCCGTCGCAGTCCACGGCAAACGGACTGGTCTAGGACGTAGTGAGATATTTAGAGATAAGGAGACAGAGTGATGATCAATGAAGGCAGATTGAGGAAAGGAGGAGGCAGACACAATGATAGAAAAGAAGTAGAGCACTTTTGAGCTCCAAAAGTGCTAAGGAAAGAGGAGCGCAGTTTAACGTCTTGTCTCGGGACGCAGAGACATGATGCTCACAAAGTCATAGTGGACACCTCGGTGAGAGACATGATGCTCACAAAGTCATAGTGGACACCTCGGTGAGAGACATGATGCTCACAAAGTCATAGTGGACACCTCGGTGAGAGACATGATGCTCACAAAGTCATAGTGGACACCTCGGTGAGAGACATGATGCTCACAAAGTCATAGTGGTGATTTGTGATTTGTGATTTTGGGCACATCGGCACAATTTAGGCCATGTCGTGCCTGCAGTCCCTCAAGGGCCACTCTCCCTCCACACAACAAAGGTCAAATTCTATACCGTCAAATAATTAAAATCAAGGTCTATTTACAATTAAAATAGTAGAGGTAGTAAAAATTTAATAATTTGGTAAAAATATAATGTAAAAAGTACAGAGTTTAGAAATCAGATCTTCGTAGACAATCCCACTTCCCGGATAAAGCCCAGTACCTTCCCAGGGTCGACATTATTGAATAGTGTTTTTAAATTAGTGGCTCTAAAATATTTTCCCCTGACATCCTGGTATTTGGGGCAGTCAATGAGGATATGTTCCACGGTGAGGCGAGAGTCACAATACTCACAAAGTGGGGGCTCTTCTTTCTTCAGCACAAAAGAGTGCGTGATGTAGGTGTGGCCAATCCTAAGTCTAGACATGGTCGTGCTACCACGCCTTGTCAGACCCTTAGATGTGGACCGCCACCTGACATCCGCCACAATCTGCCTGAGTTTATTGTGAGTCTCAGCCTCCCATCGATCCTGCCACTCTTGGTAGATGGCAGTGGCAATACTTTGTCTCAGGTCTGAGCAGGGAATTTGAGTTCCTGACACCGCATGATTTAGGGCTCTCTTTGCTCCTCTGTCTGCGGCTTCGTTTCCCTCAATGCCCACATGGGAGGGGACCCAGATGAAGGTGACATCCGTATGGTCGGCTGTTATTTGGTCCAACAGCTTCAGGCTCTTATGTACCAGTGGAATGTCAGTCTTCATCCGCCCCAAAGCTTGCAATGCAGATTTGGAGTCGGAGCAGATTATAAATTTCCTCCTTTCTGATGCTTTGACGGCCATAAGTGCAAGCGATATTGCATGCAATTCGGCCGTAAAGATGGAGCAGCCATCGGGGAGTCTACGGGAGATTGTTTTGTTCCGAAAGGAGCAGGCACACGCGACCTTTCCATCCATTTTGGATCCGTCTGTGTAGATGGTGCCACAATCTCCGTAGCTCTCTTGCAGTTCCCTAAAGTGGACTTGTAGTATGCTTGGGTCTGTATTTTCTTTTTTGAAATTAAGGAGGGATAAATTTAATTTGGGTTTATTCATTAGCCAAGGAGGATTCTGAGGGGTTTCTATTTTAGAGATTTGGTTAATGGGTGGGGTTAAATTTTGGATGGGTTCTCTCATTCGAAGGCCTAACAGCTGTATGACGTTAGGCCTTCGGTTGTATAATTCTACCTCTGTGGGGTTAAATATGGAATCGAAAGCAGGGTTCGTAGGGTTGGATTTTAGCTTGACTATATACTGCATTGCAAGCTTTTTCATTCTTATATCCATGGGGAGTTCTCCAGCCTCCACATGGAGGCTTGGGATAGGTGATGTACGAAACGCGCCGAGACAGAGACGCAGGGCAGCATTTTGTATTGGTTCCAGTATTTTTAGGTACGACTTCCTTGCTGCTCCATATATTATGGATCCGTAGTCTAGCTTGGATCGAATTAGACTCCGATATAGCAGCAGCAAAGTATCTCTGTCAGCTCCCCAGTCCGTATGGCTGAGCACTCTAAGTATGTTTAATGACTTTTGGCATTTTCTCTTAAGTTCCTTAATGTGGGGGAGAAAATTAAATTTGGAATCTAGAGTGAGGCCTAAAAATTTTGTAGTTTTCACGACAGGGATCTTCTTTTTGTGTATAAATAGTTCAGGGTCTGGGTGGAGTCCCCTTAAATTACAAAAATGCATACTAACTGTTTTGGAGTCCGAAAATTTAAAACCATTATCGTTTGCCCAATTTTGAATTTTGTTTAAACATAACTGTAATTTTCTTTCTAGGGTGTTCATGTTTTTCCCATAAGTAAAAATGACAAAGTCATCAACATACAAAGAGCACTCTATGCCAGGGGACAGAGCATTTATGATGCTATTTATTTTTATGTTGAACAGGGTGACTGACAGAATGCTGCCCTGGGGTACACCCATTTCCTGGTCATGAGTGTCAGAAGTGGTGTTGCCCACTCGAACCTGAAATTTTCGGTCTTTCAGGAATTCCCCCACAAAACGGGGGAGATGTCCCTTAAGCCCCATAAGCTCCAGATCACGTAGAATGCCATGTTTCCAGGTTGTGTCATAGGCCTTTTCTATATCGAAGAATACAGCTACTAGATGTTCTCTTCTGAGTAATGCATTTCTGATACAAGCTTCCAGCCTTACCAGGTGGTCAGTTGTTGTCCGCCCTTGCCGGAATCCGCACTGGTAGTTAGAGATCACTTTGTTCCTCTCCAGGTACCAGACCAGCCTACTGTTAATCATTCTTTCCATGGTTTTGCAGATGCAGCTTGTTAGTGCTATTGGTCGATAGTTAGCTGGGTCAGAGCCGTCTCTTCCCGGTTTAGGTATCGGTATAACTGTGGCTTTCCTCCAGCTGTTTGGGAAAGCGCCTGTTTGCCACACACAGTTATAGACCCCTAGCAGGACTGCCAATGAGGGTTCGGGAAGGTGCTTGAGGAACTGGTAATGGATTTCATCTTCTCCAGGCGCTGTGTCATGTGACTTGTCTAGCGATTCCCTCAGTTCCTCAAGCGAGAACGGTTTGTTGTAGTCTTCATTGTTTTCTGACCTGAAATCAATGGAGTGTCTTTCTTCCCTGGTTTTGACTTTTTGAAACTCTGGCGTGTAATGTGCAGTGGATGACTTTTCTGCTATTGAGGATGCAAGGCAGTCAGCTATTTCTCTGGGGGACGTGACAGTTCGTCCTTGGTTTTTCAGATGCCCTATTGCATTTGATTCTTTCCCTTTGATTCGCCTTACTGCCTTCCAGACCGCTCTAGCAGAAGTTTTGGCATCCAGACTGCCGACAAAACTTCTCCAGGAATTCCTTTTGGCTGACCGTATGGTTTGTCTAGCCTTTGCTCTAGCTATTCTGAATAGCTTTAGGTTTTCCTGGGATGGATTTTTTATAAATGCAGCCAGTCGTTTTTTCCTATCGCCAATAGCACCATTGCAGGCTGTATCAAACCATGGTTTGCTAGGCCGTTTTGGATTTGCGGAGGTTAGGGGGACAACTTTCCTGGCTATACTAAGTAGCTTGCTAGCAAAGGTATCAGCTGGGTTCTGCTCATCGAGGATATTTTCTGTAATATCCTCTGAGCATCTTTTTTGGAATTCTTCCCAATCGGCCTTATTCAGTTTCCACCGCTGAGGTCGTCCCAATGAGGGGAGATTGTTAGCAATGATGATTGGGAAGTGGTCACTTCCCCGTAGATCATTGCTAACTGACCATTTAAAGTCGTCCAGAAGTCCAGGGACGCATACGGTGAGGTCAATGCATGTGAGAGATCCAGTTCCTAGGTGCAAGTAGGTCGGTGATGCATCATTAAGTATGCATAAATCATGTTGGAGGAAGATATCCTCCAGCATACGGCCTCTTGTGTCGGTATTGTTGGAGCCCCACATGGTGTTATGGGCATTGAAATCCCCAAGGATTATGTAAGGCCGGGGGAGTTGTTTCAATAGGTCCTCCATGTCTGTTTGGTTTAATGGAGCGCCTGGTGGTAAATACAGGCTGCAGCAAGTGATAACCTTGTGAAGGGTTATCCTAGCTGCTACGGCCTGTAGTATGGTCTGTAGTTCAACCCTCTCATGAGGGATGCTATCCTTCACAAGGATACAGACTCCACCTGATGCTCTCTCTGCATCCTCAACATTCTTGCTGTAAGCACTGTAGCTTCGGAAGCTGATGCTATCTTTCAGAAATGTTTCCTGTAGACAGACAGCTACAGGAGTCTCAGAGTCCATCAGTAGCTGCATCTCCTCATAATTGGCCTTGAGGCCTCTGCGATTCCACTGTACAATTCTGGAATCCATGGCTTATTCTAGATGACCTACTTGGAGCTATTTGGCTTTGGGAGGCCCCCGGAGGGGTTTCCCTTAATTCCAGTGACCTTGGTATTTTTATTCTTGGGTTTGGATGGAGAGGAGGACAACCCCCTTTTGGGGGAAGTCTTTCTCTCTGGAGAGGGGAGATCCCTCTGGTTAGAGCGGAGGTTATTTCCTCCTCGCTCACCTCGGGCATCCTCTCCGCTTTGATTTCTCCCCTTAGGGAGTTGGTCAACCTCTAATTCGGTAGAGGTTGGGGTGTCTGACTGGTTTCTCTGAGGAGAACCTGTGTCAGACATGATGTCTCCGGGTTCTCCCGGAGTATTGGTTTTGACTAGCTGCTCAGTCTCCATGCTCTCATCAGCGAGCACAGAGAACCTGTTCTTTAGCATGACAACAGGGCTTTCTTGTTTCTTCAGAGGTGTGTTCTTTGGCGGTGTTTTCTTCTGAGTTGGAGGAGGAGGAGGTTGATTTTGTTGATTTGTGATTTGGGCACATCGGCACAATTTAGGCCATGTCGTGCCTGCAGTCCCTCAAGGGCCACTCTCCCTCCACACAACAAAGGTCAAATTCTATACCGTCAAATAATTAAAATCAAGGTCTATTTACAATTAAAATAGTAGAGGTAGTAAAAATTTAATAATTTGGTAAAAATATAATGTAAAAAGTACAGAGTTTAGAAATCAGATCTTCGTAGACAATCCCACTTCCCGGATAAAGCCCAGTACCTTCCCAGGGTCGACATTATTGAATAGTGTTTTTAAATTAGTGGCTCTAAAATATTTTCCCCTGACATCCTGGTATCTGGGGCAGTCAATGAGGATATGTTCCACGGTGAGGCGAGAGTCACAATAGTCACAAAGTGGGGGCTCTTCTTTCTTCAGCACAAAAGAGTGCGTGATGTAGGTGTGGCCAATCCTAAGTCTAGACATGGTCGTGCTACCACGCCTTGTCAGACCCTTAGATGTGGACCGCCACCTGACATCCGCCACAATCTGCCTGAGTTTATTGTGAGTCTCAGCCTCCCATCGATCCTGCCACTCTTGGTAGATGGCAGTGGCAATACTTTGTCTCAGGTCTGAGCAGGGAATTTGAGTTCCTGATACCGCATGATTTAGGGCTCTCTTTGCTTCTCTGTCTGCGGCTTCGTTTCCCTCAATGCCCACATAGGAAGGGACCCAGACGAAGATGACATCCGTATGGTCGGCTGTTATTTGGTCCAACAGCTTCAGGCTCTTATGTACCAGTGGAATGTCAGTCTTCATCCGCCCCAAAGCTTGCAATGCAGATTTGGAGTCGGAGCAGATTATAAATTTCCTCCTTTCTGATGCTTTGACGGCCATAAGTGCAAGCGATATTGCATGTAATTCGGCCGTAAAGATGGAGCAGCCATCGGGGAGTCTACGGGAGATTGTTTTGTTCCGAAAGGAGCAGGCACACGCGACCTTTCCATCCATTTTGGATCCGTCTGTGTAGATGGTGCCACAATCTCCGTAGCTCTCTTGCAGTTCCCTAAAGTGGACTTGTAGTATGCTTGGGTCTGTATTTTCTTTTTTGAAATTAAGGAGGGATAAATTTAATTTGGGTTTATTCATTAGCCAAGGAGGATTCTGAGGGGTTTCTATTTTAGAGATTTGGTTAATGGGTGGGGTTAAATTTTGGATGGGTTCTCTCATTCGAAGGCCTAACGGCTGTATGACGTTAGGCCTTCGGTTGTATAATTCTACCTCTGTGGGGTTAAATATGGAATCGAAAGCAGGGTTCGTAGGGTTGGATTTTAGCTTGACTATATACTGCATTGCAAGCTTTTTCATTCTTATATCCATGGGGAGTTCTCCAGCCTCCACATGGAGGCTTGGGATAGGTGATGTACGAAACGCGCCGAGACAGAGACGCAGGGCAGCATTTTGTATTGGTTCCAGTATTTTTAGGTACGACTTCCTTGCTGCTCCATATATTATGGATCCGTAGTCTAGCTTGGATCGAATTAGACTCCGATATAGCAGCAGCAAAGTATCTCTGTCAGCTCCCCAGTCCGTATGGCTGAGCACTCTAAGTATGTTTAATGACTTTTGGCATTTTCTCTTAAGTTCCTTAATGTGGGGGAGAAAATTAAATTTGGAATCTAGAGTGAGGCCTAAAAATTTTGTAGTTTTCACGACAGGGATCTTCTTTTTGTGTATAAATAGTTCAGGGTCTGGGTGGAGTCCCCTTAAATTACAAAAATGCATACTAACTGTTTTGGAGTCCGAAAATTTAAAACCATTATCGTTTGCCCAATTTTGAATTTTGTTTAAACATAACTGTAATTTTCTTTCTAGGGTGTTCATGTTTTTCCCATAAGTAAAAATGACAAAGTCATCAACATACAAAGAGCACTCTATGCCAGGGGACAGAGCATTTATGATGCTATTTATTTTTATGTTGAACAGGGTGACTGACAGAATGCTGCCCTGGGGTACACCCATTTCCTGGTCATGAGTGTCAGAAGTGGTGTTGCCCACTCGAACCTGAAATTTTCGGTCTTTCAGGAATTCCCCCACAAAACGGGGGAGATGTCCCTTAAGCCCCATAAGCTCCAGATCACGTAGAATGCCATGTTTCCAGGTTGTGTCATAGGCCTTTTCTATATCGAAGAATACAGCTACTAGATGTTCTCTTCTGAGTAATGCATTTCTGATACAAGCTTCCAGCCTTACCAGGTGGTCAGTTGTTGTCCGCCCTTGCCGGAATCCGCACTGGTAGTTAGAGATCACTTTGTTCCTCTCCAGGTACCAGACCAGCCTACTGTTAATCATTCTTTCCATGGTTTTGCAGATGCAGCTTGTTAGTGCTATTGGTCGATAGTTAGCTGGGTCAGAGCCGTCTCTTCCCGGTTTAGGTATCGGTATAACTGTGGCTTTCCTCCAGCTGTTTGGGAAAGCGCCTGTTTGCCACACACAGTTATAGACCCCTAGCAGGACTGCCAATGAGGGTTCGGGAAGGTGCTTGAGGAACTGGTAATGGATTTCATCTTCTCCAGGCGCTGTGTCATGTGACTTGTCTAGCGATTCCCTCAGTTCCTCAAGCGAGAACGGTTTGTTGTAGTCTTCATTGTTTTCTGACCTGAAATCAATGGAGTGTCTTTCCTCCCTGGTTTTGACTTTTTGAAACTCTGGCGTGTAATGTGCAGTGGATGACTTTTCTGCTATTGAGGATGCAAGGCAGTCAGCTATTTCTCTGGGGGACGTGACAGTTCGTCCTTGGTTTTTCAGATGCCCTATTGCATTTGATTCTTTCCCTTTGATTCGCCTTACTGCCTTCCAGACCGCTCTAGCAGAAGTTTTGGCATCCAGACTGCCGACAAAACTTCTCCAGGAATTCCTTTTGGCTGACCGTATGGTTTTGTCTAGCCTTTGCTCTAGCTATTCTGAATAGCTTTAGGTTTTCCTGGGATGGATTTTTTATAAATGCAGCCAGTCGTTTTTTCCTATCGCCAATAGCACCCTTGCAGGCTGTATCAAACCATGGTTTGCTAGGCCGTTTTGGATTTGCGGAGGTTAGGGGGACAACTTTCCTGGCTATACTAAGTAGCTTGCTAGCAAAGGTATCAGCTGGGTTCTGCTCATCGAGGATATTTTCTGTAATATCCTCTGAGCATCTTTTTTGGAATTCTTCCCAATCGGCCTTATTCAGTTTCCACCGCTGAGGTCGTCCCAATGAGGGGAGATTGTTAGCAATGATGATTGGGAAGTGGTCACTTCCCCGTAGATCATTGCTAACTGACCATTTAAAGTCGTCCAGAAGTCCAGGGACGCATACGGTGAAGTCAATGCATGTGAGAGATCCAGTTCCTGGGTGCAAGTAGGTCGGTGATGCATCATTAAGTATGCATAAATCATGTTGGAGGAAGATATCCTCCAGCATACGGCCTCTTGTGTCGGTATTGTTGGAGCCCCACATGGTGTTATGGGCATTGAAATCCCCAAGGATTATGTAAGGCCGGGGGAGTTGTTTCAATAGGTCCTCCATGTCTGTTTGGTTTAATGGAGCGCCTGGTGGTAAATACAGGCTGCAGCAAGTGATAACCTTGTGAAGGGTTATCCTAGCTGCTACGGCTTGTAGTATGGTCTGTAGTTCAACCCTCTCATGGGGGATGCTATCCTTCACAAGGATACAGACTCCACCTGATGCTCTCTCTGCATCCTCAACATTCTTGCTGTAAGCACTGTAGCTTCGGAAGCTGATGCTATCTTTCAGAAATGTTTCCTGTAGACAGACAGCTACAGGAGTCTCAGAGTCCATCAGTAGCTGCATCTCCTCATAATTGGCCTTGAGGCCTCTGCAATTCCACTGTACAATTCTGGAATCCATGGCTTATTCTAGATGACCTACTTGGAGCTATTTGGCTTTGGGAGGCCCCCGGAGGGGTTTCCCTTAATTCCAGTGACCTTGGTATTTTTATTCTTGGGTTTGGATGGAGAGGAGGACAACCCCCTTTTGGGGGAAGTCTTTCTCTCTGGAGAGGGGAGATCCCTCTGGTTAGAGCGGAGGTTATTTCCTCCTCGCTCACCTCGGGCATCCTCTCCGCTTTGATTTCTCCCCTTAGGGAGTTGGTCAACCTCTAATTCGGTAGAGGTTGGGGTGTCTGACTGGTTTCTCTGAGGAGAACCTGTGTCAGACATGATGTCTCCGGGTTCTCCCGGAGTATTGGTTTTGACTAGCTGCTCAGTCTCCATGCTCTCATCAGCGAGCACAGAGAACCTGTTCTTTAGCATGACAAAAGGGCTTTCTTGTTTCTTCAGAGGTGTGTTCTTTGACGGTGTTTTCTTCTGAGTTGGAGGAGGAGGAGGGGGTGGTGGGGTCAATGTGTCCGTCTGTGTGGCTATGGATCTTCCTATCTTAGCAACAGCCTGGGCATAGGTTTTTGTCAAGCCGAATTGGCCTTTGGCTAGGGCCAATACAGCCGATTTCGCCTGGCTGAAGGTACATCCATTTCTTGCCTTGTACTCCTGCACGGCAACCTCCTGTTTCCACACAGGGCAGTCCTTGGAGTAGGCTGAGTGGCCAGCGTGACAGTTTGGGCATTTGAACTGGGCTGTGCAGCCCTTGTCCTCATGACCTTCTCCAGCACATCTGGCACACACAGTGTTCCTCTTGCAGACTGCCGCGCCGTGTCCATAACCCTGGCACTTGAAGCACCTCATGGGGTTAGGTATGTAGGGCCTCACTGGAACTCGTAGGTATCCTGCCTTCACATACTCTGACGGTGTCCTAGTTCCAAATGTGAGGATAATAGTGGCGGTTTTGACCTCCTCACCATCCCTGCGCCTGGTAATGCGCCGGGCATGGGTGACTCCTTCAATGCCCTCCACTATTTCCTTCTCGGAACATTCCAGTAGGTCCTTAGAGCTGATTACACCTCTGCTGGTGTTCAGACTCTTGTGTGGCATGACTTCCACTTGGAGATCACAGAGTCTTCTGCATCTTAAAAGCCCATCAGAGTGTATCTTGCTATCAACTTCTACTAGAAGTTCCAAAGACTTGTGTAGCTTAGACACACTCTTGGGCTCTCCCACTACTGACTTAAGTCCCTTGTAGATGACAAAAGGGCTCATCTTTGTCAGACTTTTCCCCTCCTCTGTGCACCTAACCACCAGAAATGATGGCCAGGTAGCACAGCTTTTTGTGGCCTCCTCCTTTCTGTCTTCCATGCGGCGTCTCTTGCCCAGACATAGGTCTGGGGCAAGTAGTTTTTTTGAAGTTTTTTTTTTCCATGGGTGTTATATATTAGTTCGGCATGTGTGCTCCCCACCCGCCATCGAGTTTAACAAGGGGACGGGCCATTCGGAAGTCCAGAATGAGCCCGCCAGGGCTACACAGGTGCTATACTCAGTCAGCTACTGCATCGGACATGTGCCCGATACAGCAGCTCCCTGATTGACCCTCTAGCCACCGCCCTCCAGCATAGGTCGAAGACCTATGCTGGAAGCTCGGCATGACCAGCCGGTTGACCCAGAGCGGGCCATCTGGGCCTCAGGTCTAGGGGAACTTGGAGCCAAAGTATTGTGTTGTGGTGGCTTATCCTCAGATAGCCACCACTCAAACACCAGGATCTCTTTATCCCCCCTTACCCGTCGCAGTCCACGGCAAACGGACTGGTCTAGGACGTAGTGAGATATTTAGAGATAAGGAGACAGAGTGATGATCAATGAAGGCAGATTGAGGAAAGGAGGAGGCAGACACAATGATAGAAAAGAAGTAGAGCACTTTTGAGCTCCAAAAGTGCTAAGGAAAGAGGAGCGCAGTTTAACGTCTTGTCTCGGGACGCCAAAGTCATAGTGGACACCTCGGTGAGAGACATGCTTCTCACAAAGTCATAGTGGACACCTCTGTGAGAGACATGCTTCTCACAAAGTCATAGTGGACACCTCTGTGAGAGACATGCTTCTCACAAAGTCATAGTGGACACCTCGGTGAGAGACATGATGCTCACAAAGTCATAGTGGACACCTCGGTGAGAGACATGATGCTCACAAAGTCATAGTGGACACCTCGGTGAGAGACATGATGCTCACAAAGTCATAGTGGACACCTCGGAGAGAGACATGATGCTCACAAAGTCATAGTGGACACCTCGGTGAGAGACATGATGCTCACAAAGTCATAGTGGACACCTCGGTGAGAGACATGATGCTCACAAAGTCATAGTGGACACCTCGGTGAGAGACATGATGCTCACAAAGTCATAGTGGACACCTCGGTGAGAGACATGCTTATCACAAAGTCATAGTGGACACCTCTGTGAGAGACATGCTTCTCACAAAGTCATAGTGGACACCTCTGTGAGAGGCATGATGCTCACAAAGTCATAGTGGACACCTCGGTGAGAGACATGATGCTCACAAAGTCATAGTGGACACCTCAGTGAGAGACATGATGCTCACAAAGTCATAGTGGACACCTCGGTGAGAGACATGATGCTCACAAAGTCATAGTGGACACCTCAGTGAGAGACATGATGCTCACAAAGTCATAGTGGACACCTCGGTGAGAGACATGATGCTCACAAAGTCATAGTGGACACCTCGGTGAGAGACATGATGCTCACAAAGTCATAGTGGACACCTCGGTGAGAGACATGCTTCTCACAAAGTCATAGTGGACACCTCTGTGAGAGACATGCTTCTCACAAAGTCATAGTGGACACCTCTGTGAGAGACATGATGCTCACAAAGTCATAGTGGACACCTCGGTGAGAGACATGATGCTCACAAAGTCATAGTGGACACCTCTGTGAGAGACATGCTTCTCACAAAGTCATAGTGGACAAGTCGGTGAGAGACATGATGCTCACAAAGTCATAGTGGACACCTCGGTGAGAGACATGCTTCTCACAAAGTCATAGTGGACACCTCGGTGAGAGACATGATGCTCACAAAGTCATAGTGGACACCTCTGTGAGAGACATGATGCTCACAAAGTCAAAGTGGACACCTCGGTGAGAGACATGCTTCTCACAAAGTCATAGTGGACACCTCTGTGAGAGGCATGCTTCTCACAAAGTCATAGTGGACACCTCTGTGAGAGACATGATGCTCACAAAGTCATAGTGGACACCTCGGTGAGAGACATGATGCTCACAAAGTCATAGTGGACACCTCGGTGAGAGACATGATGCTCACAAAGTCATAGTGGACACCTCGGTGAGAGACATGATGCTCACAAAGTCATAGTGGACACCTCGGTGAGAGACATGCTTCTCACAAAGTCATAGTGGACACCTCTGTGAGAGACATGCTTCTCACAAAGTCATAGTGGACACCTCTGTGAGAGACATGCTTCTCACAAAGTCATAGTGGACACCTCGGTGAGAGACATGATGCTCACAAAGTCATAGTGGACACCTCGGTGAGAGACATGATGCTCACAAAGTCATAGTGGACACCTCGGTGAGAGACATGATGCTCACAAAGTCATAGTGAACACCTCGGTGAGAGACATGATGCTCACAAAGTCATAGTGGACACCTCGGTGAGAGACATGATGCTCACAAAGTCATAGTGGACACCTCGGTGAGAGACATGATGCTCACAAAGTCATAGTGGACACCTCGGTGAGAGACATGCTTCTCACAAAGTCATAGTGGACACCTCTGTGAGAGACATGCTTCTCACAAAGGCATAGTGGACACCTCTGTGAGAGGCATGATGCTCACAAAGTCATAGTGGACACCTCGGTGAGAGACATGATGCTCACAAAGTCATAGTGGACACCTCAGTGAGAGACATGATGCTCACAAAGTCATAGTGGACACCTCGGTGAGAGACATGATGCTCACAAAGTCATAGTGGACACCTCAGTGAGAGACATGATGCTCACAAAGTCATAGTGGACACCTCGGTGAGAGACATGATGCTCACAAAGTCAAAGTGGACACCTCGGTGAGAGACATGCTTCTCACAAAGTCATAGTGGACACCTCGGTGAGAGACATGCTTCTCACAAAGTCATAGTGGACACCTCTGTGAGAGACATGATGCTCACAAAGTCATAGTGGACACCTCGGTGAGAGACATGATGCTCACAAAGTCATAGTGGACACCTCGGTGAGAGACATGATGCTCACAAAGTCATAGTGGACACCTCGGTGAGAGACATGATGCTCACAAAGTCATAGTGGACACCTCGGTGAGAGACATGCTTCTCACAAAGTCATAGTGGACACCTCTGTGAGAGACATGCTTCTCACAAAGTCATAGTGGACACCTCTGTGAGAGACATGCTTCTCACAAAGTCATAGTGGACACCTCGGTGAGAGACATGATGCTCACAAAGTCATAGTGGACACCTCGGTGAGAGACATGATGCTCACAAAGTCATAGTGGACACCTCGGTGAGAGACATGATGCTCACAAAGTCATAGTGAACACCTCGGTGAGAGACATGATGCTCACAAAGTCATAGTGGACACCTCGGTGAGAGACATGATGCTCACAAAGTCATAGTGGACACCTCGGTGAGAGACATGATGCTCACAAAGTCATAGTGGACACCTCGGTGAGAGACATGCTTCTCACAAAGTCATAGTGGACACCTCTGTGAGAGACATGCTTCTCACAAAGGCATAGTGGACACCTCTGTGAGAGGCATGATGCTCACAAAGTCATAGTGGACACCTCGGTGAGAGACATGATGCTCACAAAGTCATAGTGGACACCTCAGTGAGAGACATGATGCTCACAAAGTCATAGTGGACACCTCGGTGAGAGACATGATGCTCACAAAGTCATAGTGGACACCTCAGTGAGAGACATGATGCTCACAAAGTCATAGTGGACACCTCGGTGAGAGACATGATGCTCACAAAGTCATAGTGGACACCTCGGTGAGAGACATGATGTTTAGAAAGTCATAGTGGACACCTCGGTGAGAGACATGCTTCTCACAAAGTCATAGTGGAAGCAAATGTGGAGCATGAAGTTCCGGGTGTATATTTGTGCAATGTGAATCACTGCTAAATGTCCCGTCGTCTTCGAAATAAGCAACTTTTGAAACATTGTAGTTTGACAGAATTTGAAATACTGACACATTTCATCAAATCTATGTATGCCTAGCTGTTCTAGTTTTTCTTCCTTTTAAACCTTTATCCTCTTATATTCCCTCCTATTGGTCTGGTCATCTTAGAAAAGACAGACAGAAGGACAATTACATAATTCAAGATAAAATAAACTAAATTGGATTTTTAAATCTTTTCAGATTTCGTTTTAAAGAGACGACTCAGCGACCACCTATGAATGTCATGTACATGAACACAAAAACTAATGAATTCAATCCAAATGCATCGGCAGTGGACGTCGGCATCTTTCACAAGCATCTGTCTCCATGGCTACGGACGTTCTCACGAGATAACATTCTTGTAGTTTCCGACGAAGATCTCACGACAGATCCACTCAGTGTTCTTAAAAGAGCCGAGAAATTTCTGAACATTCCGCCCATGCTAAATGAAGACAACTTCTACTACAATGAAACGTCTGGATTTTACTGCTGTCGGCGATATTCGACAGACGAACAGCCTCGGTGTATGAATATAAACAAGGGCTGGAAACATCCCGAGCTTCCAGCAGACGATGAGAAAATGTTATATGATTTCTACAGGCCCCACAATAAAAAACTGTTTAAACTTTTAAATGAGACTTACAATTGGGAAAAAACATAGATCTTAATGAAAATGATACGAGTTCGCATTAGTTTATAAAACAAAACATGTAAGGTCATATATAAGAACATTTTGTCGTCTTGGTGGTCTCACAAATTCTATGTAGTTGTAGTTAAGGTTTGAATGGTTATTATTCGCTATGTAATTTGTCTTCTTTACCTATATATAGTGTCTATTATATATAAGTTTAATATTGAAAAGTTGACCTATATATAAGTTTAATATTGAAAAGTTGACCTATATATAACTTTAATATTGAAAAGTTGACCTATATATAACTTTAATATTGAAAAGTTGACCTATATATATAAGTTTAATATTGAAAAGTTGACCTATATATAACTTTAATATTGAAAAGTTGACCTATATATAAGTTTAATATTGAAAAGTTGACCTATATATAACTTTAATATTGAAAAGTTGACCTATATATAACTTTAATATTGAAAAGTTGACCTATAACGTTGAAAATACAAGAAGGGTGGGGAAAGAGTGAGTGAAAGAAAATGCTGACATTGTACAGTAGGCCTAGTCGTTGAAATAATTAACTCATAAATAGCCTACTCACTAGTTTTTATATTATTATTAATATTTTCTATTTGATAAAGTAGATATAAATATTAAGATAAAAAAAACACTTTTAAACAAACAAAACTTTTTTTCTTGGCTGCTCCTAAAGAGAAAGATGCTGCTACTCATTTTGTGTAGTCTAGCCAGTTTATAGATCTTAAAAACTAAAAGAACTACAAAAGTTTGTGTTCACTTGATTCTGTAGCGTGCTATTCTCTCTAAATAGGAAAAGTCTTGCAACGTTCACGCATGGTAATATTCTGGCTGGTGACAAGACATCCTTCATTATTTCACAGATTTAGTAAAAAGTACGCTTTCAGATAATTGATAGATTGTACTTGATAGTTTCAGATATTCCCAAAATAAAGGTTTCGTATTACTTTTTTTATTTAAGTGTATATTTAGTCCTTTATATTAACATTGACTACAATAAGTCATTTGGTAAGTTTTCGTGTTCAAACAAAAAAAAAAAAAACTTCTGGGCCTGCACTTCTCACCAAACAAAGGGAAAGCTGGGCTCTAAAACTAAATGGAGACCAAGATGGACTAGACATATGTACTGATGAACAGAATACATGCCTACTTTTTATTTTGCTATATTGCAATACCAATGTAAATGTACAAGTGTGAATGTTAATTGAAACATGATTTGTCGGAAAAGTTGGATTTGCTTTTAAAATAAACAAAATTTTTAAACATATTTTAAAGTGCATTTCAGTTCAAAAATGTATTTCTTTTTGTTTAGTCCAAACATTTTTTGTTTATCTTTTATGTTCAATTCAACTAAAAATGTCACCGTTTTTTTATTGTCATTATTATTTATTCAAGTTAAAAAAAACAACATTCAGGCCTAGGAGGCCTATATCGAAAGGAGGTGCAGGTCAAGCAACTCTTGGACTTGAATATGGCTTCATCGTTTCTGTACGTTACATCACGTGCATTGTTTCTGTACGTTACATCACGTGCATTGTTTCTGTACGTTACATCACGTGCATTGTTTCTGTACGTTACATCACGTGCATTGTTTCTGTACGTTACATCACGTGCATTGTTTCTGTACGTTACATCACGTGCATTGTTTCTGACTGTGTCTGTCAACACGACTGAAAAGCATGACTGCCAGGACGAAACCTTGTTCTATCTACAGGGCCGGATTTATGTAGGTGGAGGCTTCGGGGCAGGATTTGTGGAGGTCCGTACACTTTTTTGTGGAGCTTTAATAAAGATTTACTTATTAATTTAAAAAATACCTATATCTAAAGGCATGCTATATTTTAGTAGAAAGAAAAAGAGTACTTGTCAAAGAATCATGTCAATTGTTCCACTTTTTTTTCCAGAGGCGGTGCAGGGCATATACGAAGTGGGCCCACGGCATCGTGTTTCGATAGACCCCGTGCTAGGAAGGTTTATCCATTATACAATACGTACATAATCACTGTAGTCCCAACATTTATTCAAAATAATTAACCATACTACCACGCAGATGTCAACAAAAGTTCTTAGGGTAAAAGAGGCAATATATAATAAAGTGAGGTTAAAAGAATGCCAGTTAAGATTTTGTAAAACATCAACTGATGATAATATAATATCAGATAATATTTAACACAACACCGGGAGAGCTTAAAATATAGGTTAAATATTGAAAACTGTTGTATAAACGACAATGCTGCAAAATGGTAGTCAATAACTGAGGAGTTGAATTTCATATATTGAAGATGAATCCCAAGTAGAAAAAAAGTGGACGAGAGCAGTAACTACCAACTTGGAGAATCAAATGAAGCAGCTGATCCAGAATGTCATGCCAGATGTTAAGCAGCTACTTTAATACATAACAGAAAAATTAATTTAAAAAATGTATCCATACACTGCCTTTCAAATTTAATTATACAGGTAATTACAGCCTACGTCCGCTTAAAGGAGCTTTTCGGAAGTATAATACAAACATAGAAATATAATGGGTCCGGAAAGACTTTTAAGTTTGATAGTTTTATCGTTAAAGCCGATTAAAGGTCAAGCCTTCTAAGATAAATTACAATACGAAATAAAGGATTTCAGTAGGCTTAAATAGCTTTTGGCAGTTTCGTGTCCATTATTTTAAGTAGGTTCTATATATCCATACTTTAGCCTAAGATATGGAAGGATGTATACATACTTTGGGCCCAATAGATGGAAGGATGCATACATACTTTAGGCCCAAGGGATGGGAGGATGTATACATACTTTGGGCCCAAGAGATGGAAGGATGTATACATACTTTGGGCCCAAGAGATGGAAGGATGTATACATACTTTAGGCCCAAGAGATGGAAGGATGTATACATACTTTGGGCCCAAAGGATGGAAGGATGTATACATACTTTAGACCCAAGAGATGGACGGATGTATACATACTTTAGGCCCAAGAGATGGAAGGATGTATACATACTTTGGGCCCAAAGGATGGAAGGATGTATTCATACTTTAGGCCCAAGAGATGGACGGATGTATACATACTTTAGGCCTAAGAGATGAAAGGATGTATATATACTTAAGGCCCAAAGGATGGAAGGATGTATACATACTTTAGGCCCAAGAGATGGAAGAATGTATACATACTTTAGGCCCAAGAGATGGAAGGATGTATACATACTTTAGGCCCAAGAGATGGAAGGATGTATACATACTTTGGGCCCAAAGGATGGAAGGATGTATACATACTTTAGGCCCAAAAGATGGAAGGATGTATACATATTTTAGGCTCAATGGGTGGGAAGGGGACGTCGCAAAATATTCTTCGCCAGTGGCATTGCTAGATTATATGATGCCCAGTGAGGCTTCTCCTGATGATGTCTCCCTCTCCCCAAAAAAGTAAATAAAACAGCAGAAAGAAAAGTTTTCTTTCCCGAACAAAGGAGTATTCATTGTTAAAGTTTTGCTATTTTCTCCATCAATTACCAAATTAGTGAGACGCAGATTGTTGTTCAATGTTGATTGCAATTATATCTTGATCAACTTAAGTCTGAAAAAACTTCGCTTACCGCAGTTATTCAGAAATATTCACATAAAGACAATATTTAGAACTGAGATGATGTCGATGAAAGAGTAAAGAATCTTTACCCCGCCATTGTCCATAAAAACGTAACATCAACATTTGGGAAAATTGATCCAGTGTTGAGATGTATGCTTTACTTGTCAGGTTTATGAGTTATTTAGGTTGTTCAATAGTTGAACAAAATTAAGATCCCAAGGTTCAACCTGACAAGAACATATATATCATTCACACACCGTCGTAGCCTACATAGAGTAACCAACTATGTGGATGAATTTAAATAACAAAATTTTGACTTGAATTGTATGATAATGATATCTGTATATGTGGGATGAGAATGATAGAATGATGAATAGATAATTTATATATAAAATATATAGATAGAGATATGTATTCAATAATTACACATAAACACCTTGCTAGTGCTACCAAATTGTCCCCATGGTTTCATAGTAAACCAGACGCTGACCGATTGACATCACAATACTGTCGACATCGGCAATGATAGAGTTAGACCTCAACTGATCCCCAACTGGCACGAACTGACAACCTCATACAACATATATTAAGAGATATCACAAACGAAATAACTCACCCTACATAAGGGCCAAAAATCCTACTGAATAACAAGTCCAAGGAACTAGTACTTGTTTACACAGACTAATAATCTTTTACGGACCAACACACCGTACGTTTCAACCAAATTTAGAGGGTGAACTGCCTCAGGACAACGAATGACCAATAAATGTCACCAGACTTTGTGACGTAGCAAAAACAATTCAAAACAAAACTACAGGCACTCTCGCCCCGTACAAGTATTGTACGAGTAAAGAAAAAAAATAAGCACAGCTGGGGAAGGGGGGAAGCAAAAGACACTAGTCTCAACTACGTGTCAATATAAGTGTTAAATATTTAGCTTGTAATCACCCAATTATTACTAAAATTCGTTTCCTATTTGCGAAGGCATGTATTCGGTCTGGAACTAGCTTGGTTGGGAGCACATGTTCTCTCAGAAGCGGATCTATTTCGGATGTAATTTAACAACCTCATAGAAATTACCTAGACTTTCTATTTGCAATTCTTCAACTTGTTCGTGACGCGTCAGATTCTGCAGGGAGATAAAAGAAAGATATCCAAGATTCTTTTCAGG
Organism: Biomphalaria sudanica; assembly: GCA_036873155.1. NCBI lineage: Eukaryota > Metazoa > Mollusca > Gastropoda > Planorbidae > Biomphalaria > Biomphalaria sudanica. The sequence goes on from JAZGLO010001553.1 coordinate 24,938, forward strand.
TAGCATTTTTATCCTTTGCACCGTTTTATCACTATATATCAGTGGTCTTCAACAGGGGCGCTAGTACCACTTGGGAGAGGGGCGTTTTCGTGATTTTGGGGGCGCTGGGCATAAAGGGGGAAAGAAGAAACTAAAGGTGCACTGAAACAAACAAATAAAAAAAAACAACTCTTCAAAATTAAAGCTGGCAAACTAAATAGAGTCAAATTATAATTAGCTTGCTTCTAATTAAATTCTTACTCTTTTTCTATAATCGTAGGCGTAGGGTATTTAAAGTGTCCTTAGATCTTACGTGCATAAACGTTCACGATTTGATTAAAAAAAAAAGGTATAATACACCGTTTAGATTATATTTTATCTTATCTACATATGTTAATATATTGATATGTAAATGTTAATTGAAAAAAAAAGTTAAAGCTAATATTCAAACAGAATAATTTACCTTTTTTTTTCACGAAAAACATTGACAAAGTGTTATTACGAAAACTCGCTGATATGTAATGCGATATAGATAAGAGGTCATACAGCAATACCCAAAAATAATTGAAGAATATTCAAGAACAAGTATACAAATCTACTATTAAAATAATATTAAAAACAAAAAAAAAGGCAAAGCAGGATATGTTTTAGTGGCCTCTTAGATGCATAGCTTTTTTTTTTTTAAGTCTTATGATATTGTTTGAAAATTGATTAAAACTAAAATTAAATTTTTTCAAAGAGTAACAAAAAAAAAAACCTAAAACAAATAAATTCCACTTATCTTATTCTTTGTAAACCAGTAACACTAACTAAAAATGCAAAATACCTAGCAGCCTAGGTGTTATAATAAATGAAAAACTGTCATGGAATGAAACTATCAAAAAATCAAACAAAGCATTAGGGTTTATTAAAAGAAATTTCTATAAATCAAATAAGAACATAAAACTAAAATGTTATTTAACCTTGGTTAGGCCAATAATAGAATATGTATCCTCTGTTTGGACCATGGAGGTTATATTTAGATGGAGATGGCGGTTGCTATCAAATGTTCATTATCGGTTGAAGCCAGTGGGCGGAGCCTATTCGCCATATTGGTTTACTCAAAACATTCCATCCGTTTTCATTGCGATACCAGTTTTCTAATTCTCGTAACGACTCAAATTAGCCTCGTATTTTGTCATCATGTTTTTTTTCTAAACTCCTCTAAGGCCCAAGTTCATATCTGGTGGTCTAGATATTCCAATGGATCAATTACAAAGCGCTGTAGAGCATGTAAAATGATTTATACGATCCCCCGATCGATGCCTACAAAACCGAAATATAATGATTACATCGAAATTAAGCACTATTGTGGGCTGGAAAAAGCACAAAAATGATTTGCAAGAGGTTTGTTATATTTTTGATATTTTTTACCGCACTGAAATCACCACAAAATTGATAAAATTGAAGTGAAAAGAGTACTACTACCTACTACTAATAATAATGTTACAGTAATACTAACTAATCTTTCCTTAATTAAACTCTGGCCTACATCTAAAATGTTTAGAATGTAAAATGTGGGAAGATACATTTTTATACAAACATGAAGACATTATATAAGAACACACTGATAAACCATACTGAATATACAAAGTCAATGAGCTAGTGGGAGAAGAAGAAGAAGGCATTTGTAATGTTTAATGTGTTTTTAACGTTTTATAAGATATTGTACAATGTACAGATATTTAAATAATGTCGTGAAATATTGTCGAACAAATTTCTAAAAAAAACAACAGACTACACGTTTTAATTTGAGTAGACCAAGATGGCTGCGATTTGGCTTCAACCTAGTGACGTCACGCCATCTCCATCTAAATATAACCTCCTTGGTTTGGACCCCTCAACTCAAGAAAACTATTAAAAACTAGAACAGACAAAATAGGCAGTGAGATTCATAACAAACGAATATTCACCTTTTACTAGAGTAACACCTTTAGTAAAATCAGAAAGAAAGCCTTCAGGATAGATAACCATAATCTTCAAATACAAAATTAATAAAATACTCAGAAAAACACAATATACGTCATTCCATATGACAAGGCAAATTTGTACTAATACTATTTCTTCCCTAGCACTATTAGAGTATGGAATGGGTTGCCTGAACTAGCCAGGAAAACCAGTGGCTTGGCGGAGTTTAGGTCATTGGTTAATATGCATGACTAAATGCATGACGCGTAGGACGAAATCATCATCTTTTTTTTTTTTGAAGTAACGTCTGTATCATATAAGATAATTAAGATAAGAAAAGTGAACAAAACATGATATTTCTTTTGCTTGTTAAATATCTAGATTTAAGTCAAGATCTAAATTTCTGATATTTATAGAAAACTGAAAAAAAAAAAAAAGAAGCTTACTTTAAAGAAAAAAAAAAGCAGAAAAAAGGTAATACTATTCACGGTTTAATTAACATAGAAGAAAAAAACATGACAGAATGGGACCCAAATGTCACACCAACACACCGTCACCACATTACAATGAACCTGATGAAAGCATTTCCTTACAGTGACACTATAATATATAGCCGAAAACACGGGTTAATGTATTGATATTAATATCAAATTTGATATGACGTTTAGGATATTTTAAGGTAACTTTTTAATTTTTAACCATTTTTTTTTACAAAATTCAGTGTAGGGCAGGCCATTATCGGTCATTATTATATATAGTAATGGGACCAGGTTATATGAAACCCTACGCGCCATGCAGTGCAGTATTTAGAGTTGAAAAAGCTTTGAGCTATTTGAGATATGGGCCCTTATATTGCATGTAACTACTAAATATTTCTTGAAGGTCTTGAGCTAGAGTTTATGTTGCATAGAGGTAAATCCGGTCCTAGCCCCTTGGTTGTTACGCACCATCGGGTGTGGGCCCCTAAATGGTTGTGGGCCCGCGTTCATTGAACCCACTTCGCGCCATGGATGCTACGCCACTGAATAAACCCTAATGTTTTGCTTGATTTTTAAAATAATTTCATCAATATAGGAATTCCACGATAACTTTTCATTTTAGGCCTACTTAGCCAGTGCTTTTTTTGTGACGGTACGCACCGGTACGGCGTACCGGCAACTTTTTCAATGTGGGGGAAAATGATTACTTTTCCTGCATTTTAACGTTTATTATTAATTTATTTGTAATTAAAAATTAGGCAAGCCACCCATGGTACCGGCACCTATCTTTTTACAAAAAAAGCACTGTACTTAGCTATAGATCTAGTACGATATTTTGAGTTTTAATTCAGTGTAGATAGTGGTTACGGCTACCATGAAAAAAGATAGGCCTACATACACATTTAATTTTTCTCATTTCATACGCTAGAGCAAATTCTTACAAGTGCTCCTTTTTTCCTAGTGCCATTAGAGAATGGAATAGGTTGCCTGAATCAGCCAGGAAAACCAACGACTTAGCAGAGTTTAAGACGGTCATTGATTAACATATAGGCTACGTAATTTAAATGATTAGATTGACACTTGAAATGAGTATAGGACGTAATTATCTTGTTTTTTAAAGTTATGTCTATGTGATGTGAGATTAGATTAAATAAATGAAGTAGTTTTTATTTTATTTTATTTATTTTGCTTTTATTTACTCTTAATTATATGCCTATATAATAAGTGGCAATTTTCTCGGGTGGAAATAAGATACTCAATTAACCATTTTGGCTCCCATTTCTGTTATAAACAATTTAAAAATGTTTAAGATTATATTAATATCGGACTGTGCCCACGCAAATACTTTTTAAATGTTTTTTTTTTTGTTTTGTTTTTTTTTGTTTACATTCTACCTAATTCTTATGACAATATGAAAATAGATCTAGATATACAATTTGGACCTCATTCACCAATCGTAAACAAACACACCTCAAGTCACGTGACAACCATCAGCTTAATCTAGACACCAACATGGAATCTATTGTTAGAAAACCACTCTTGCTTGTAAATTTTACTTTTGTTAACTTGTTAGAATATTGCGATGTTATAAATGCAGCACATGCATGTGAAAATGATTACAGACACGTAGTTATCAAAGGACAAACATTGTTCAAAGAACATTTTGTGACAGATATTAGATTTAAATCTGATGAAGAAACACGTTCGTTGTCACTACCGTGACTACGTTCAGGCTCGAATCAAAGCCGAGATGAAGAAACGTTCTGCGTACAATGTTACTGGAGTGATTAGCTACAATGGAAAGATAAGCTACTTTTAATTTACCATAGAATCTATGACTATCGAACTGTATATCTATGATCTAGATTAGTCAATCTACTTACTTAAAGACTAGATCTAGATCTAGTACTTATTGACTTAGTCTTATTAGTTAGGCCTACTGGCTACTAGATTACCAGGCACTATTACTGAGTATTAGTATTATGACTAGAAATGTTGAAAATTAATGATTATAGATCTACTAATTTATTAATTATGTAATACATTATAAATAATAAAGTATTAAAAGTGATAAATTTAACAAGTAATATAGTATAGTCTCTAGATCTACCTGGATCTAGATTACTTTGACTAGAGATATAGAATTATAGGCCTATGCTATGTAATTATTTTTATTGTAGTCAAGACCTTCTTTACTAGATCTAGATATATATATATTTTATATATAGACCTATACATATAGTCCTAGTCTAGACTGTCTAGAGCAGTGTTTCCCAAACCTTTTCCTTATCGGAACACTTCGCACACTATGGGTATTTAGCGGAAAACTTTTCTTATTTTTTAAAGAGATTTATTCACATGGTAGCCTACTAATTAATTATTCCAGTAGTTCATGGAACACTTATTCAGGCGTAAGGTTCTGCTGAACACATTTTGAGAAACACTTGTCTAGAGTGATTCTAGAGATTAGATTTGGAACAGGGCTAGTACTAGAAATCAAGATATATATATCATTTACTTATCACCTAGAATAGAGAGACAAGATTTATAATGTTATTAACACAATTTAAGTCATGAACATTGTAGGATTCAATATAATTCTAAACTGATAAATCTAGATGTCTACTACATTTTATCTACATTATAGATTTAATTTAAATTAGATATCATATATTCAGAGGCAGTGCAAGAGGTATGCGAAGTGGGCATAATCTACAACCTGTGAGTGTTTTTTTTTATAAAAGTAGTCTATGCACACCTATTAATTTTAGAACATCTAATGCATTTATATATATATGTAATTATTAATTTTTTTAAAAATATATTTATTCTTTCAGGTCATTGAAGGAGAGTGTCAGTGTGCAGGGGGTTGCAAGCCCGCCTGTTGTAAACATCTTTTTGGTCTTCTGACTGCTCTAGAAGACTATAGCAGAAAAGAAATGTATGCAGCACCAACAGACAAAATTCAGACATGGCATCAACCTGCACCTAAAGCAATTTCGCCTCAGAAAACGAATGATAGTTTTAGATGTGATAAGACTGGTCTAACAAATTTTGATACCAGTGTTTCAATGTCTGCTTTGGCTGCCTTACCTCAGAACACTCCTATATTTTCAGTTCTGCAAGCTGATCCTAAAAAATTAACCTCTGACATTATTTTCTATGACAGAACTATACCTTTGCCAGCTTTTGTCTTATCAGACATTGCCAAAGACCTACTAGCTGAACTTCCTCTTTTTCAAATTGTTTTTTTATCATGAAAAAGTGAGAAAAAAATCGACAAACTTGTGTATTTAGAGAGAGAGACAATGCTGCAAAATTGTGAGCAGTGGCGCAGAGAAAGAATTTATTGACTAACAGCATCAAATGTCCATACAATTCTAAAGAAGCAGGATAATTTTGTGGATTTCGCTGCTTCTTTACTGGCAAATAGTAGAAAAGATTTTAGTGCTGTTTTGCCTGTGAGATTGGGTAAACTAAGGGAACCCATGGTCAAAAATATTTTGCGAAATAAATTCTCCAAACATATATTCCGCAACACTGGACTAGTTGTTCACCCAATTTTTCCTTTTATTGGAGCTTCTCCTGATGTGCTGCTTTACCATCCTGACAATCCAATGATTGTAGAGATCAAATGTATTTACAATCCTTCCAGTCTTATTCAGTTATCTGATAAAAGGAAAGATTTTTGTCTTGAATTTTCTAAAGACAAAGGCAACTTTGTGCTTAAAACAACCCATAGTTATTACACCCAGATACAGAAGCAACTGTTCTGTACAAATTTAGATACTTGTTTATTTGCTTTGTTTTATGATTTCAAACAGCCTCTTTTTCTAGAAGTCATTCATATTGATCAAGCATTTTGTAAAAATGCCTTGTCTCTGTTATCTAAATTTTACTTTCAATATTATCTTCCAGAACTTGTTTCAAGGGATATCTAGATATTTTATGCCTTGTTCAATTAATTGAAACAGGAGCCGACTTGGTTAATAATCATCTTAAACCCACCCAACTATTATTATAATACTATATATAGTATTAATTTTTTTTTTAGCTTTGTGACTTTTTGACACCATTGTCTCGAGCATTTAAATCAAGCATTTTGTTAAAATGCCTTGTCTCATTTATTCTTTTATGAATGTCTAGATGTTTGATGCCTTGTTCAGTTCATTGAATAAGTAGTCAATTTGGTTTAAAGTTATTTTCTTAAATCTACCCTCAGCTATTATTGTACCAAAATACATGCATCTATATTTTTTTTAGCTTTGTGATTTTTGCGATTCATTCAAATAGATATGATACATTGTTATAGCAAAATAAAGTCTTTTTTTCTCTACAAGTGTATTTTTTTTATTAAATGATATGAAAAAGTATATTGTTCACAAAGAAGCTGATATTATTACTAAAAATATATACAAATTTTAAACATTAAATAAACAAGCTTATATTAATATAATATGTACACCAATTATAAATTTCAAGTTGCCAGATAAAAAATTGATACATCATAATAAACCAAAGTAACAACATTGTAAGGGGAAAACTATATTAATAAGGAAGTAATATTTAATATTTTTGGGCACTGATCTGTAGAAGTACATAATAAAAAAGTTTATATTAATAAATTATATACACACCAATTTTAAATTTAAATGTTGCTAAAATTCATTAGTCATAAAAATGCAAAATCAAGGCATGAGTAAACATTATATTTATAAGGCAAAGTAATATTTTCAATTCTTGGGCACTGCAGCAATAAAGCTGACTAGAAGATTTGTTTAAGCTATATTTATTAAAGGGTCTAGGAAGTTAACCAGAAAGCAAATAACATAGTGAATCTTATCAATGATATGTAATAGAGCATATGGGATTTCCACAGCCAATATTTTAAAATTTTTAATTCTGCTTATAGCTCTTTCTACATGACATCTGTGACAAGAAACCTTCTTGTTTTCTCTTTCTGTAACCTCAAATTGAGATTTATTTTTTAAAAAGTGGGGAGTCAAGAACGTTATACCTTTGGCTTCAAAATTATCTTTTAAAACAGTGAAGCCTGTGTCTGCCAGGACACAGTCTCCAGGCTCCAACTTCTCTATCAGTCCACTTCTTAAAGTGATTTCTTTGTCTGATATAGAGCCATTATACAGATCAGAGATAAATGAAATCCCCCCACTAGGTGTAATGCCAATTAGTGCATTCACAGTATTGTGATTTTTATATGTACTAAAGCTGCTTTGCTGTTGCTTGGGATTTTTAGGCTGCTGTATAAAATACTCACAAGTATCTATAATAACACGACATGCTGGGAAATGGTTAACAAAAGTAGAAGGCATGAAAGCCTTGACCTGTTCAGTACTAGGCCATATGTTGACATTTTGCACACAATACCTGAATACATCTAGTAAAAATCCTAGAAATAGTTGACTCACTTACATTTATTAAATAAGAAAGTACATTGTTCGTCAAGCCATGTCTATTGTGACCAGTAGCTGATTTTGAGAATCTAACAATTTGTCTTCTAAACAGCTACTTAAACAAAAAAAGTTAAATATAGTATCAAACTGTATGCATGTGAAGCCAGTGTAACTTTTAAAGGCTTTATCTCCTTTTAGTTTCAAAGAGTCATAACACAATTTCAACTGAGCAACTTCTTCCAGAAGGCTAGCATTGCCTGGTTCCAAAGTATTTACCCTCTTTAGAAGATCTGTAATAAAGTCTTCATCAGTTTGCACAGTGACATCTCTAGTCTTCTCCTCAATGGTAGTATCTTGGGGTAAAAGAGGTTGTCTAAAAGGAAACAAAATATATTTAAGTGTACAGTCAAACATGATCATCATAAAAATATTTACTATTAAGATAAAAAAAATGTAAAACATAATTACTGAAGATATTTCAAAACATTTACCTAAATTCATATTTGGTCTTTTTTCGGCTTGGTGTACTTTTAGAAAAAGAAAACTTGGTCGGCACAGCACCAGGCTTTAGAAGTCTGCAATCTAAATGGAATATATAATGTATATTAGTTTTAAAACAAATTTTTTATAGACCTATAGATCTATATACCATCTGAAAATAAGCCATATAAACCTAATAATTCACATATGAATAGGGAGGCCTACTGATCAAATATTAACATTAGATCCACTATTTTTTTCTCCTACTGTGGTGGAATAAGTACGCCGACCGGTTCGTTTGCACTTCCCGATGGGGACGATGGCCTGCGACTCCTAGGGGTAAAGTCTTAGAGCCACAACGTGGCAAATATTTGGTTGATATTATATAGGCACATAGACAAGCAAAACGCAAAGCTTTATGATTTTGTGGAAGAACAAACATTTAATAAAGATTAATTAAGAAGAAATACAATCAGTGAGTGAGGGTGGGATGTACAGAATGATTTAGGATTTTATGATAACGTTTAAGATAATATCATCACTGGGATGTTGCTCATAAAGATTCATGTATGGTTTGCTTATTCGGCTGTCTCTCACTTATCTGTTACTCAAGGTCCTCCTCCGAGGTTGGGTCAGTCGAAGCTCCGTTGAGTTGTAGCCAGTTGCTGGTGCCCTGTGAGTAGGCAGGCACTGGTGTGATGAATATGAGGATGCCACGCGGTGGGCTTACTCCCGCGGTAGTTGCAGACCGGTCCTGGGACTTCAGCCTGGAATGCCTTCAGTTCTTAGCAGAGGGTGATGATTGACTCACCCTCAACGGGAATGTGTGGAGAGTTGCTGAGGTCTGCCTTCAGGCAACCAAACACGCCAGCCCTGGTGTAGGAGGCTATGAAATGAGACATGAGAGGAGCCTGAATTATTAAACCATACAGGCTGGTTGGCGAGGGGCGCATCCTGGGTAGGAGCGTCTCCCTCAGGCTAACTAAGGTACTTGTCAACAACATTTTACTAGGTCTAGTAATAATTGATGAACAAATAATACAATAATAATAATACAAATACATATATAAATGTACAAGGGCATAAATTAGAAGGGAGACAGGGGGACCATATTATGGGGTTGTAGCCCCTGTGACCTCATTGACCCACAGGTAAACAAGTCCGCGGTTGCTCGTGACCAGAGGACCGTGACAAGAAGAATGGAAGGGGAAGGGGGGGGGGTGTAGAAAAGGGCACGTAACTATGCCGGCCAACAAGCCAAAACTAGTGAGGTGGGCACATGAGACTGATTCTCGGGCCTAGGGATCCATGGTAACAGCACAGTATGTGCATAACAAAAACAAGCATAATTATAATGTATATATATATATGGGTGCACATATACGGGTATATATGCACAGGTAAGGAAATGATCTAGACGTGAGTAGGTCCAGATGAATATGGATATGAATAAATAGCAAATGCATAAATAGACATTAGGATTAACTAAATTGTAAGGTGGATGTCCACCGTTGGGAATACAGCCGACATTGACGAGTTATTAAGGAGCACATATTCATAGAGATTTACAAATATAATATTTGGAAGCAAACAAGTGTTAACATGGTAATGATACATGAACATAAATGTTACAGGCGAAGACACACTAAATAATAATGATAAAGTTTTTCCAACTCACCGGCTTTGCCTTACACAAGTTCCCAAATGAATCGTTGACTTGAGAGTCCTCTGACTTCTCAGTGATTCTGATCTAGAATGGCATTAACCTGAAACTTTCGTCTCCGGCTTTTATAGGTTCCCGAGCGGTATGTTAAGAGTAGGGACGATCCAATGGCCAGCGAGTCTTTTGAGTTTAGAATTGTTAAATTGGACAGATCTTTCGTTTGGGGCTCACCCACCTGACTTCTTTAACCCGCGACCCGGGGGGGGGGGGGGGGGGGAAGGAGGATGAAAGCGGAACTATGCAACAATTATCAGGCTGGACCATCGCTCGATGGTACAGCGGACGGGAACAATTTGAATAGCCCTGGGCGTTAGGAGTATCGATTCAAAGGGATGTACTTGGACACCAAAATTTAATGTCTCTGGACTTCGCAGTTGCGTGCTTTTGTTTCGGCGTTTGGGGCGTAACTTTCAATTTTAATGTCCCTGAACTTAACGGCTACCTACGTTTGTTTCGGCGTTTAGGTGTAACTTGGGATGTGTGTTTATGGCCTATAATTTGGGGGTTGGATCTAACCTTGGTGTAATAGGATGTTCGTGTTCTACACTGGTCGGTTTGGTGTTAAAAAGGGCTATACAATGCTAACTAGTGGTTAAGAAGGGGGGGATAGTTCTGCACTGGTCAGTTCTGTGTTGAGAAGGGACGCGTTTCGTCACACCTACTTGTAGGAATCTAAGTCGATATTGCATATACTACTACTAGATTGTAACTAGACCAGAATTTAGCAAATATTAATAGTAATAATAATAGGCTGTTTAGTATTATTAAAAGTCGAATCAATGCTAATAGAATTCTATGTCTATATCTTATTCTATATAGTATCTAGAATCTAGATTGAGCATCTAGCAGCTATCTAAGCTACTTGTAGATCTATTTCTACTAATTTCTAGTCTAGTCAGTAATGACACTAGTCTAATCTAGAAATATTATAATCTAGACTAGTTGTTTTATTATTTACATGCTCTTTAAATTTAATTTATAAACTTTTAATAATAATCAGATTTAAAAATCTAGATCTAATTCTGATTGTAAATTTAATAGAATGTATAGATATAGACTCTAGAATAGGTCTACAGATTCAGATTATACATTAGATTTGAGTAGATCTAGAATAATCTAGATTACTAGATCTAATTAATATTTTAAACTATTTATATCTAGAAATTCTAGAAGTAGAATCTATATCTAGATTCTGAGCTAGACTTATCTTATCTTATATAATACAGACGTTACTTCAAAAAAGAAGATGATTACGTCCTACGCGTCATGCATTTAGTCATGCATATTAACCAATGACTTAAATTCTGCCAAGTCACTGGTTTTTCTGGCTAGCTCAGGCAACCCATTCCATGCTCTAATAGCACTAGGGTGACTAGGGAAGAAGGATATGATCTAGATCTAGCTTAGACCTACTAGTCAAAGACTTAAATATCATCGTATTACTACTATATAATTATATATTAGTATATAATACTTCTAGATGTAGAATGTTAAAATATAGATTAGATCTAGATTCTATAGATTATTATATGATTATAGATCTATCTACTTACTTGTAAAAGGCTGGTAAATCAAACAGTCCTCCTCAAAATGCTCTGAACTTCTGAACATATTACAGAGTGATGAGAGTGTGCACTTGCAGTGAAGTTTTTTTCGTTTCAGTTTTACAACCCATTCTTTACATAGCTTTGGATTGTTCACAGGAAAACGATGAAAACTTTTTTTTTTCTCGACATTCTTTTTTATGTTCATAATTATTACAGTCAAATGCAACGCATTGCTTCCCCATCTTTCCTATACTAATCTATAGTATAATCTATACACACAAGTGAATCGTTGATGGTTGTCACGTGACCGTATGTTTCGGTGAATGAGGTCCAAAAAGGTTCTTTCATTTGTCCTATCTGTAATTTTATACTTGACATGTCAGTCTACGAACGACTACTCTCGTGTCGCACAAATTGACCAATAACGGTATAGACCACTGAAAGGAGGTAAACAAAGCGAGTTACGTGTCGATGAACAGGTCATCTGTTATTGCTTGAAAAAGTTGAGAGCAGAGCACGACAACACCAAAGAAGTAATATTGTAATGATCACGACTTAAAGGAGTAATCACTAAGATGTACCAAACAGTTATGATTTGTTTATTGTTCATTTACGCATCTTTGTTATCACCGGCATACGGCCTAGTTGATGGACTTTATTCTAGCGAAGAGGATGTTGTGGTACTAAACAACGAAACGTTTCCCAGTACAATCCTCAATACTAAACCTGACAACAAAGTGTGGGCTGTGCAGTTTTATAACAGCTGGTGCGGTCACTGTAAACATTTTGCACCAACTTGGAAAGCAATGGCAACTGAATTCAAAGGTAAGACTTGTTGTAGCTCTAATTAGTATTTTTACTAGATTTATTTTCTAGTAGATCTAATTGTATTTAATTTTTATACTAGATTCATCAGATTCAGACATTTCAGTCTATAAGTATTACTATCTACTATCTATCTATTACTATCTACGTAAATATATTGAATTTTATAGACATAAACAAAGATCTAGACTAGAATTAGTGTTAGACTTAGATAACATTTAAAATAGATTTAGACTATAGACCTTTCCTTTAAAAACTAAAATCAACAACAGTCATCATGAAGTTGCTCTGGCTATTTATCCTAATAATTACTAAATACACACTAGCTGAACACAGAACTAGATCTACCTCAGTCAACACTTAGCTAAAAAAGGAAACAACAGTCATAATCAATAATAACACTTTAGATCAATGCAACTTCAAAAATAATCTTACATACACATCCATAACATTAAAGAAGAGTACCCATCACAAATGGAAGTTCTCAATCAGACACAGCAGAAATAAATACCTATTACTGTTAATATTAATAGCAGGAGAATGTAGAATCAAATCCAGGGCCTAGATCTAAAGATAGATGCAACATCTGCAAAAAAGTATGCACCATGAAACAGAAAGCCATTTAATGTGACACCTGCGATGAATGGTACCATGCATCATGTCTCCATATGAATACACCTGTGTATTATGCCTTAGGCAACAAAGACGCATCATGGTACTGTGTACCATGTGGGTTACCTCAGTTTACATCAGGACTGTTTGATTCCTTTGATGGGGACAGTTCTAACCCATACAACATCCTAAACACCATCCCAAACCAAACTCACCAACCACTAGCCAGATCCACTCCTGTTAAAACTAAATCTACTAAAATTAATACAACAGCCTCACTAAACAAACCTACTAAAGAAGCAATACCAAAACACCTAAAAACCTTAGTAATAAATTTTCAAAGTATTAGGAACAAAACAGCAGACTTAGAAATTTTATTAGAATGTGAGAAACCAGACATAATTGCAGGAACAGAAACTTGGCTACACCCTGAAATTTATAATGCAGAAATTTTCAATAGTAATTATGAAATTTTTAGAAAAGATAGGGCTGATAATCATGGAGGAGTTTTATTAGCAATAAAAACACTCTTATAGCAGAAGAAATTACCTTACCTAACTCAAAAAAGATAGAATCAACATTTTGTAAAATTAATATCACCTCAACATCCCTAATAATAGGCAGTATTTACAGACCACCAAATTCTAGTTTAGAATACATGCAGGAACTATGTAATCAGTTTACTACACTTAAAGAGACAAATAAAAATGCAGTTTTTTGGATTATGGGTGATTTCAACCTACATGATATAAATTGGAAAACACTAACCATAGATAAACATCAAAACCTTAAGGACATAAATGAGCTTTTCATAGAAATTTTACACAACCTAAGTTTAGATCAAATCATTAAAAAGCCAAAGATAAAGGCACATTCCTCATCCCATATGCTAGGAAAAATTTGTACAAATACTCCTTCTTCCCTAGTGCTATTAGAGCATGGAATGGGTTGCCTGAGCTAGCCAGGAAAACCATTGACTTGGCTGAATTTAAGTCATTGGTTAATATGCATGACTAATGCATGAAGCGTAGGACGTAATCATCTTCTTTTTTGAAGTAACGTCTGTATTATATAAGATAAGATAAGATATCGTGTCTATATGCTATAGATTACTATAGATCTATACCAATCGATAGTCTATATTAATAATAATATTATTAGACTATAATAATATATATATAGTTAATATAGTAGATCTATAATATATCTAGTCTAGACTATAGACACTATAGTCAGTAGCTACTCTAGATTCTAGTTTAGTCTAGATCTAGATATCTATATAGATAGTAGACTCTAGTCACTCTAGTAGTAAGTAGTAGATAAATTGACATGATATAACGCAGTGGACAGATTCACATATCTTAGCAGCACACTCTGCAGAAATGGAAAGATCGATAATGAAATCAACCTGAGTATCGCCAAGGCCAGTGCATCCTATGGCAGACTGTCTAAAAATGGCTGGAACAGATGAGCTATCATCACAAATACAAAGCTAGGGATCTATCGAGCTGTCATCCTCCCTACATTGCTCTATGCCTCAGAAATGTGGACAGTGTACAGAAAACTTGCAAAGAAACTGAACCACTTCCACATCACATGTCTAAAAAAAATACTGAATGCCAAATAACAAGACAAAATACCAGGTACTGAAGTCCTTCGAAGAGCAGGTCTGCAAAGCATCCACACAATCCTGATGCAGTCCCAGCTGCGACGGGCAGGACACGTCTGCAGAATGGAAGACCGCTGCATACCTAAACTACTCTTGTATGGCCAACTAATCAAAGGTGGTCAAAGAAAACACTTCAGGGACACCGTCAAAGCTCCAGCTCTAATGGATACCTGACATTAGTTTTAATGAGAAGTAAAGGAGGTTGGTCGTCGTGTGGCCACATGACACCACCGTTAACCATGGGCCACAGAAACAGATGACCTTTACATCATCTGCCCTATAGATCCCAAGGTCTGAAAGGGCAACTTTACTCTACTTTTAACACATTTGAGTGAATTGATGGAATCACTGCAAACTCGCTACAAGACATTTAAAAAAAAATTTTTAGAAGAATAAAATTTATCACTTTACTTACTTTCTATGCATAAAAGCTTCCACCCTGCTTCTCAAAAGCTTGGCATGTCATTTAATTAAATAGTTTAAAAGTATGTATCCTAATAATGAATTATTTTTCAAATATCTTTATAGATTTGAATGACATCATTGGATTTGCAGCTATAGATTGTTCACAGAAAAGTAATTTACAAATATGTAGGCAATTTGACATTTCAATGTACCCAACTTTAAAGGTAATTTTGTTAGCATTATCATATTACTGCTGCTGATCATGGAATTAGGACTAACTTTTTTTTTTTGTTTTTGGATATTTTATATCTAGTTAAGTAAACAAGCTATTTTCCTATTATTTTTTTTATGTCCCTCTAAAAATGTTTCATCATTCCAGATCTTCCCTCCTATCTACAATTCAACTCGATCCAACAGTTGCGTAGAGCTGCATTCTCAATCTCCATCTCTTATCATGAAAAAAATATTCCAGGTTTTAGCCGACTTTCCAACACAGTCTTGGCCAAACATTAAACCACTTCAGTAAGTACTTTGTTTTGAAGTTGCTGTATAGATGGTCACATATTTCATCCTTTCAAAAATGGGTTGCACTTTAAAATAATGAAGGAACAAGAACATTGGTTTTTATTACAAGGTTCTCTTCTTAAGCAAATAAATGTTTTATCTTCTTTTTTTTTTTCTACACAGAAAAATTGAAGATATTTGGCTGGAAAAAAAAGATGCTCATAAACATATTTTACTTATATTTGAAAATGAAGATTCTAATTTAGGCCCTGAGGTAAGCATTTTGAATCTAAATATTAAATAAATAACTTTATTCATCAAGACTAATATTTAAAATGTGAAATGATAACTGTTCTTCTGCACTTGCTATCAAAATATTTGTTTAGTTTTGGTTAATATTACTAGTAACTCACTTATTACAACTATTTATATATATTATTATTATTATATATGTAGTGAGTAAATGTTTTCTTTGACGTTATTGATGTACAATACATGTGTTTCTTTAGCCAGAGATATAGGAAGCTAATATATGGTTAACATTATAATCATATACATACTGTCCCCAACTGATATTAAATACCCAAATCCAAATTCCATCTCCATTATGGCCATTGTTAAGCATCTGTCAACAGGTTCTCAACCACTTTGACCAACTAGTTCAATTTAAGAGAGCAGTGTGCCCAGGAGTAGTTAACAAATTAATTCTAAGAACTAGTTAAAAATAATCTCCACCGCTCAAAATGTATTATGTGTTTTTTCTCTAAAGGTGCCCATAAAATTTCTGATATGGCACACATTATAATGCCTTGTGGCAACACACCCTATTTTGACCAATCAAATCAAGTAGTCATTTTTTTTTTTACCTTTCTCCTTGCAGGTGATGTTAGATGTGCGAAAGTTCCAGAATGTTTTACTGAGACGGATGCTACAAAATGATGTGTCCAAGTTTGGCATCAGTAAATTCCCCAGCTTGTATCAAGTGAACAAGGACTCCACTTACACATTTCTGGCTATGTAAGTAAAGAAACAGGGAGAGAAAAGTGTTGCATTAGAAGAGAGCAAATTATGGCACTATGTCAACAAGATTCCCTTGTATACCTCCCAATGAGTTATGTCTCCACACTCTCTCTATCCTAAGAAGGATAATATTGTTTCCTAAACTAAACCATTTATCAGTGCTCAATTAGTTTCTAAAAAAAATTTTCAGGCATTTCAACACAAAACATTGAGTTGTCTGTCTAAAATTTTATTAATGTCCGTTGAATGTTATCCAGATTAGACATTTTGGAATATCTTTCATTACAATTATTGTTTCATGCTTAAAGTAGTCATCTAAAGCATCATTGCATTAAAATAAAGAGGCTATTCTAAATATTAGCAGAGATGCTCATATTTTTTAAACATTACTGGTGTAGTTATTATTTTTTACTACTTATTTGACAATGTCAAATTAAAATTACATCTAACATTACAGTTATTATTTTTTATTATTTAAATTAAAAGTTCATTTCCTTTTCTTATTTTTCATCATGCAATGATTTCTACTATTAATTTATACATCTTGTGTTATTCCTTTGTGTGCCTGCCAATAATATATACAAAAATGTTCTAAGCACATAATGATTTATTTAATCTCCAAAGGGGCGACTCTAATTCAGAAGATACCACCGACAGCAGGAGGTTTTTTGTAAAAGTTATACACAGCCTTACTGGTAATCTTATGAATGTGCCCACCATTGATGTAAAAAAAGATTCGCACATTCTAAATGGAGACATAACTAATGAGCAAAAAGTTCAGCACATATTAAACAGGTGAGAGAAGGCAATTAAAATTAGGATCATTTGACAAACTAGTTCTATTCAATTTTAATTTTAGGCTACCTTTAACTTGGATTTATACATTAACTGAAATAAAAAGGTGCAGTGCTCTTAAATTTTTTAAAACTAACTGAAACACATTTTCTAAATATTAATTAATTCAACAAAATTAATAAGCTAATAAATTGAATAAATTATGGCTTTTATATAGCGCTACTTTCATGCTTATAGCATGCTCAGAGCGCTATGGTCTAAACTCATTTGTGGACCAGTGGGTGGAGGGGGTATCTGGGAGAAGGTTTTTCCATGCTGCCTTTAGGTGCTCAGTAAACACCAACTCTGCTCAAGACAGTGACAAACCTCGAGCCCCCATCATAAGTAGCCAAGCCAAGTTCAAGCGTACTTGAAGCGTACCTCTTGACCACGCTTCCCACATCACAATGGTTGGACTGAAAACACATTTTAAAAAGTTCACTGGAATATTAGATGATTATGCTTAAATATATATTTTTTTTTTTTTTTTTTAATTAACTTTAATTTCTGGTACAATTTGTATAATGTAGCTACATTTGTTTTGATGCCCTTTGATGCATCTATTATTTTGTATTTGTATATATACATATAAAGAGACAATCATGATTGGTGATTAGCCCATGGCGCCAAACAATTAGTACTATTATTTTATATTCTGTATCTTTAAATAATAATTAATTTAATATATTTAAGTTCTCAGTTTATGAATATTTATTTTAAGATTTAAAAAAAAAGGGAAATACTAGAGATGTGGAAAGGCTGACTACATATTGCATTGGCAAGGCTCAAGTCACAGTTTTATTGTGGAGATCATCTGTTACAATACTTAAGTCACAGTTTTATTAGGATTATGTGTTGATGTACTAAATTCAAAGTTTTGTCGTGTGTTGCATTACTTAAGTCAATTTTGTTATGGTTATTTGTTTCAGTACTAAGGTTACAATGCAAGATTTGGAATCAGCTCTACATTATAGTTTAAGACAGGAGGTAGCCATAATGAAAACTATAGAAGGGGAAAGGTTGACTGCACTTAGAGAATACATTCACATCTTAGTAAAGGTTAGTAGTAAAGAAAGCAGTAGTGGCAGGCGGATATTTATTTACATAGTCTCTATTGTATCTGAAGCTGCTTGTTAATTTCTCAGTCTGAATAAAACTGTCTTAAAGCTGTGAGCCATGTGCCATACTAGCAATACACACAGGCTATACCCATTGATTTTTCCCAGGCTTTATATTGTTTATGGCCAGAACACCCCCTTCTTTTTTTTTTTTTTAATACATTGGCCACATTTTAATGATCCTTCTAACATACTTTTGAAGCCTTTGACTTACTGTGTCTGTACTAGGAAATTTCATGGCCTGTTCACTATTTCTTTTTCTTTCTCGCTCTCTGGAACCCCCATTTTGTATCTTTTTAAACTGCACCTCATAATTTCTCCGACATAGACTTTTGACTTAAGAAAGACCCGCTCTTTGTAACGCCATCCCATTCACAACAAAAAAGCTGGTTAATTTTTCAGTCCTTGTAACTTATCATTAGAATTACTTGTTTTCTTTGGGATTTTGCAAAAAAAAAAAGTGATTAAATAGTTACAATTAATTTATTGCAAGCTATTGGGATGTGTTTCAGTATTTCCCTGGCCGTAAGCCAGTGCTTGGTTTCCTGCGTCATGTCTACAACATGTTGAGTAACTTGGACAAGACAAGTCTGACTGGGGAAGAGTGGCTAGAGAAAATAGACCAGGCTCAGGTACATGTTAGTGTTAGTGGACATAGTTAGTGCTGATATACACATAATAATTTAGGGTTCCCTTATTTACTTTGTTGTCTGAGTTATATTACATTACTTGTTTATATAAAGACACCCACTATCAAAGTTATCTACTAAGTAAATGTCAGTGAGTATTTATCTGTTTAGAATAATAGATTTCTCATGTAATATCATTAATTTTTCTTGCATCTCATTATAATAAATGATCTAATTTTACTTTTGTTTTTATTTTTTCATTATTACTAGGGAGCTTTTTTTTTGGAGAGGGGGGGGAGGTACTTTTGCCTCATAAAAAAATAAAATACACTGTAAACATAAGATTTAAAGTTTTGATTTTAATGCCTGTATTGATGTTTTCATGACAGTGTTATATTACATAATGACTTTATAAATCAATACATCATAAATAAAATAGGTACAAGTTATTTACTGCTTATTAAATTAATCTACAGGATGCTGACAACTACCTGCCCAGTGTGATCTTGTGGGAGTCTTGTCAGGGTAGTTCTCCTCACTACAGAGGCTACCCTTGTGGCATGTGGACTTTGTTCCATGTTTTAACTGTTGAGTCATATCTGCAACACCAGAGAGCTAGTCAGTTTTTAAACTTTTTTTAAAACGTAATATTAGTCAGATTTAGGGAATGCTAAATCTGAAAAAGAAAATATTTTATATTCAGTTTTTTTTTTCCTTTATATATTACTTTACTTCAAATAGCTTTTTTTTAAATTTCAAAGTCTTATGCTTTGTTGCCGAAAATTCATGATATCCATTCAAGCTTAACCATTTCAGTTGTTTCTGTTCTAATACCTTAAAATGGAATATTATATGGTACTTATATAGTATAAATAGTATTTAACTTGTAAGTTAAGTTCACTAACTTTCTATTAAGAACAACTTAGTATATTATATGGTGTCTCCCTTGATAAGTAGCCTATTGTGAAACTTACCTCCCCAAAAGTGTTTCATTAAAAAAGAGGTGTATTTTTATGAAAAAACTGCTTGCATATTTAATTTAAAATATGACTCTCTTTCAAGAAACAAAAAATACCTTTAAAATTTTTTTTTTCTTTTTTTGTGCATAAATTTATAATTCAAATGATGAAATTTTTCAGTAATTAGAATATGTTATTTTTATGAATTTTTAAATGTTAATTATTTTTGTTTTGTGTGTGCAGGACCCAACGATCCAGGAAACCCACAGGAAGTTTTGTTGGCCATCAAAGGCTATATGAAGTACTTCTTTGGCTGCCATGAGTGTTCCAACAACTTCCTGGCTATGGCAGAGACTATACCTAATGAAGTGACCAGCTGGAAGGAGGAAGTTCTTTGGCTGTGGAGTGCTCATAATAAAGCCAACAAAAGGCTGCATAAAGATGTCTCAGAGGACCCAGAGCATCCCAAGATACAGTTTCCTCCTGAATCTCTGTGTCCTGTGTGCCAGAAGCTGAGTCAGTCTGACCAGGGAGTCACCTTGTCCTGGGATTCTGAGAAAGTTTTAGAATTCTTGCTAAACTTCTATTCTGAGCAAAGCATCATTTTTTCTATTCACCTTATGAGTGGAGATGAGGATTCTATATCAACAGTCCCATCCAACCAGGGTGAACTAGACTGGTGGGAGAAGAAACAGAAGAAAGAGGATTTAAAACAGATTTGGCAGATAAAGGAGCAGCGTAAACTTCGGAAGAAAGAGTCTAAAAGGAGTGTTGAAAACACCTACAATAGCAGAGTAAGGTACACTGGATCTCCAGGCTTCCTCAGCTCCTGGGGCCTGACGCAGCTTGACCTCAGTGTGTGCATCATATTTTACCTGTTCAGTACCATGATCATTCTCTTCCTGTACCACCATTTTATTGCTAGAAGGAGGCTGATTTCCTGTAAACCAACAAAGAATAGCCCCTAATTGTTTGTATTCATCACAAGATTCTTAACTATGTTTTATTATCTTTAAGTGCAATAATACTCATTGGCTCAGCTGCCATCTGTTAATTTTCATCCAGTTGCCTTATTGATTTCACCTTGGTCATAAATCATAGATTTAGAATGTCTCTAGGTGTCAGATTGAGCTTATAGAAAATTAAATTTAAAATGATGTGCAGGATAAATGTAAATTCTTTTAATGTTGAAATTATTTCTCCAAAGTAAAATTTTATTTGAACCTGTACTGTATCAAAACAATTTTAACAGATTTTTAACAACATAAAGAAAGGGAAAATGTTATACATAAATTTGAAATGTCCATTATTTAACAGTAATACAAAGGGTTCCAAACTTTGAACATTATTTTGTTTAAAGAATATATTTCAACATCTACCCATCTATGTTTTCATAAATGACAATCTATATTTAAAAAGTCATCTATAATTTGCTAATGGTAGGTAAACTTTGAATCTCTCTGTCAATGAATCCTTGTTAACTGCATCTGTCTTGGTCTGACCTCTTCACGTCATTCAATCTATATATACATTTGTGCTCATCATGAAGGTATAGCTTTATTCATTCACATTTGTCTTTCACAAGGAAAGAAGAAACTAGATAGATTAAATAATATAACTCAGTAGTCAATTTACTATTTTATTGTTGGCTCATAGGCATCAATAATTTTTGCACATTTTACAAACTTTTTTGGATACAAAAGCCAGAATGTATTGTTCCCTTAGTTTCATTTCTCATTATCAGATCAAAATATTGCATTTTAATTTATTCTGATTAATGAATCCTACTGTCAAAATTGAAACTTACGTTCTCTTTGCGAGAACATCAGTACATGTCTTTTCAAAACCCTCTTTGTGAGTACATTAGGTCCAATGAGCCCATGTCTTTTCAAAACCCTCTTTGTGAGTACATCAGGTCCTATGAGCCCATATCTTTTCTCAATTCAGTAGACTCTTCATTTGGATGATCAAATCAAGTCTTCATTACTAGTTGAATATATCAGGAGTTATAACTTAAGGGATATTTCTGAGACACAAGATGCACTTGAATATATCAGGAGTTATAACTTAAGAGATATTTCTGGGACACAAGATGCACTTGAATATATCAGGAGTTATAACTTAAGGGATATTTCTGAAACACAAGATGCACTTGAATATATCAGGAGTTATAACTTAAAGGATATTTCTGAGACACAAGATGCACTTGAATATATCAGGAGTTATAACTTAAGAGATATTTCTGAAACACAAGATGCACTTGAATATATCAGGAGTTATAACTTAAGAGATATTTCTGAAACACAAGATGCACTTGAATATATCAGGAGTTATAACTTAAGGGATATTTCTGAAACACAAGATGCACTTGAATATATCAAGTTATAACTTAAAGGATATTTCTGAGACACAAGATGCACTTGAATATATCAGGAGTTATAACTTAAGAGATATTTCTGAAACACAAGATGCACTTGAATATATCAGGAGTTATAACTTAGATATTTCTGAAACACAAGATGCACTTGAATATATCAGGAGTTATAACTTAAGAGATATTTCTGGGACACAAGATGCACTTGAATATATCAGGAGTTATAACTTAAGGGATATTTCTGAAACACAAGATGCACTTGAATATATCAAGTTATAACTTAAAGGATATTTCTGAGACACAAGATGCACTTGAATATATCAGGAGTTATAACTTAAGAGATATTTCTGAAACACAAGATGCACTTGAATATATCAGGAGTTATAACTTAAGAGATATTTCTGAAACACAAGATGCACTTGAATATATCAGGAGTTATAACTTAAGGGATATTTCTGAAACACAAGATGCACTTGAATATATCAAGTTATAACTTAAAGGATATTTCTGAGACACAAGATGCACTTGAATATATCAGGAGTTATAACTTAAGAGATATTTCTGAAACACAAGATGCACTTGAATATATCAGGAGTTATAACTTAGATATTTCTGAAACACAAGATGCACTTGAATATATCAGGAGTTATAACTTAAGGGATATTTCTGGGACACAAGATGCACTTGAATATAAAAGGTTATAACTTAATAGATATTTCTGGGACACAAAATGCACTTGTAAATTACTTTTTCTTTTAGTCTCACTAATCTGTTATCTAGATGTAGTTCATTTATTTCTATAGCTAATCATTTACAAAGGTATTTTTTTATTTTGGCGTCTCTTGTACATTGTTATCATAGAAACCACTAGGGGGAATAAAATACAGCCCAAAAAACAATCTAGATTGTACAAGTGTATATTATTTATTGAAACTGATGAGAACAACATTGTCCATTGAGTAAGAACCATATTGGTGTAAGCATTTAAAACTTGATTTTTGTGTGTTGAAGTACCTAGC
The DNA here is from genome assembly GCA_036873155.1 of Biomphalaria sudanica. NCBI lineage: Eukaryota > Metazoa > Mollusca > Gastropoda > Planorbidae > Biomphalaria > Biomphalaria sudanica. The sequence continues at coordinate 48,475 of JAZGLO010001553.1, forward strand.
TCCAAAACTGACATCTATAGAATTTTGTTGTGAGCTTTGAACTCTGAACTCTCCATGTGATGTAATTCTATCTCATGTAAGCTTTCTATTTACTCTTTTTTTTTTGTTCTTCCATGTAGTCTTAAATGTTTGGGCGGACAATGCAGATACAATGAATGTAGGCAGGATCCATTGTGCTAATCATCTAGTCATCTGGCAGAATCTTTCTTGGGACTAAAATAATTGATTATAGTCACATCTCACTGTATCAAACTTAGACTAAGACTAAGACTGCTTTATTGATCCTTACGGAAATTTGTTGTGATTACAAGGACTCTTTTCTCATATAAAGACAACACAACAGAAAAATACACACAAATACAACAGACAACATAAAGAGTTCATTCAGCGACTACAGACAGGTGTGATTAAATGAATTTTCAAATAAAAATCTTGATGTTGGACATTAGGTTAATATTTAAATCCTTGTTAATTCTAGTCAGTATTCAAAACTTACTCCTATCTAGATTTAAGCTAAACTTATCTAAAATGACTTTATCATTATTCATCTTCATGCAAACTAATAGAACGTTGTTAAAACAAAGTTGGAAAAAAAAAGCTCAATTTTCATAGTGCTTTAATAGAAACTGAAGTGAAAACTTTAAAATAAAATACTATTCTCAACACATTGAGGTTTGACTGTAGTTGAATATTAATACTAAAAGTTGTTTTAAGATCTCATGCAAAGGTAGAAAAATAAAGATCATTTTCTTATCTGGCTAATCCATGTCAATTTTGTTTATATCAATGCTTATGTTCAGCATCACAAATGAAATGTTCAAAGTTTGCATTAGTTATATTTTAGAGAACTTGTCAATGTTTTTCATTTTGTTTTTTGATTAAATAGAAATATAATTTTCCTAGTCTCAATTTTTTGTTAAATTGCATCATACCATTTGTTGAAGGCAGTGATGGTTAGGTTTGTTTGTTTTTTTAGTTTTTTTTTTTTTATTTGCTTCAATTTCATTTTGTTTTTCTGTTAAGTTTTAGTTTTTTTCTAAGTTTAAGAAATTTTAAAAACTCCCGGTAGCCATGTTTCTCTTATGTCTGCTCTATATTTGAAAGTTTCAAATAATTTGTTGAAGTGAAAGTTGATCTTTCATTAGCATTACATATTCAGCTTTTCTATTTCTGTAAGTTGAAGTAAGCTTGGAATGGACTTTGATTGGTTTTGGGATGAAAGATAAATATCTTATTGGGTCTTCAGTAAGAATAGTTCTGTTGTACATAGCTCAAAGAATTATTTCCATTCTTACATTCCTGGAGAAGAAAATGAAATGTGTCCACATTGTTTTGTAACCATTGAGTTTCATCAGCATCATAGAGAGCAAGAAAAGTTTGTCATTGAGTTTCATCATCATTGTAGAGAACAAGAAAAGTTTGTCATTGAGTTTCATCATCATTGTAGAGAACAAGAAAAGTTTGTCATTGAGTTTCATCATCATTGTAGAGAGCAAGAAAAGTTTGTCATTGAGATTTGAATGATAACTAGCTGATACTTGGAACTTTTTCATCTAACTTTTGTTTAGCTTCAAATTTTTTCATCTTTACATTGTCCCCAGTTATTCAGACTTAGATCCATGCTTTGTCCGCAGTTATTCAGACTCAGATTCATTGCTTTGTCCGCAGTTGTTTAGACTTAGATCCATGGCTTTGTCCCCAGTTATTCAGACTTAGATCCATGACTTTGTCCCCAGGTAAATTATGAATTTCAAAAAGTTTTAATTTAAAATGAATTGATACACATAGAAATATACTGGAAAACTATCAAGGTAGACTCATTTTTAGACTTTATTTTCATACTATTGTAACACTGTCCCAGGCTCTCTGACCATTTTTAGTTCTAATAATTGACTTCAATCATGGACTTTCTTTATAAGTTATTTTCTTTACAATTTGAAAACTTGTATGTCTATGATTATTTTCTCTGCTTTATTGTAAATTTTTCTAGCTACACTCTCTGTCATGGCTAACCTTGGGTAATATCCACCTGTATTTATATATTGTCAAATATCATTATGTCCTTATCAGGCTCCTTAATAAGATGTTTTGTTTTTATTACCATAGGATTTGTTTTTATTATCATTTCTGCAAATGTCTTCTCTTTTTAGTTGTAATTGTATTTCTTAATATCTTTATGTTAAACATGCGCTTAACGTCACGCTTAACCTCAGTTAAAGAATTTTATTTTTTTATAATTTTAGCTTTTATAAATATGGAGGAATTATTTTACAATATATTCTGTTAATTTCAATTTTTGTCACTTTATTCATAGTTCAAGTATAAATGTATTAATCAACTAAAACAATATTGCAATTTCAATGCAATATCAATGCAATTTCATAGTTTGGATACTGTGAAACTTTTTCATAATGTTGCCTTGTTACATTAATATTTGTGTGTTTATAACGCACACCAAACAGTGAATTGATTTTTTTGTTTCTTTCTAAAAAGCTCTTGATGGCTGCCTGGTTCCTCAGTCATCTCTATGGTTCTGCCCGCTGCTATCCCCAGTCATCCTGCAGACGATTTGGACTAAATTATTGATTAACTTCAACTCTGAAGGAACATCCAAAACATTTACAAACATTTTCAGAACTTGTCTGATGATTACCTTCCTTTCTGCCAGCACCTCTGTTATACCACCTTTCATTAACCTCAGAAAAAAAAAAGATTGCCTTTGGCTGACCTTTGGACCACAACTTTTGATTTAAAAAAATCTGTTGCATAGTTGTGTCCATGATGGAGTGCTAGAACGCAAACTCTGCGTTTTAAGATGATTTTTTGTTACTTTTCTTAATTCTGCAGCATTCTGTACATGATCTGTGACATACTTCAGCATTTTTTAGACTTTTTCTTGGACATATAGGTCTAAAAATGTTATATTCATTACTATGTTACTTTGTGAACATAATTAAAGTAATTAAGCTTGTTATTTCATCTTATTTTTTAAAAAATGTATACTCAAGCAGTGATATATCTGGTTGAAACACAAGTCCACACAATCTATTTCCTTAACTCTACAGCTACTTAACCTCCAAGGATTTTGTGCTAAAGACAATGTGTATGAAGTTTGAGTAGATCCTCCACATTCTAACTTCTTTGTGAATTCATCTTTCTTACTTTTCTTTTATCTAACTTCTATGTGAATTTATCTTTCTTAATTTTCTTTTATCTAACTTCTATGTGAATTCATCTTTCTTACTTTTCTATTATCTAACTTCTATGTGAATTCATCTTTCTTACTTTTCTTTTATCTAACTTCTATGTGAATTCATCTTTCTTACTTTTCTTTTATCGAACTTCTATGTGAATTCATCTTTCTTACTTTTCTTTTATCTAACTTCTATGTGAATTCATCTTTCTTACTTTTCTTTTATCTAACTTCTATGTGAATTCATCTTTCTTACTTTTCTATTATCTTACATTAAAGCTCAAGAAAAAACTTTGTGGAATCGAGTTAAGATAATCTTTAATTTTATTCTATTTTTTTTTAAAAGCTATTGCAATTTTTTTTTATGTTGAAATTTCTTAAACTGAAAATCCTGGCAAAATCAACTCTCTCAGAAACCATTTGTTTATTTTTTTAAAAGACCTTAACTTTCAAATCAGTATTAAAATTGCTTAAAGAAACAGCAGAAAATGGCATTATGTGTGAAAAGGCTCATTTCTCTTCTTTTTTTCTTTATTGAATAGACAATGGCATTGACATTGGTTTAAGCTTGTTCTTACTTGAGAAATAACTGAAGTACTGTTTTTTACTTTTCTTTTATCTAACTTCTATGTGAATTCATCTTTCTTACTTTTCTTTTATCTAACTTCTATGTGAATTCATCTTTCTTACTTTTCTTTTATCTAACTTCTATGTGAATTCATCTTTCTTACTTTTCTTTCATCTAACTTCTATGTGAATTCATCTTTCTTACTTTTCTTTTATCTAACTTCTATGTGAATTCATCTTTCTTACTTTTCTTTTATCTAACTTCTATGTGAATTCATCTTTCTTACTTTTCTTTTATCTAACTTCTATGTGAATATATCTTTCTTACTTTTCTTTTATCTAACTTCTATGTGAATTCATCTTTCTTACTTTTCTTTTATCTAACTTCTATGTGAATTCATTTTTCTTACTTTCATTTTTAACTATCTGACTTCTTTGGCTTTCACTACTTTGTTTTATCTTAAATTGTTTTTCACCTCATTTCCTGGAATGCAGCCACCACTGAAGATCTGATTTAAGTTTACTAAGTGCTGAATACAATTTTCAAACGTACATTTGATTCAGTGTGCTTTTGACTTAAGTTTGTTTGCATTAAAAAAAATATTATTTTCTGTAGCTGCTAGTGTCAAACCAGAAGATAGTCTTAAGAGAACCAAAGAAACCATATCTTAACATAGCATTCTTGTTTTTGTGTGTATACCTCAATAATAAACAGTGTTGGATGATTCAGTAACAAAAATACAAATGCTAAAATTGGTTTTAAAATGAATGACCAAATAAGTTTTGATAGTTTTTGAAGAAAATAATTTACTGATTTTCAAATTATAGTTAACAAGTTTCAATTGTTTGTTTTTTTTTGTTTTTTTTTTAGTTAGCTAATTTGTCATGCATTTATAGAAAGTCCTTTGTATTTTTGTAAATTAATAGGTTTTGTTTTTACTTTTTCTTTGCTTTATTTTCTTAATTCCTGAACTATTTAGGTGTTACTTGGTTTCTTGCTTAGAACTCAGTTTCATATTTGACTTGTACATAGTTTGTCTATTGTACACATCTGTTGTTCTTATTGAAGAGTAAACATACTTTTGTTGACAAATTTATGTTCACTTTCTTTGTTTTTTATTGTTAAAAAAATAATCAGTTTTTTCATAAGGTTTGGTCAATTATATAATTAGTAATGACATTAACAACAACAAAGTTTCAGTTGATTGCTGGTGTAGACTACTTCTTCTTAGTTACTATGGGCGTTAGAATCCACTTCATGAAAAAACAACTTATAATAAGGCCAAGGTAGAAGGATGATTAAAGTTTATGTAAATAAAATATGAGCATATTAAAATTTTGAAATCATTTTTTTATGTATATTTCAGTCTTCAATATTTTAGATTATCACTTCTCAGGTTGTTTTTTTTTTTTTACTGTTTTGTAAATAGTTGAGGTTGTGAGCATTTGTTTGAATTCCTGTAAATGGTGAAGATTTTAGATTTTACTGTTTTGTTGTTTTTAATTTTACACATTAATCCCCCATCCTCTTGTCTTCCTTAAGAAAGAACAATACAAATTGAATAAAACTTTGTAACTCTGTCTGGAAGAATGTCAGTTTTTATTTGAAGTTACTCTAGTATAAACATGTGTACATACTTTTTAGTGATGATAGTAAATTATATTTACATTAGGAAAATGAAGGAAACATCCATCCCAGTGTCGCTACAGCCCTATGGAGGGCACTGGCCTGCTTTAGCACATCTTTCCATTCTGATCTATCCTGGGCTTTACGTCTCCATGCCCAGACTTTTAGCTGTTGTAGATCTGACTCTATGTCCTCCAGCCACCAGACTCGTGGTCTGCCTTTGTGGCACCTGCCTTTTGTTTTTTTCGCTGGTGAACAATCTTTGCTCCTCTGTTCTGTGGCATTCTTTTGAGGTGACCTGCCTAATCTGTTCACTGATCATTATATGTTTTTGTTTTTAGATTAAACTTTTATTTTTCTTTGGTCAGTACAAAGCATACCAAACAATATCAGACATATGCATAAAGATATTTAACACTATCAACTAGTAGATTTAACTATTATCTTTACTATAATGAGCGCCCCCCCCCCCCCCCCCCCATTTTTTACAGTTATGCAAATTGTAAAATAATTCAAACTGTGAAGCCAATAACTAAATCAATAAGTTACATACCATTGTTTAGAATATTTTTTTTGCATCTTTTATTAATGTTACTTTGAGTCATCTGAAATATTGAATGTGTTTTATTTTTTTAAAATTGATATTCAATATAATTGTATGTACATGTATGTAAAAAAAAAATTTAGCTTAATTTATTGTAAGTTTAATACATAGTTTTAGTGCTGTCCAGTAGATTCATTGTCCAAATGACAAAAAAGTATTTTTGTCTTAATTTAATCCATGGCTTTGTCTTTTGGTTGTAAAAAAAAATAAAATAGAAAATTCATCTGTAGATCTATACTTTGTTTCTTTTATATTACAAAGCTTATATAAACTTTTGTCTGATCATAGATCATAGAAAGTGATAGGATCATAGAGCACAGTGAGAAAGTGATAGGACCATAGAGCACAGTGAGAAAGTAATAGGACCATAGAGCACATTGAGAAAGTGATAGGATCATAGAGCACATTGAGAAAGCGATAGGATCTTAGAGCACATTGAGAAAGTGATAGGATCATAGAGCACATTGAGAAAGTGATAGGACCATAGAGCACATTGAGAAAGTGATAGGATCATAGAGCACATTGAGAAAGTGATAGGATCATAGAGCAGATTGAGAAAGCTATAAGCATGAAATAGCACTAAACAAAAACAGCTGGTAAAAAGTATTTCTAATCTGACAGATTTATTGTTGATATTACAAATTTACATTAAATATAAGCTTTGCTGTTGTTTTTTAAATATATTTTTATGATTTTTTGGTTTTGATGTAATGTAATCATAACCCATTTCCTGTTATAATCAATGAAGAAGTCAGCTTGTAGCACTATGAACTTTTGTTTGTGAAAGTGTGTGCGAGATGCACAACTGAAAGATTTAGGTTCCTGACTTTGGAGTCCACAGATTTAGGTTCATGACTTTTTGAGTCCACAGATTTAGGTTTGTGACTTTTGATTGCACAGATTTAGATTTGTGACTTTGATGAAGAAAGAATCTTGGAGTGAGAAGTTGGAACAAAAAAAAACCCAATAAGGTGTAGGTACTTTCTATTCTCTCAATGTTGAACTCTACATTTGCAGTTACACTCTTACATAATTTTTAAAAAAATATAATTGTTTTCTTTTTTTCCCACTTACTTTATTAAAAATTTGCTGTTTGTGTTTCCCTTTATTTTAAAATACATATTCTGATCAACTTACTACTATGTTGAGAGATTAATATGCCAACTTCTTTACTTCTGACATATTAGGCCAACAAAAAACTATAATCCAGCAAATATCTTGCCTGAAGTAACCTGAGTATGCTGCTGATGCAAAGCATTTGTTTTTGTAAATCTCTAATATTTTATTTTCACTGTAGTAAATATATTTATTACTTATTATAGTCACACAGTTCTACAATGAACTGAAAGATTTGCTAAGCCTCACAAATCTATTTACAGCACTGTCAAGTTTGTAAGGCATACCTCAAATATGATTGGACCACCAGCAACATTAGATATAGATTAAAAATGAATTCTTTGAAGGCATATACTCTTGATTAATAAAAAAAACTAAAACTAATTGAACTGTATTAATAGTGTCAAGAGCTACCATCACTTCAGCTAACACCTCTCTCTGAAATCTTTTTCCTCAACAAAGATTTCAAAAGTTATTTAAATTATGATGAAACAAATAAATTAGAAGTGGCCTATTTCTGAAAATTGACCAGATGGACTAGCCTTAATATGAACCACATTAGTAGGTAAATGTGGATGCTAACTATATTGTCAAAATAAATGCAAAGAAAAAAAAAGTTATTTGAAATTGTTACACATTACTTTTTTATTACATTTTAACTTCCCCCTCACCCCAAGTATTCAATAAATCTTGGCTGCTCTCATAGGTTATAAAGAACTACATCAATTGAAAAAAAAAGTTCACTTAAAATTTTGCTCCTACCAATATTTACACAGTACTTAGCAAGTTTACATAATCTCTGGATTGCAGCAGGAAGAAGAATGTTATTTCTGCAATATTTGTTTTTGGGGTGCATCTTTCATTGCATAGTTTAGGTAGATGCCTATAATTTAGAATGATGTAATGTCTAGTATCACTGACTCACATAGAAGCTGCCAATAACACTTTGTCATTTTGTTGTCCACATTCTCCAAGTAAAAATCACAACACTGCATTCAATTTCAGATGATGTTTAGTATTTTGATCTGCTTAGGTTACATGCTTTCGATGTACCCTAAGATATGAAGATTATTACATCATCGCCAAAACCTCAGGGGAGACAACAGGAGCTATGGGAAAATACAGCTTGAAGCTAAAAGCTTGAGTAAATTAATATCAAGAAAATAATTCCAGTGATGTGATTTTGTCATAACTCATATAATAGTTAATAGTCACAGATCTTCATTTACATGGCACTAATACAAACATATACCATCATATGTTCAGAAACGTATATCAAACTTCTCTCTATGCTAAACAATAATGTCACTCATTGTTACTCCCTTAACCTCCACACAAAAACACTAAATCTCACAATTCAGTTTACTCCAAAACTTAGCATAGCTACAAACACTAAATCTCACAATTCAGTTTACTCCAAAACTTAGCATAGCTACAAACACTAAATCTCACAATTCAGTTTACTCCAAAACTTAGCATAGCTACAAACACTAAATCTCACAATTCAGTTTACTCCAAAACTTAGCATAGCTACAAACACTAAATCTCACAATTCAGTTTACTCCAAAACTTAGCATAGCTACAAACACTAAATCTCAAAATTCAGTTTACTCCAAAAACTTAGCATAGCTACAAACACTAAATCTCACAATTCAGTTTACTCCAAAACTTAGCATAGCTACAAACACTAAATCTCACAATTCAGTTTACTCCAAAACTTAGCATAGCTACAAACACTTCACTGATATGTAAGAAAAATGCCCATTACTATTGAATAGCACAAATCTTGTGACATTGAATTCATTATGTAACATCATAAACTTGGACATTTCAATCTTTTATGTTAACCTTTGTAGAGCTTTGACAAAAAAATATTTAGAGATAGTAACATAGTTAACACAATCAGCAGTCTGTTAAACTTCATCAATATCCTGACATAGAACTATCTCAGTAAAACATACTCACTTGGTAAAGTACAGATAGAAACATTTTAAACTTGTACAGTATCACCTTAGTGCTCCAAAGAGTGTTATCAGGGATTCACTATTTTTAACTGATCAACATATTTAGTCATAAATGTATTTAAACAATGGTCCATGAAAATATATATACTGGTTTGTTAACATGAGAAATATAGACCAACATTTAAAATGTAGGAATATGTAAAAAATGTAGGTATATGTCAAACGTACATATATGTAAAAAATGTAGATATATGTCATAAATGTAGGCTAAAAAGAAAGCAAAATACAATCTTTATTAGAAAATATGCTTCTTCCTAATCCTGAAAAAAGTAGACACTTTAAAACTTATAAACAATAGGCATATCAATCTTTAAAAATGAACTTTTACACAATAGGCAAAATAAAGGCATAAAGATCCTTCATAATACAGTCATTTAGATCTATAAATCTTATAAACAGCAGGCAAATGAGATAAAAGATTTATTTAACTTTCATAAATTATGAATGTTTTTTGGATGTTCTATAAGCAATTTCAAAGAGGATCAGCTAAAAATAAAAATGTTTAAGATTTCAAAATGGCATACATTTGCAACACGGGAAAAAAATGTTTAGAAACAGCCAAAACTGAAAATGAAGAATCAAAGTCAATACCCTAGTTAATGCAGCTCATATGCAATGGTGTATTGAGTATACAATAACAAAAAAAATTAAATATAATATAGAAACCAACAAGGAAAGAAAAAAAGGGAAACCTTGTCATAAATTCACAGTGGAGTATACAACAATTATCACTAAAGATAAACATTTTTAAAAAATAAGGACCTCGTTTTATTTTAAATTTCTTTTATCCCAAGATAGCATTCTAGCTGTGTGAATTTTCTACTGTATATATAATTGTCTGTTTCAACAAACTTTATTAGGCCTGTGGCTAAAATATTATTCACAGTCAATGGTTGACTACATAAGAGAAAAAATCTTGAAAAATATAAAGTTTTTTTTTTTAGCATTTAACATAGTGAAAAATAAAAGTCAGCAACAGTCAAAATAAGTTTATAACTAATGCATAAACATTAAATTTATAGTTTTGATTTATATACCATAGCAACTGGTAAGTATAAAAAGTAATATCACAACTCCTCAGCAACAAATACATTTTATAAACCATGCAAAGTGGATTGCACCTGAAAAATTAAATACCGCAAGTTGAAACTGAAGATTTCAAATGAAAATATTGACTAGATTAATAGAGAAAGAGTTTAAAATCTAAGCAAATAATTAGATCTAATATAAGGAAATTGAATAGATATTTATAGCATAGTAAATAAACATCATTTCATAATCTGCCTTTTAAGCAATGGGGTTGTTATTTTTTTATTTCTTAATATCTTTTGCATAAAAAATCTTGGGTTCAAAAGGTGAAGAGTCATCTTTTCTATTTAACTTTCACTTTGATTCCTTGTCTAACCAGTCCAGCACCATTGGTGTGAAGTAAGTGATGAGAATGTCTACACCTAAGAGAACAATGTAAGCAATGCTTGAACAAAAAAAGTGATGACATTTTTACACTATATGTCAATATATTTCACTTTCAAAATTTGAGAACCTTTTAAACATTTTTATGAGGATTTCAAGATTTCATATTTTTGCCCTACAACATAAGAATGAAAATCACAAACCAAAAAGTAAGCCACAAGATGAGAGGCAGTGAAATAAAATGGGATGTAGTTCATGTCAACCAAACTCACCTGCACGCCTCATACACTGCAATGTCTCCATTACGGCAGCCTTCATATCAAAAGCCCCAGCAACAGCAGCATGGTACAACATGGCATACTCTCCAGACACATGATAAATAGCCAATGGGTGTGTAGGATACTGGAAAAAAATCAATGTTTCATCATTGCTCACTAGACATCATCAGTGCATTTATTAACAGTATTTCATATTTTAGAAGAGCCCAACAGGAGAAAAGCTGCTACTATTTCAATATTTAATTCTTCTGTTGTTTTCAAATGTGAAAAGGAAAGGTCAAATTCAAATCTTAGTGAAAAATTTATGCAATATTGAATCCTTTAAGCCTTTGAAATCTTTATGGTTAACAATTTACTTCTTGCTGTAGCAGAGGGTGTTATGTATCCAACTCTTGGACTAACTCCTTCACTTCATCAATTAATGCCAGTTATTAAAGATAACTGAAAGTCTTCAAATGTTGAATAAAATACAGATCTAGATTCAAAACCATAATTCATAAGCTCTAGGACCAACTAAATAGATAGTGAGGACAAATTGTTATCCAGCACATTGACATTATCTAGGAAAAGTAGAGATGATTGATCATTGCACTGACTACATATGATAATGAGAACAGAGAAAATGGTGTTCACTTATTATACATCAAATTTGAGAATTTCTCCAGCATAATGATTACATTCTTTCTGATAAAGGATCATTCTTTATGGCCTCATAAACTTCAAACCACCCTTAAAATGTGACAAGCCTTCTTTAAAACAAATGTTTAATCAATGGAGTTAAATTCTTATTATTTGTTTTATAAGCTTTGATAATATACAATAAATAAACAAAATGAGAACCTTTTGCTTAACCATCCTGACAACATCCAGATATGCCAAGCCAGGTTTCACCATCAAAAAATCTGCTCCTTCTGCAACATCTCTATCCTGAGGATAACCCAAAAAAATCATTTTAATAGTAATTTTGTTTTTGAAAAACTGTTGAATTGTGCTACTGATATTAAAATTGCCATTTACAAATGTTCTTTAAAAAAATTACCTCTACTGCACTTTTAGTTAGAAATTAAAAATTTGCACTTTACTATGTTTCCATGGTAAATTTAGACAACCCATTCTATAAGCAAGTGGAAATAATAATTTTCTATTAGTCTGTCCTAGAACATGAAAGACTTTCTGTGTAATGTAATGTAATGCTTAGTAAAGGTTTAGTGCCTTTTTTTTTAAAGTTGCTAATTTATATTTTAATATTCTCCTAACATTTTTATTAGCTGTGAATAATTAAGTTGAAGATTTTTTGGTTTATTCAAGTATTTTATGGATAGCTGCTTGTCCATGTGAAATGAGCTTCACACTGTTTCAATTCTGAATTCAAAGTTTGCTTCACACTGTTTCAATTCTGAATTCAAAATTTGCTTCACACTGTTTCAATTCTGAATTCAAAGTTTGCTTCACACTGTTTCAATTCTGAATTCAAAGCTTGCTTCACACTGTTTCTATTCTTAATTCAAAATTTGCTTCACACTGTTTCAATTCTGAATTCAAAGTTTGCTTCACACTGTTTCCATTCTGAATTCAAAGTTTGCCTGACACCCTTCAGGAGATTTGGGCAAGGATGTAATAAAATTAATTACTAAAGGAAAGTCTGAAGCTTATTAAACAAACAAAAGTTTGTACAACGTACTTTTATTGGATACAATTTACAGCTATGCCTTGAATTTGATAATTATCTATCTAATTATCTAGTTATGTTTATAAAAGATTTTCTTTTCCCTGTTAATTTTCCAACCAGAAAAGGAGCAATAATTATGTATTCTAGAATTTTTTAGAACCATGACAGCTAGAATGTAGACCCAATATCATTCAACATTTATTTATGAAACCAAATAAAAACTCCCAACAAAACAGTGGGATAAAAAAAAAGCACTTAAGTATGAACATACCACTGCTCTCTCTGCCAATCCAATAGAACCATGTGGAAGCTGGTAGCACTTCCTGTCACCAAAAGCTGGAGCACTTTTAGCAGCTTCTCTATTAGTAGAGATACAATTGTATTCAAATTTAAATATACTAAATTGTGTCAACTACTAACCATTTCTTTTTTTTTTAATGATATTATAAGCTCTAAAATACTAATTAATGAAATCAGGGGTCAAGTTAGAATTAACTCTTTCAGTGTGAATTATTTTGATCCAAAAAATTGAGTTTTCTGGGATAAACAAAAATTCAAAGGGGATAAAGTTACTAAGACTAACTTTTAAATTTTATTATATAATCTGAGATATTTTCTTTATTTTAAAGGAAAATTAGTATGCTACAAAAGTGTTATAAATAAAATACATTATTCAAGAAATTAAACTGAGCACAGATTAAGGAAATATATTTAAAAATTAATAAAAATTCATTTAAAAAATTGATATACTTAAAGATTTTAACTTTTCATAATAAAATGAAAAATCATAAAACTCAACACATTTCAAATTTCATAAAAGATGAAATTGTATTATTTACATTTTTTAGAGTCCTGCAAAATAACCTAAAAAAGAGGAAACACTAACACAATACTGTCTTTTTTTTAAACGTGTTGGTCCTGTATCCAATTTACTAGATCTATCTCTTATTTTCCGAAAAATAAAAAAGAGAGAAATAAAAAGATTAGCGTTAAAAAGATAAATATTATATACCAAGTTACTCCCTGAGAGTAAAGCTGGACTGAAAGAGTTACAGATCTAAAAAATGTCAACACCAAAAAAAACGTCAAAAACACAATTACATAACATCTACAAAAACTCCCCATAATAACAACTAGATAATACAATTTTTATCATTATTGATATTTTGACCTGTAATATTTAAATAGGAAAAAAAGATTTCTATTCTGTTAACCCATCAGCTCCTACAAAAGTTCAGAATGTCTTTACAATATGCCTAAAACGATCTGGAAAGTTGTGGCACAATTATTTTTTTCTTAACTTTGGTAAAAGAAAAGCTCATCATAGCCCCTTTAAAAGAAATAATTATATTATGAGAATGTTTCCAGATAAATATTGATCTTCGGAACATAATGAAGAAGTCAAACAGACATAGCATAACAAGACTTACCTGAAAGGTCCATAGAAACTGGAAGCAAACTTGGCACTGTAACTCATCACTGACACCCTGTTACCTAGACCACTATTGAACAAGGCTTTCTTTATAGCTCCTATCCTACCATCCATCATGTCTGATGGGGCGATAACTTGACAACCTACAAGCAGTAGTCAACAACAATCAGGATACTAATATATTATGAAAGCTATATTACCCCCCCTCCCTTTTATCAGTTATCCCAATATTTTTTTGGTGGCCCTAAATATTTTTTATTTCATAATTGATTGACTTAACTATAAAAATATTGAATTATTACATGCACATCAAATAGTGAAAGTGGAATGGTGCAAAGGCATGTTAAAAGATGGGAGACAGGAATTCAAGATAGATAAACAAAATAGTTATTAAATTAAGATTCAATTTGTTCTAAAACTCTGATTTTCAAGTTTGATATCAATGTACTGCTGAAAGAGACTCATTATGTAACAAGACATAACATATATATATTACCAGCTTGTGCATAAGCCACTGCAATCTCAGCTAGTCTCTCTATGCTTGGTTCATTATCAATAGTTCCATCTAGTTTTAAGTACCCTGCAATGATGAAAATAAAATTAGGTATTTCAATAATTTGAAAAAAAAAAAAAAAACTTAAAAAAACCCCCCAAAAAACTGTTATATTGAAATTACAATGAAGGATGTTGGAACCAAAAGACTTTTATTAGCTAGGAAATAAAATGAAGACAATTAATACAAAGTTGGTTTATAGCTATAAATACCAATGTTTACACTACAATAGTACATATTCAGACATTGATTAAAAATATCCTATTTAAATAAACAGTAACAGAATAGCTTATGCATGAGCAAACAAAATCTTTTTAACACAAAAATTTGTTTTTATGTATCAAAGCACTTCTAAGCCATATTGTAAATTATCTAGAATCCTTTATTATTGTATTGGGAAAAAATATTATAGGCATAATAAAAGTATCCAAATATGAATGAGAGAAATCTGAATAGTTCTGTTCTAAATGCTTTGGATGTTCCTTCAGAGTTCAAGATAATTTACTTTCTAGTCCAAACCTCCCCACAGGACAACAGGGGATGGGAACGTGCAGGGTTTGAACCCGGGACCAACTACAGTCCAGCATGCAAACCGCACGACCAGGCAGCCAACCTGTAATTATCATTGAATGCACTCTGGAGTTGATGAAAAAGAATCATAAATATTTCATATTGTACAAGATTTCAAGGAAATGACAAAGTTATGACACTAGTCTTGCTTACCACAATGGCCATGGGAAGTGTATGGACACAAGCACACATCACAGGCTATTAGAAGGGATGGAAAGTTGGTTCGCAGTAATTTGATGGCTTCAATAACAGGAGTATTAGGTGCATCAGCTCCAGAACCTCTTTCATCCTGTCAAATATTTTAAGACAAAGTTGTCAAACATTTCCTAACTGGCAGAAGAACCAAAAAAAAAGCAATCATAGAATCATTAAAAACATTGTAATTAGGTCACTGACAAAAATCAAACACATTTTATACTTTCCAAGATCTAGCTCTGATAAGATTTAATGCCCTGGAGAACATTGGAAAATGGAGGTATGGGTATGAAGAACACTAGGGCAAAGAATTTTTTTTAAGTATTAGCACAATAATATTTTTTAATTACATTTAATACTTATTTGTCCTTGATTTTTCTAGATCTAAACTTTTATCAAAGTTATACATAATTACTACTATCCTTTTTTATTAATTTAATCATCTTAAAATGCAGTATTGCGCAATCTCCCCTTTTCGATTAAAATCTTCCATTGATTGCACTATTTTAAAAGTACCCCAAACATTGTGACACATAACCTAAATTATCTGTGACATTTTATGAAAGAAATGCATGTATTTACTCTAAAGTAGTTTTTTTTCCTATTTAACATTTTGCTATAGCTTATTATTTAGGTCAGCAAAATACCCTATATTTATAGACAATACTTTCAAAATATTACTTATTTCTTTATCTTAATTAGAGATTTAAAGTCTTATTGTATTAGATATATAAGGGCAGCAAAACAGTACTTATTGACTTTGTCATAGCATATGAAATAACATACTGTATCCTTTTTTTTTTAACGATTTTTTTTTTATTAGATTACTTTTTTTTTTTGAAAGTTATGTTTTTATTTTTATGTACTATTGCTGCTCCATACTTTAAAAAAATAACAAAATTTAAATCATAATTTTTTTTTTTTATCGAGCCAAGAATTTTATTTTTATATTTATTTTTATATTTTCTCAAGAACTACATTTGCTATTACAAAGCATGAAACTAACAATCTTACTTTTTCCAACTTCTCTGGTACACCAAACAACAAAACAGCTTTCAGACCTTTCTCTACTAGTGGGCCTACAGCTTCCTTTAACCTGTTAACACCATACCTAGACTGCCCAGGCATACTTTTAATTTCTTGGACTGCATCTGGGTCATCTCTGAAAGAAATTTGAATCACAAACATTTCACTGGGTATGAAAAATGGCAAGAAACTAAAAACAACTTAGAGCTACATGTTTGGTGTATGAATTGGAAGTGGAAAATGTGTAACATGCCAAATGTGAAAGTACCTATATTGTACCTTTATTATCAACTACAAATCTAACTGTAATTGAAAACAAAATTTAAAAAAGAAATATAGTAAGCATTGTAATACAGAAGAGAGGGTATCAGGTCCACTGCAATGGCATACAGAAAACTTATATATCTATGTTTATTATTTTCAAAACTATTTTTTTTCTCAAATTCTATTAGTTTTTCATTAACTTATTTTTTCACTTTTTATTTGTTTTTTAAACTCTCAACTGTATGCCCAAGACATTTAGGATTATTTCCCTTTTCTTAGTAGCAGGGATGCATATATCTAGGTCATGACCATTTGAACTCAACTGCTAGCACATGACTGACCTTGAAATAAATATGCTCCTAATACACACACACACACAAAGAAAAAAAAACTAGTCACAAGACCAATTTTTTATCTCATATTTGACATAAAATATGCCAGAGAAGTTATACAAACTATAGCAGATGTTCTCTTGAAAACTTAGAAAAGAGAAAAACTAATTATAAAGATCTAAAGACAATGTAAAAACATTATTTTAAGGAAATATTTTTTAAAAGTATTTTTTTAAAGAGACAAATTATAGTAACTTCAAATACTGGGTATAAACCAAAATTAAAAGCAGCTTAGACAACTAACATGTTGATAGTTAATGGTTTACGTTGAGAACTATTTAATAAAAACAAAAATCACATAAATAAATAAAGAATAATTTTTAGCAAAAAAACACAAATATATATGTTTTTAACAAGTTTTAACAATTCAAAATGCTATCTTATTATTATATTAGCATTGTCTGTAACTTTTAGAATTGACTATTGTTGCTACCCTGACACAACAGCAGTTGAGTTTGAATGAAGAATAAAACAGAACTCTACAAAATGTACTAGAATAGATTTTCTAAAATTAGCTTCAGTCTAATGTATCCCAATAAAACAAAACTTAAGGGTGGAAAAAGCGAAGAACAACAATTTGAAATAAGTTGATGAACATCTTCAATCCTACCTGTGTGTAGCCCCCCAGTTTTACTGTCACTAGAAGCAAAAATAAAAGAGGACTCCTTCAACATGTAATAAAAAGAGAAACTAACATTTGGTCAAAATTTAGAGAACCAACAAAGTTAAATTATAATTTCATTGAGTGTCTATTAGTCATAGCTTAGGCTTAGTGATTAATATCCAGACTCTAGCTAGATCAAGATTTAGCCTAGACCAGATCGATATATATATCTATATCTAATAATTATCTAGACTGGATCTAGATAGAGGGAAATCTATATCTAGATTCTAGAAATTATCTACTTATTTAATCTACTTTGACTTAATTAATAATTAATCATTTTAATGGTAAAAATATTTTGTGTTTACTTACACAATAAATAGGGGATACATAAGGTTATCTGGCGTTATTATTGTTCCCTGAGACTGCCATGATCTTAGAGTTGGGTGATGATATCCACTATGTAGAATTGCATGTTCTGACATTTTCCGAAATCAAAAATTAAATCGAGTAACACTGGCAAGTCGTTGTTACGTTGTATTGTCGAGCTGGCGATGTTGATACTTTCGTTTTCTGAGCACAATACGGTAACCTTTTGACACGTGAAAGGTCACGCACGTGATCACACAAACACACACTATAGAAACTAAACACACACCGCATAACATTAACACTCTTGTGTCATCAGAAAAGAAAATAAGGCCTAGGGATTGCATTCTAGCCCAGGTTTTCTGGAGGAAGGTACGGGATGTCGGTGTCAGAGCTGGAAGATCAGGGTTCGAGCCCGGGACTATCGGAACGTTTACTCGAATACTTTAATGTATTCCATATAACTGGTGTAAACCACGTCATCAGGCACCCATCTCTTTACAGTGAGCATAATTGGACTCATCATTCACATCTTTCCATTCAACCTGCTCTCTCACGCACGCACACATTGATGGTAGCCGAAAGATAACACTTGAAATTGTTTCTAGATCTAGATTCTCAAATATTTATCAACTAATGTTAGTCTAGTGACAGTTTAATCATAATCTCTAACTCTAGATTTCCAAGATTTCTAAATCTAGGCTAGAGATTAGTTAGTGGACTTTAAATAGGACTACTCTCTAATCAACTCTAATCCTGATCGAAAACAGATCTAGACTAGTTTTAAATAAGTTATATTTATAAGCCCTGTAATATTTTGATGTTTTGGTTCACAAGACTAGAAAATACTCGAGATCAAGGTATATAATATCTAGATCTACAGTGACTACACTACAGGATAATAAAAGGGTAATGAAGACATTGAAGAGAAACTAAAAGCATAAACTATAGATCTAGGTCTCTATTGCGCAGGCGCATTGGCATTAGTGCATGGAAAGCGTCTTGTTGTCAAGTATGGATGCTGCGGAAGCTACAAATAATTTTAAAAATTGAAATACATCAGTCAAAAAATAATAAAATTTTAGTCAGAGTTTCTAGGCTAGATCGACTAATTTGACTAATGATTAATGACACTAACGTCACTAATGATTAACGATTAATGATCTAAATAAATTCAAAAGTTAACTAAATATTTTAATATTCTAAATCTAATTCTAATCTGTTACAGTAACAATCTCAGAATCTGTAGTGTGTAGGTAGTGTAGTAGTAAAAAAAAGGTAGGCCTACAGACTTGAGACTAGTACAGTTTTAGTTTAAGTTACAGTATTAGTACAGTATATTAGAGTATAATAGAGTAAAGTACACAAGTAGCAGTATACTGAGTATCAGTATACTCATACTGAGTATATTCATATTGTCAAGGATTGTTATAGAAAATAGTTTGTATTGTATAGACAATATAGTAACTATATAGTTTATATTTATTATATAGTCTAGTCTAGATCTAGAGTCTACTGTATTGTATAGTTTATATTTATTATCTAGTCTAGATCTAGAGTCTATGGTATATAAAATTTCGATCTAGTCTCTGATTCTATTAGTTATAATTAAATTGTATGTAATAATAATGTAGTCTAGATCTAGATTTACATTTGTTAGGCTTCTAGAATATCTAGTTTGGGAGGGCCCTCCCAAACTACTGAAGTTCATTGAGTGTTTTCACGAGGAAACTAAAGGTACTGTCAAATTCAATGAAGCCCAATCAGCACCTTTTGAGGTTTGCAGTGGTGTCAAGCAGGGATGTGTGCTTGCACGTACTCTGTTTGGCATATTCTTCTCCTGTCTACTGCATTATGCATACAACGACATAAACGAAGGTGTGTTTCTCCATACAAGATCTTCTGGAAAACTATTTAATGTATCAAGGCTGTGGGCAAAAACCAAGGTTAGGAAGCTACTCGTCAGGGAACTGCTGTATGCTGATGATGCAGCTATTGTGGCTGATTCTGATATTCAGCTACAGTCCCTGGTTGACAAACTATCTGCTGCTTGCCAGAAGTTCGGCTTAAACATCAGTCAAAGCAAGACTAAGATACTTGTCCAAAACACAAACACTGCACCTCAAGTAAGCATTAATGGTCAACCACTAGAAATTGTTGATCACTTTTGTTACCTTGGCTCCATCATATCCAACAACACTCTACTGGATAAAGACATAAATAACAGGATAGCCAAGGCAATGCCCACCATGTCAAGGTTGCAGAAAAGAGTCTGGGACAACATATTGCTGACTAGCAGTACTAAAGCCCTAGTCTACCGGACCTGTGTGTTGAGCACCTTGCTGTACGGAAGTGAAACATGGTCAACCTACTCATGGCAGGAAAAAAAGCTGAATGTCTTCCACCTCCGATGCCTAAGGCGGATCTTTAAAATAAGGTGGCAAGATAAGATAACCAATGAGGAAGTGCTACAAAGAGCAGGGTGCCAGGACATCCGATCTGTTATCAGCAGACGCCTTGGCTTGCTTGACCACACTTTCTTTTATTTCACAAGTCGGACTAGAGTTACCCCATGAAAAAAAAGATGGGGGGGGGGGAGAACAAGTAGTATTCAGCTGGAATCCTAACCCTCATTAAAAATGACATCCCTACCACAGACATAACTATGGCCAACTCCTCAGAATCAGAAATAATGGGAACTAAGCTAATTCTTCCAGATGGAAATATTAATCTATTTAACTGCTACTTCCCACCAGACAAGGAAATAGAGATTGATCACATACAAATACCTGACCAAGAAGACTGTCTTATCTTAGGAGATATGAATAGTCACTCTCAGAGCTGGGGATACCCAGACCTAAATGCCAGGGGAGAAGAAATTGAAGAATGGCAAGCAGAGAACAGACTTATCCTACTTAACAAACCTGAGGATAAACCAACATTTTTCTCAAGAGCCTGGCTAACATCAACCACTCCAGATCTAGCCTTTGCAACTGACAACTTATCCAAAAAGTGAACCAGAGAAGTTGCAGACCAGCTAGCCACCAGTGACCACAGACACATATTGATCAGTATGGATAGCTCCTTCAAAATATCAGAAAACTCCACCATCCCCAGATGGAACTACAAAAAAGCCAACTGGCCCTATTCAAAGCTCACAGACCTATACACAACTTCAATAAACTGCAAATCAAATCAGGTTAATAAGTCATACTCAGCTTTCTCCAAAGCAATCCTCCTAGCAGCTAAGGAATCAATCCCTAGAGGAGCAAGAAAAGATTATATTCCAAACTGGTCTGATCACCTTCAACAACTCCACAATGCCACCATTGAAGCCAGAAACACAGTAGAAAATAACCCTTGTACAGAAAATAACATAAATCTAAAAGCAGCTAACGCAGTTTTCAGGGAAAATTACCTTTCCGCCATGAGAAAAAGTTGGCATGAAAAAACAGAACGGCTAAACGTAGATAGAGGCGGCCACAAACTCTGGCGTATAGCCAAATGTCTCAACCAGGAAGAAAACAGAACAACTCCTATAGTAATAGAAAAGGACAACAAACCCCTGAAAGGCCAAGAAGCAGCAAATGAATTCATTAAGTTTTTCCAAAGGGTAGGACAAATACAAATCAGTGAAAGTAGAAATAAAGATGTGAACTCAGAAATCCAAGATAGAATCAAAGAAAACTATCCAGCTTACTCCTTGGGAATGACCACTAATCTTAAAATGAAGGAACTTGATGAATCCCTAAAAGTCCTCAAACCAAAACAAGCCCCGGGCCCAGACAAAATATCTAATGACATGCTTCTTCATTTGGGTCCTCAAGCCAAAAGAAAACTGCTACAAATATTCAATGCTAGCTGGAAATCTGGCAGAATTCCAAACATCTGGAAAAAGCCATTATGATCCCTATACTAAAGCACGGCAAACCAAGAAATAAGCTGGATAGCTACCGCCTCATCAGCCTCACTAGCTGTTCCTGCAAACTGATGGAAAGAATGATAAATAGAAGGCTGACATGGATCCTTGAGTCAAATAACCTACTCACTGAAGCCCAGGCTGGCTTTAGAAAAGGCAGATCAACAGAAGATCAAATCGCCTTTATCACACAAGAAATAGAAGATGGCTTTCAAGAAAAGAAACCAACAACAATTGTGTGGGTTGACTTAGAAAAAGCATTTGACAAAGTCTGGGAACAAGGTCTCTTGCTCAAACTAATCCAGCATCACATGTCCCACAGAATGTACAACTGGATAAAGGAATATCTAAATAATAGAAAAGCCTTAGTTTGCATGCAAGGACAAAGAAGCCACACAGTGGGTATAAAAAATGGTGTCCCCCAAGGAGGAGTCCTATCCCCAACACTTTTCCTAATATTCATAAACGATCTAAATCAAAACCTACCAAGAAAAGTTAAAAGCAGCATGTATGCAGATGACCTTGCCTTAATTAGCACAGAAGAATATGTAGGAACATCGAAATTTCGATTACAAGATGCTCTCGATATACTCAATAATTGGTCCAAAGACTGGGGCATGTCCATCAACACAAAAAAGACCACATATACCATATTCTCACTGTCAACAAAACAGCAAACAATAAAATTAACATTAGATAAGGAAGCTTTAGAAAAAAATGACAGCCCTACATACCTTGGAGTCACCTATGACCCGAGACTAACCTGGAAAAGCCAAATAGATAAAACACAGAGTAAAGGCATCCAGAGACTATCCCTCTTGAAAAAATTAGCTGGCTCAGATTGGGGAGCAAATCACAACATCCTGAAAAAGACCTATACCAGTTACGTGAGACCTGTATTAGAATATGGGGCTCAGCAGCCCAAACCAACCTAAGAAAAATAGACAAGGTTCAAAATATTGGTCTAAGGATAATGACAGGAGCTATCAAAACAACACCCATAAGAGCTATGGAGGAAACCGCTGCCCTGATCTCTCTTGATGAAAGAAGAGAAATAAAAATCCTTTCCCAATTCACTAAATTGGAAACCATGGAGAGGCACCCACTCAGAACAAAAATCCATAAAACTGGCACCAAAAAACGCCTCAAAAGGACCAATTTCATACAGGAATCTCTGAACCTACAAAAGAAACACCAACTTGAAAAAATTACCCTGGAATCCTCGATACACTATAATGAATCTCCACCCTGGGACGAAAGCCCTCTTCCTACTATAAGGGACCATATTGAAAGCATTAAAAGAAAATCCGATTACAGACCAACAGAGCTCAAGAAAATAGTGAACTGTTTTCTACATACCAATTATCCTACCAATCAGTGGATCAGAGTTTACACAGATGGCTCAACCCATAAAGCCACCACAAATGGAGGAGCTGGAATACTTATCGAATGGCCAGATGGAGGAAAACTAGAACAATCTATTGCAACTGGAGAGCTCTCTGACAGTCACAGAGCAGAAAGGGAAGCACTAGCTACTACCATCCTAGCAAATCATCCAAATTCCCCACACAGTCAGATTGTCTTACTAACCGATGCAAAAACAACCCTCCAAAGCCTGCAAAACTCTGATTCCTCATATTAATAACCTCAAAACAGCACTTACAAAGCTCAACAACATCAGCAAAAAAACTGTAATTCAATGGATCCCAGCTCATATGGAACTAGAAGGAAATGAGAAGGCTGACACACTCGCCAAGAGTGGGAGAACTAACACACTAATAAACTCTGCACTCTATCCAGAAGAATTGAAGAAATTAATAGTAAATAAAATAAATGAGAAATGGACGAGCTCTCATCCAAATCACAAGAAAGATGACGCTTACTATAAGCTATCCCGACAAGACCAACGTCTAATCTTTCGACTCAGGATCGGACACAACAGAATGCGACAACACATGTACCGGAAGCTCAAAATTGGAACCAGTGAAATCTGCCCATGTGGAGAATCACCAGAGAATACAGACCACGTCCTCCAAAACTGCTCTCTATACCAAGAGGCCCGTATAAGACATTGGCCCCAAATCACCCCACTAGAAAGGAAACTATATGGAGAGCTCCCTGATCTGGAAACCACTGCGCATTTCATCTCATGTATTGGTCTACTCATCTGAACACTCCAACATAACAATGAGAACGAAGAAGAAGAAGAAGAAGCTGGGCCAGACTTAACCATTGTGACCATGCAGGAAATCATGGAAAGATCACTCTTTTATTTATTTCTACCCAATGTAAGTTTAGCGACAAAAAGAAGGGGGAAAAGTAATCTACTCTGTATTCACCAGTCACTAAATAGCAGGGCTGGACTCAAACGTTGTGAGGCCCTATGCGAAGTGGATTTTGCGGGGCCAAGTTTGGTTAGGGATATGGATAATAAATGAAAATAAGAGTTTGTAATAGAAAATAAATTCGTCTTTGCATTTTATTCATTCTTTACTTCATACAGAATTACTTTATGAGCCTTGCATGTTGCGAAGTTATACTGTATATCAAAAAAATTATATTTCCTACATAGATCACCATCAATAGCAAGAATTATCAAATGTTTCAATCTATCTACCAGAATTGTTGACCTCAAGTAATTCTTCATTAGTTTGAGGTGTGAGAAGTTTCTTTCACAAGATTCCACAATTACTGGTATTGCATAATGCCGTTTTTTTTTTATCGCGCGTAGGATTGGCATTTCCATATTGAATGATACCCCAAAAATAAAATTTTTTGTCTATAGATTTCAGGAGATTTGTATGAATTTTCAAAAGATTTTAATAATTTCTGGAGATTTCCATGACTTTTTCGTATATTTGGAGATTTCCAGGAGCTCCTGGTAAACCAGGCGGTCACAGGAAATCTGTTATAAGTTATAAAATGGCTTAATTTAATAATTTACACCTAGAATTAGTGCGGATCCTATGAAAGTGCGTGACCCACTGCTGTAGCATAGGTTGTAGTGGCCTAAGGCCGGCCCTGCAAAATAGCGCTGTATGTTACGCTGTGGGTCAACTAGTATATTATATTCCTTATAGACCCTTTGGCCCTAAAAATCAAATAACTTGGCCTACTTTGTTTCAGTGTCATTGTTCACATTATTAATAGGTCTAGCTACTGTCAGGGCCAGGGCAGGGCAGGCACTCCCAATAAAGTGCACATTTTTTTGTTACAGTAGCCAGGGACAGATTTTAGGTACATGGAGACCCTGAGGCAGAATTTTTTGTAGATACCCTACACATTTTCAAGAGCTGTGATAAAAAATTCATTTTTCACTCTAACCAATAATCAAACTGCAATGATATCTAATAGCAAGCCATATTTTAGAAGAAATGTAAATGTTCAACATTTTTTATGAAACAATCTTTATAGATATAGGCCTATACATGTGAGAAGTAAGCTGTCTGTTCAGCTTCAAGTGAACATTATTAATTTCTTCTTAATGAACAACAGATCTGTGAGTTAAAATAAAAATGCAGGAAATTCGAGTTTCACCAATACCTACGAAAACACCTTCCCCTTCATATCTGAAACCTACTGGGGATGGTTCCAATGGAGGAAGTGATGAAGATGACAATGGCATTGAAGAGGAGGATGTTATTCCAGCAGAAAGTAAATTCAGAGCAGCATCTATTTATGAAATTTACAAAGTAAGTATTTTCACTCTCACTTTAAACACATTTAAAAATTGAAAAAAAAAAACACCACCACAAAAACACCACTATCAATGTTTTTTTGTTTTTTTTTACATTGAACATATTTCAAGTATTACTGATTTCATTGAATGATTTTATTTATTTTAGTCATGCTAGCTATTGTTTAACTCTCTTCTCAGGTTTTACAGTGTATTTCCTTAAGTTCACCTGGAAGTGTATTTGTTGTTAGAAATCGACAAGATCGTAAAAAATATGCTTTGAAAAAGGTATTGTGGCTTTTGATTAGGTGTCCAATCCACTATCATTTTCATTCTGTAGGAGGCTCTCTTAATAGATTGGTTGATCTAAATCATTTATTAAATTACAATAATGTCTTTTAAAATTTACAAATATTTCTTGAAAAGAAATGTTATTAGGCCTACTAGATCCTGTTTAATTAAACAAAGTTGGCATTTTTATGAAGTGACAATTTACTTATCTTACTGTTGTTGTTGTTGTTTTTTTTTCTTGTTTTTTTAACAAGAATACAATTTAGTCTGCATAGGTAAGGAAGATTTGTGCATTTGTCTTTGCAACTGCAACCTTATTACAAGGACCTTTTTTTTATATATATATATATATATATAAATAGTCAAATTAAATGACCTATCACATTCATTTTACTCAAAGATATCAGATTTTATTGATCCGAGTGGATAGTACATCTGTGCTCTACCACTCAACCATTAGATATTGTACTATGAAAAGTATGTAATAGAATAGCTTAATACTTCTTAGTTATCACAGTATTTGTTATATCTAAGAAAATAAAATTATTGGTTTCTACAAATTTGAACTGATTCTTTAATATTCATCCTTACAAGTGTTATTATTTTTTGCTAGAGCATATAATTATCCTCAATCCATATGATTCCAATCTCACATTGACTCGGACTATGAGCTTTATATTTATCATTTTACCCCAGTGTTATCATTACTAAAATATTATTTCTATATTGTTTCTTTAAGGTTGAATGTCAGGATGAAAGTGCTGCAGTCATAGTTTTTTTTGAAGTAAGTCTATTCAAATATGCTTTTATTATAATTAATAAACTTTGTTGTGTAAAGTATTTAATTTCCATACCAGTAATTAACACTTCACTTCATGACCCTTTTGAGAATCCATTTCAGTGCGCATTGAGATTTCAGTTGTTGTTTTTTTAATTTTATAAAATGGATAGGACTTTTCTTTAAGTTGTGCAATAATTTTTTTTAGTATTATTTAACTTGATCTAGAAAAGTTTTGTTTTGTTGCAGGAAATGGAACTGAAAAAGTTGGATCACCCATATGTGATTAGATACAAGGACTTCTTTATCACTTATGAGCAATCTGTGAGAACTATTTTTTTTTTGTCCACATAATGTACTTTCAAAATAGATGTCATTCATTATTTATTCTAATTAAAGTTTTTTTTATTATTTTTTCTGCCTATTGATTTTCAGTGTTTTATCAAACCTCAAACCTTTATCAACAAAAATCAGTCAATCAATATATATAGAGCTACAACCATACCTCGTTCTTATTGATTTACATTTTCATCTCAACTTCACTGGTGACTGATTCCTTCCTTAGGGGTGGGTTCTAATCCAGTGTTTACATTGCCACTTCATTATTGTAACTGCAGATAAACTTAAAACTGCTTCAATTTTTCACTTTTTTTTTTTTATGTTTTGTATATTAAAATGCATTCTTGAAACTATTTATTGAAGTAATTGATTGTGCATTCATTTTTAGGATTCTTCTGTGTACATTAACATCATAACAGATTATTTTCCTGATGGTGATTTGAAACAATGGATTAATGAGTTTCAGGAAACAAAGCAAGTCATTCCTGAGAAGGTCAATGATATAAACTAATTTATATGATAATTTATGTGCATTTTGATTTCATACTTCTCTTTATATCTTAATGATAAATTCCTTTCCTTGTAGTAGGTCAAAAGGCATGTCTTAAAACTAGTCTCAACTTCAACTGAAATGTTAAAAAACAAAATATTTTGAATGCAATAAGGTTGTGCACTATTTTAACCATTGATGTTTGTAATGTCTTTGAAAATAGTTTGTTTATAATGTCTTTCAAATGAGTTAATTACACTTCATTTCTGGAGTTGTTTCCTAGTTCTTTGTTGCAGTATGAACATCTTTGTTTGTTGACTGATTTTAATTTGTACATTAGAGGTTTTTTGTTTATTATTTGCACTAATATATTTTTTTTTTCTTTTTCAAGTATTTTTAATAAAATTATTTCTTTTCATTTTCATTAGACTGGTTATATCACCATAAAAAATATTACAATTTAAAAACATTGTTTAAGAATTGGGAATCTTATGATTCCACACTCTTTTCTCAGTCACACACCCAAATTAGTGGAGCAGGAAGGTCAACAAGAAATCAAAGGGAATAAGGATTACCCTGGAGTCATTCAAATTATTATCCAAAATAATAGTTATCATGATGGGAGTCTTGACTCATTTGACAATTTGAATTACTATTCCCTTTGAATAAATAGTTAGTAATCTTAGATTTCTTTGACTCAACATCATCTTTATTATAGATATAGCTCATCTCTTCAAGGGTCTCTATCTGCAGCCACATAGATTAGACCAGATTCTGCCATATTTAATTAGAGCAACAAAGAAGCTTGCTGTGGCATTCATACTTTACAAGCTTGATTACTGCAATGCTGTGCTTCTTGGTGTAACTGTGGACAAAACTGTCAGGCTGCATACAATTTAAAATGATGCTGTACGGATAGTTTGCTTGATTCTGCAATTGCTTTCAGGAGTATTTTGTGTGCGCAAAACTTGAGTGGCAAAGTGGCAACACTTTTTCAGCAGTACATCTGATATGATGAAATGCTTTTGCACTTAATAGAACAGATCACTCTATTTTTCTATAAGAGATCTCTTCTCCTGGATATGCCTTTTTTCTTTCAATTTCTTAAATTTGAAGCATCTCCCAGACACAGACTAAATGTTTGGAGCTCAGACAAAATCTTTGTCTGTTGTGCTTTTAAAGCAGTCTATACAATGTTTTTTACAGCATCATATAAATTAAATTATTATCATAATTATTAATAATTTAGTAGCCTATAGTCATTTTAATAGTTTTTATTGTTAACTATAGTTTTGCTCTAATAAACAGGCTATTAAAAAAGTTCTGGGTGAGACAATAGAAGGCTTAGTTTATTTAAAAGAAAAAGGACTCATTCACAGGTATGATATTTCTTGAAGTTAAATGGTGATGGGAGTTTCAATTAATTGTTCATGTTTTAAAATTGAAGTATTTAGTATCTGATGTTACTTCAATGTAAAAGTTTAGTATGCTGAGGCTTAAATATGATATTTGTAAATTACCAGGAATATCAAACCAAGTAATATCTTCAGGAAGAAATCAGGTACAGTGGTTTTAGGAGATCTTGGTGTATCAACCATTATGAGTGACAAGAGAACAAACACCAGACAAACATTCAGTAAGATATACCATAAGTTTAACATGTCTATTTTAATTAAATTAACAAAATGTCTGGGGGTTTTTTCTTTTATAAATGTGGACATCTTTTCTTTTTCTTTATTTCTTTATTAATTACATGCATGTTTTGTAAAATCAAGTCAAGAGCATTTTGTTTATTTAAGTGATCAGTGCTTTTTGACTTACCTTTTTACAAACATTTATATAAAGTTTAAAGACCTCATTTTTTCATGGAATTTTATTGAATCAAAAATAATTTCCCATTTGTTTTTATGCTTGCATTGCTTTTTTTTATATATACTTTATTTAACTTTCTTCAATGAACAATTAGCGAAAACACTAGGTTGCATTAAACTATAGAAAATCACAACTTTAAAATTTAAAGTAATGTTCCCCTTTCAGACCATTCATTCTATTTATCTTTTATATTCCACCTCCAGAGGGTTCTGTCTTCATGGCTCCAGAAATCTCCATGCAGTCACACGATGAGAAGAGTGACCTGTATTCCCTAGGTGGGGTCATGCTGAACATGGTGACTGCTCATATCTATGGAGAAGAGGAGTTCTATAAGAAGCTTGGGGACATTAAAGAGTCTCCAGAGACCCTCAATGAATTATTGGAGGAAGTCTCCCATGTAATATGGATTTAAAATTATACATGATCTTTTCAAAATATTTTGTTTTTAAGGTGACTTACAAAAAAAACAACATTATTAGTTTTTGATGTGTGCTGTGTGCAACATTGGTAAACTGACATAGAAAATTATCAATTACCACTTATACTAGTGACTTTATAATATAAGTAGATGAACAATACATAAGCCTCATTCCAAAAAGTAACTCAGAAAATAGACCTTATAATTGCCAAACATTAACATCCTTTAGTGCTACAGTGGTTAATAGGCATGCTTGGATTGTATAATCTTGTTAGTCATATTTGGGACATTCCTTCAAAGCTGAAGATTTTCACATCCTACAGGAGATGGCAGTGGGCAGGGATTGGATTGAACCTTGGATGATAGTCCGGAGCACATACCACACTACAAGCAGCCATCCATCTCCTAAGGATAGTAAAAAAAACAAGGTTACAAAGACAGTTTGTGTGGAAACACAAACTCAAAATCGGCCCCAAAGTGGTCCACCCAGCCAGGTAAAAGCAGGTTTCAATATTTTCAGAGAGAATATTAGAATGAAATTCTATCAAAGGCAAATGACAGAGAAAAATGGAGAAAGAAGGTTGACAGATCTTGTGTGGTGCCCCAACGGTCCAGAAGACCAAGGGATAGGTGAAAGTGAAGGTGAAGTTAAATGTGAACTTGGCCTAACTGATTTCATATAATGATTATCTTATTGATCTAATTGTTTTGTATATAGATCTATGCTTATTCAAAGCCGCATAAAAATAAAACATTTCATAAAAAATGCAAAAAATCCTTAGTTAAGTGTTTTCTGGATATAGTGGCACCATGCTGTTCACATGACAATATGAAAAACTACTTATTAATTGTTGTTTTTAATAAAATTCCACTTATATGCATATTAAATAGATTTTTTCTCTTTGAAAAAAATAGTAACCAGTTTTTTGTAAATGTAGTAATTAGTATGTCAGAACTTACATAACTTACAGAAAAGAAAAAAGTAACCATTGCATCAGAACTTTGAAAGGCCTAAAATATTATGATGTCAGATTTTCATTCTAGTTTACAAGATCTAGAAGAGACAGACGGACATATGTCCACACAAAACTTATAGTGTCTTTTCTCCTTTTGGGGCCTCTAAAATTAGGTTCATGAATGGAGCACACAGAAAAACTTGTTAACTGTAAGCCCCTTGAAGGCATTATTAAACATCTAAGAATTGCCTCAACCTATGAGTCTTAGCAAGCATAGAAAGAGATGAACTAACCCAATTGCCAATTCGGGGAAGAGTACAATATCACCTTTTTCTTCCATAGAAAACAAATGTTAATATTCTCTATGGATCCTTTTCATTGCAGACACAGTTTTTCAATTTTATCCATAAAGTAGGAATGAAAGTCCATAAAAAATTAAACTTACAAAAACAAAATATTAAAAATAACTATATTTAAAATTACTTAGGCAAATTGACAATTTTAAACTTTGAAATAACTGTATTTTTTTTAAAGTACTATTATAAACAATATAAATTTGAATACAATTTTAATTTTTCTAAATATACACTGATATTAAAAATGAAATGATGTTCATGTTTTCTTCATAGACCTATTCCAAATCATTGGTAAACATAGTTCAAATTCTATTACGCCACAAACACAATACAAGACCAACAATTCTGTAAGTGGTACACTATTGACATTTGATTAAATTCTATTAACTTTCTATTGTGTGCTTTATGTGCATACTATTGCAGGCAGTGTGGAATGAGCAAGAGAGATATAACTGTTAATCTGTTTCACATATTACAGTGAGCTAATTAAATCTGGATTTATCCAAGAATGTATGGCCAGTGTTGACAGTACACAGTTGGACAAAAGATCAAGACAGAAACAGACTAAAGCTACAAAAATATGTAAGTTATTAATTATCTTGCACATAGGATTTAAAGCAGAAATATTTTTTCTGTTCTGAAACAGTGACACATAATTATATCTTCGAAGAGAGTAAAGTAAAGTCTTGCCTTAATTGAAACTGTTTAAACTGTTTTATAGGTTTTGGTTAAATAGTGCTTTGTTTTCTTAAAAATGTTTTAAGTTATGTTTTTCGAACTCAAATATTATCTTGTTGAATCAACAACATAGTAGTTACAGCTATTCATTACATTATTATCATGCTGACTCATTATTAATAGAGCTATACATAAAACAAGCTTTGATTTAATTTGATATGGTTATGTAAATTTTATATTTATCCCCCTCCAGACTCTCTGACTGAAACCACTGATGCTCTCAAAGTTCTGGAATACATTGCAGACACTATTGATCATGAGTCCTGCGTTGCAGAAGGGTTGTCAGCCCTTGCAGATATTGTGAGAGATAATGAGAATGCATACAAGCTAATTGATCAGAAGGCCAGGAATCTTATCTCCCTTGCTATGTGGGACAACATCTTCAATAAAGATGTACAGATCTCTGGATGCTATGTACTGAGTAACTTGGTCACTTTTGGTAGGGAAAATTACCATTTTTTAAAATATTTTTATTTATTGTCATTGCCAGTTTTTCTTTATTGAATGTTGTTTTTTTTTTTTTCTATAATAAACAAAAGTCTTATCTGAAAAACAACTTTTCAGATTTTGTCAGTTTTTTTTTTATATATCGTATCCTCAACAGCCAAGCCAGATGATATACTGTTCAGTCCAAATGTGGTGACCATCATTCATAAGATAATGACTGTAAGTAAGTCTTTATTATGGTATTAAAGTAAATTTATTTGGGTTAAAACTGTTCTGTTGTCACAGATAAATATTAACATTAACATACTGTAGACATTAATTAATAGTAATGATAATAATAACAAGACTGTGATTATCAAAGTAGACATAGAAAAAGTATCTTTTTATTTCCATTCAATCCATTTGCTTTCCCACAAAACATAAACAACAAACAATGACATAATATCATATAATATTAGCACATCCTTCCTTTTCAAGTTCTTAAGACTTATATTTACAAGGAATTTTGACAACTTGACCACTTCTGGTTGTCTTGACCGGCACAACAAGTTCTCTAGATGTTGGTTTATAATTGTCTGTTTCGTTTGTTCTAACAGTTTGCTGTTCATTGTCTTCATCGGTATCATAGTACCCAGAGATGTCTTCTTCTTAAATGTTGTTTAAAAAACATTGATTTCTTCTGAATGTTTTTCCCTCATTTGTCTTTATGATGTAAAATCTGGGTGATGGATGTTTCTTAATGATGACTGCTTTCTGCCATGTTTGTCCTAGACGAACTCTTACCTTCTCCCCGACAGAGTAATCTTTAGGTAGTCTTGCTTTTGCATCGTATTTCACTTTGCTTTTCATCTGTCGTTCGTTGAGTAATGTCTCTGCATTTTCAGCTACCGATGGTTTCAATAGTTTGGGATGAGTTGGAATGATGTCCCTGAGTTTTCTACTCGTCAGCAGTTGTGATGGTGAATACGGCAGTCCGCTTATCGGAGTATTTCTATACTTGAGCATAGCGAGATATGGATCTTGATAGCTGTTGAATGGCATATTGTTGCTTACTGTTTCTTATGTTATGCCATGACGTAATATCATGTAATATTAGCACAAAAACCTTTTGTCCTTTGTATAAAAATTTGTAATTAATTTAATACTGTTAAGAAGTTTTACTGAACCATTTAAATAGTTTATTGAGAGAGGAAAATCTTATCTGTATTCTGTTAATGAAAAACAAAAACTATTTGATGTTATTTCAGGCTCATGAATATGAACCAGAGGTCCAGCTTGCTGCTGCTAACTTGATCCTGGCCTTGTCAGCTGATGGTATAAATGAATGCTTATTAAATTTGAAATGTGTAAACTTTACTTTTAATAGTTTAAATTTGTTATTTGTCACCTGGCAGTA
Organism: Biomphalaria sudanica; assembly: GCA_036873155.1. NCBI lineage: Eukaryota > Metazoa > Mollusca > Gastropoda > Planorbidae > Biomphalaria > Biomphalaria sudanica. Next base: position 82,047 of record JAZGLO010001553.1, read on the forward strand.
TAGAGAAATTAAAATTGTATTTATTTTTACTACTGAAATACTTGACTTGTAGTATTTTATGTTATTTTAGTAGACCAAGTAGTAGAAAACAATCTGTTTACAATTCATGTAGTTGTTTTAAATTGAGTTACTTGTAATTTTAAGAAAGTGTGAGACAATTTCATGTATTGGATTTAAATTGAGTATTATACATTTTTTTTAAATCTCCCTCTTCAGAGAAAGCTGGTCATTTGATTGTTCAACTTGGTGGTATTCATGACATACTAACAGCCATGCGTCATTCTAGATACCATGCTTCTCTCAATGCTATATGTTGCATGGCTCTGTGGAGCTTGGCTGCAGATTGTAAGATATATATATATCATTGTGAAATATATATATATTGTGAAAGTTTTTAAGACTACTATTTAGTTTTGTGGTCTGAACATAAGAAATGGCCAATTAAAATTACTGTTCAATAATGTGGTAAGGTGTACCTCAATTTTACCTCTAGTAATTGAAAAAACAAACATGTTACTTTAACATTGTTTGATAATTTCAATATTTTTATTTACAGCTGAAAATTTAAAAGTAGCTTGCAAAGAGAATGCAGTCAGAGATGTTTGTATGGCCCTCAATACTCACAAAGTCTCTCCCAATGTCAGTGAATCTGCAGCAGCAGCCTTGATATCTTTATTATTAGATGGTAAGTGGCCTTCAACTTGGGTATTAATGAGAAAATAAATAAATATGTCAGAGGTGTAGCCAGGGGGGAGGGGAATGGGATACAATTTCCTCTTATTTTTTCTTTGCATATATATATGCTCATTACAAACTGTTCAGTTTTTTTCCCTGGCATCAAGAATTGTTTTCCCTGTACTCTGAGATTTTCTGAGGTGTATATAGCGCAATATCCTGTTTTCAGCTTTTCTATTCTTCTAACAAAAAATAATTTGCTATGAACTGAATTTCATTAGAGCCCAGCGACTTGTAGGAAAAATATTGTGAGTGGATGACAAAGAAAAAAAAAAAGAAAGAAGCATAGATTTGTATGAATGTATCATTCATGTATTTCTGTCATGTTGCAAGATCTAAGGCAGTACTTCAGGACAACTTGCCACAGAAAGTAAAGATTAGTAGGTGGTATCAAGACTCGAGACCAGTAAAATTTACCATGACACATGAAGTTATGAAGATACGTATTTACTGCCTAAGTTCCTCCCCCCTCCCCCCCCCCCCCCCATCCCATAGTGGGTCAAAAGAATCTGTGTGTAATATCACTATCCCATTCACATCAAACCAAATTCACCATAAGAGCAAAATGTGCTTGTATTTCAGACAGCTGTTATGACCCTTTCAATGAGTTAGATTGTGTTGGGAATCTAATCTATGCTATTCATCTCCACACAAAAAATGCTAAAGTTGTCAAGAATTGCTGCAAAGTCCTGGCCACTGTGGTACAAGCAAATGGTAATGCACTTCATGTATATGTATCATTAAATTTTGCTTCATTCTCAAATGTGAATTGATAATAAAAAAAACCAACATTATATTTCTATGTTATATTATTAAAATGGTGTCCAATATTAACAGTACCATATTAAGTCATTACATGTTTCTAAAAATACCATATTAAGTCATTTCATGTTTCTAAAAATCTCTTTGTTTTCGTTATGAAAACAAACAAAAAACTTAGATGTGCTTTTATACTTATACTTATGCTGTTCAAAGTGAATTTTGTTTAAATGTGTTGATATTTACAGTCATTTAAACTTATTTTCATTCCAGAAGAGTGTGCTTATCGTTTTCTAACCAGTGCTCAACCTGAAGATGAGGATCCAACAGGCATAGCCACAATATTTGCTGCTTATGAGCTACACAAAGACAATGCTATGGTTGTGGAAGGAATAGTACGTCTCCTAGTGGAACTTGCCAGTTATGGTAATTTCTTCATTGATTAAATAAGAAATTGTATTGAAGAAGTTGTAATAGTGATTTATTTCATTCTATTTGAAAAGAAGCTGTTTTAAGTAAGTAATGGCTTTGAAGTACTGGTATATATATTGTTTTGTTTTTTCCATTTTTTGGGCGAGGAGGGGGGGGGTGGCCTTTCCTCAAAGAAACAGCTCTACAAAGAGTTTGTTATTTTAGGAATGTTAATTCTTGTAGGCTGTAAGAATATAATACCTTTGCTAGGTCTCATCTAATAACATACCAAATCATCAATAACAAAATTTACTATTGAGTTTGATGGATGAATGTCTTTGACATCTAATTTATTTTGATTGAATTTAATTTGCATTTTATACCATTTTTTGATCAGATGAAATTTGTCTTGATTTAAATGCTGCAAAAGTTTCACACCAACTTTATGAAGTTAAAAGAAAATTTATTAAGAACAAGGTACAGGGTTAGTTTGTTACTAGATGTGGGCTAGTTAGTTTTCTCCCTTTGCTTATTCATCTCTGCTAGGCTTATACCTGTACTTCTTTTTTTTAAACTCTTTCTCTTTAGCTAAAGTGCATCAATAGAGAAACTAACATTCTTGCTGTTTTGTAATGAACTCACTTTGATTCTTTCAATGCAATCATTTATTTTTCTTTTAAAACTGCTTTTATGAAATGCATTTTTCATCATTAAAACTTGCTGTACATTTACAATGGATGAAAGCTTAATATGTAAAACATTTCACTATTGAGGAAAGGTATAGTAGTCATTACAGTCTTACTGTCTAGTGGTTGTAGTTGGCAGCATCCAATGGTATTAGTCTTACTGGCTTGTAGTTGACAGCATCCAATGGTATTGGTCTTACTGGCTTGTAGTTGACAGCATCTAATGTTCAATGGTTTTCAAACTGGAGGCCATGTAAGTTTATGACATGGGTGTAAAAGGAAGCATCAGGTTATGGGTACAGCCCATGGGCTGTAGTTAGGGCATCATGGTCTAATGCACATCAAATACCTTGGTTAGATGGAACTATATACTGTGTTCTTCAGCAGATTCCCTTTCTATTTCTATGGAATCCTTTTTTTTTGTGTGTAACTGAATGACTTGATGTTTTCTATGCCTTTCCATTAGTCATTTGGGTGTCCAATATGGTTTTGTTTTAATTGATCCTTTAAAAAAAAAAATGTGTCCTATCTACTTGAGGTAGTAGAAAGGTTTAATTTGTTTTCCCAACCAAATCATATCAGATGAAATCAATAAAGAACTACAATATGCCAACATTGGCCAGATGTTGAGTGAAATTCTCAAAAGATACAAGGAAAATAAGGTAATATTTCTGTGCTGCAACATTTAGTTCTAGATTTGATCTCAAGTTGTTTTCACTCTTTCATTGTGTTTTTTTTTCTACTTATTTTGTTTTGAACAAAAAAAATAATAATATTGGAAGGAAGAAAGTTTGTTTCATTTTAAAAAACTATATTAACTAGCGTTGGTTACCAGATGTCTGGCAACATGTCTTCCTTTTTGATGTTGTGTGTTTAGTGTGGCAGGCATTAGGCTTAAGTAGGAAAACATCAAGCTTTCACTCAGTTGTTTAAACCCAGACCAATCATCATAGAAGGCCTGAACACTGACTTGCAACCTGTGAGCAGTAGAGACCAAAAGCTAGGTCTGTACGATTTGGCAATGAGCTGTAGAGCTAGGGACTAAAGTATATTATAGACCAATGTTTTGGGAATACAGGGTTCTGTTTTGTCAAGGAGGATTGGCATGAATCATCAAGCTGCCTTGCAACTCTCAATCACAAATGTTGAAGAAGAAAAGTGTTTCAATAACTGGGACAAAATAAAGTCTGAAGAGCCTGTGAAAAACATTTGTAGAATGGGACATTGGGCATCTATTTCTTTTTTTTTTTGGGCATGGTTTAGGCTAAACTTTGACCCATGATACCCTCACTGCTTATCTCTTGTTTATTCCTCTCCCAGACCAGTCAAATTTCATTTTCTCTTCACATGCATAAAATATATAGCTGCAGTGTTTCAATGCAGTGCTCAAACAGAATTTTAAGATGATGGGGATTAAAAAATAAAATAAGTTTTCATGTTTCTTATGTAGCATTGTTGACCATTTAATTTGTTGTTTTCATTATATTTGATGGAGTTTCTTAACATGAAACATTGATTCTCTTTTAGGACATTATGGGCCCATGTGAGGAAGCACTAGCCAAACTTGGGGCTGCCCCCAAGACAAAAGACCAGAAATCATAGGCCCCAGCTCTTCAGATTGCACCTCCCAGCCGGCTGTACCGGTTTGAGGGCGAGGTGCCAGAGAGCTGTGAAGCAATGCTGAGGAAGTGGAAGGTTTGCAATGAGACATCATCCAAGACAGACATCAAGATAGAGACTAGAGGGGACACCAAGTTAAAGAAGAAAATGAGCTTGACCTTGGATACGAATAAGAAGGTCAAGAAGAAAAGTAGTGGAAAAATTACTATTACAGGGTCCCCTTGAGTATAGGTTGAACAAACTGTTTGTTATTGACATTAGTGTGGGAGAATGTAAAGCAAACATTTCATACAAACACTGTCAAGATGAATGACTAGCAGTAGTTTGTATTTTAAAACAACTTTGATACATTCTTTTTTTGTGTTTGGTACTTTATTTTGGATATGTTTACACAATGGTTTCTAATAACACACATTTTCAAAGATTTATTCACAAGTTGCTTACTTTTTTTATTTGAATTGGAATGCATAAAATAATGCTATTTAAAGTATATATCTATGAAATTGATACAGCAAAAAACCTATTGTAGCCTTCACCTCTATGATAGACAGTTTCTGACATGATGACACCACTAAGTTTAGCTGAATGCTCATTATTTCTACAACATGTCTAAATGGAAATTGTTTTTATTCTAATAAAAAATTTACAAAATTCAAAAAGTTTTGATTTCAATTAATTTATTACGATGTCACATGACTTTTTATCACACCTCCAAAACTAGATCTCTACAGAAATCAGTGGAAGACTTGTGCTATGCTGATATATACAATCTTCATTTATTTAGCTAAGCCTTCTAAAAATGTATAGAAACTGCTAATCTACCCTCTGTCATGTCACTCGCATGCCAGATGGAAGAATCCCTAAAGACATCCTATACGCTGAGCTTGCAGGAGTCAGACCCAAAGGCCTCCCAAGTCTAACCTACTGAAATGTCTGCAAGCGAGACATGAGAGTCATGGGCATCGACCAAAGTATGTGGGAGGAGATAGCCCAAGACAGAACAGCATGGAGACAGACTGTAGGTGATGGTATGAACTTTGCAGAATGCAAAAGAAACGAAGCTGCGTCAGCAAAGAGAAAGAAAAGAAAGCTGCCCTGCTAGCTAGCCCTAACACAGATGCATATACATGCACGAACTTTGGCAAACTCTGCTGCTCCAGAATTGGCTTGATCAGTCACCCCAGATTCTGCCCCATCTCAAGATGTAACCAAAGCCAGTGACTCATCTGGGCACATCCATTGTCTTCCGAGACATAAGAAGCCATTTATAGACCCTACAATGGTATTCTTAAGTTGTATGACTCACTTATTGGCTAGAGCTCATGGAGGAGGAAATGAGAGCCTGGTCATTGGCTAATTATCACAACATGATTGCCCACTCCATGCAGCTGTTGGGTTCATAGGAGCAGCAATAATACACTTTGATGTCAGCAGCATCACAGGTTTTGCCAGAGTGTAGCACTGTGTCCTGCATGCTGCCTAAGGGTCATCTGCTCCTGATTTTTTTCTCAGCATGGACTCCCATAAACTTTTCCTGATTGGGTTTTGCAGCAAGATAGGAGATTCTTCTATAAGGATAGTCAACTCAGGTTAATGAGACCCTAGTGCATGAAGGTTGCTCCTTCTGTTAATATTAAACAGTTCTAAGTTTACTGTGATACTAATCCTAATAGTTTTCTTTAATCACTACTTATAAAGAATACAATACTGTTGTTGTTACAAAGGTGTAAGCAGACTTCAGTGCATGTGTATCTTGGAGCATAATGAACAACACAATGATATAAAAATATAACATTTTTAATTAGTTGAAATGCATATTAAATAGTCACAATAAATAACAAGATGCAATTACAAACAAAACCAAACACATTGTGAGATTACATTCATTCAGGCTTACTAGACATACACAAACATGACTTTCTCCTGCTGTCTCTGTTAGTGACTTGTTGCCAACGTATTGGTTAAAAAATGATAGCACCTTTTACTTGAATTCATACCAAATAAATCTTAAACAAATTCTTCTTCTTCTTCATCGTTCTCATTGTTATGTTGGAGTGTTCATATGACTAGACCAAAACATGAGATGAACTGCGCAGTGGTTTCCAAATCAGAGAGCTCTCCTTATAGTTTTCTTTCTATTGGGGTGATTTGGGGCCAATGTCTTATACAGGCCTCTTGGTAGAGAGAGCAGTTTTGGAGGACGTGGTCGGCATTTTCTGGTGATACTCCACATGGGCAGATTTCACTGGTTCCAATTTTTAGCTTGCGGTACATGTGTTAACAAACAAATAAATATTAATAATTAAACTATTACAATAGAATTTTCCAGGCTAGTGACTGTACTTCTTACAGAACATTCAACTATTTCAATCACTCAAATACAATAAATCATAACAGTCAATTTCATGTTGAAAAACATTTTAACAAAAAAAAGTTAATAAACAACAGAAGGTAACCAAGTTGCTAGCATGATATAAAAAAAAAAAAATTTGTCAAAATGACCAACACCAAGGTATCAATGAATTTCTCTTCTATGTGATATGGTGGCCAAATAAGTAAAGTGCTGGGCTTACAGAACAAGTGATTATGAGTTCCAATCAAAGTGAATACAGGGATCTTTTTAGGTTGTCCTTAAGTCCACCCAATGCTAATGGTTACCTGACATTAGTGGGGGTAAAGTAATAATGGTTGGTCCGTATGCAGGTGACATGACACCTAACTATGGGCCATAGAAATACAAGCACGCCATGTGCCACACAGATTGCAAAGTCTAAAAGGAAAAGTATCTTTTCTAACATTTCCACACACACACAAATAAAATATAACATCATTAATTTTGAACTGAAAACATAAAACATCATTAATTTTGAACTGAAAAAATTAAACAATAATTTGAAAAAAAATATTTTGAAACTTCTCCAGTTTACATACATTTTTTTAAATGCAAAAATAAAAATTTGGTTAGCTTTCGCTTTTTGTTGCATTGTGCAATTAGAAGGTTTAACCACACTTCATACATAACTGACAATGTGTCAAAAAATTTAGATAAGAATGTCACTTGTACAAAGAGGAGTAGTACTCATCTTCCAGCTCATACAAGTCAGCAGCCATTTCATCTCTCAGTTTCATTAGCTTCATGTCAATGTTAATCTGGTTCTCTTTGTTCATTTTGGCATTGTGAGCTATGGCTTCATTGACAGAGGGGAAGTCATTCAAAATGAGAAATTGTTTCAGATCTGAGACTAGTTTCATCAATGATTCACCAGCTTTTACCTGAAAATATTTGAAATCATCTGCTACTGGCCAATGCAATAAATGTATTAAAAGTGGTTTCATAAATTATTCAAAGAAAAAAAATCATTTCCATTGCATTGATGATTTAGCAGCGAGCCATTTAATAATTGACTACACGAAAAGTTTATACGCTCCCTTTAAAGATCTTAAGCCTTTTGGACAAGTGATAGAACTTTTTTGGGAGTCAAATAGTTTACATTCTCCTGTGTAGATCAAAACTGGGTCTTTGTAGCCACTTAAAATTGCATTATCCTTTTTTTCTTTAGAATCAAAGACATTTGCTTTTTTATACACGGCCTTCCAAATGACAAACCAATAGGACATAATACTAAATACATTAGTTGGTACATTTACAAGTTAACACTTTAGCTAGCAAGAAGGAGAAACTCCTCTTTAGTACATGAAGAAAAGGTCTTCTAAAGAAAAGCTGGATGGGCACTGTTAAAGAATGGACTGGCTTCTCTTGATATTTTTTTTACTAAGAACAGTTCCTGACCAGGAAAAGTGGAGTGATTTTGTTATGCAAAAAGCACAGCACTCCTACAATGCATTTCAAGGGAAGATTGATTATAACAAAAATTCAGCTTTCTTAATTAATAGTAATGGATTAAAATCTTGATTGCTAAAAGACTTATGTATTACATATGATGAAAATGTAACATGAAAAGTAAAATCATTACTGGATTTCATTAATCTTTACACAATGACTACAGTTATTTTAACCCTTAAAATTAATCAAATTATTTTTTTTTTAATTATTTGGCAGATATTCCACTGATACGCTAAGTAGAAATTTAAAGACACTCACACACTGTAAAATAATGATGTAATTCTGTTTGTGATAAAATAGTATGAGGCTAAGCTGATGTAATGGAGCCAACTTCAACAGTTAGAAAAAGTTACGTAAGAGAACATGACAGATGTGGTCAGCTTGAGTGCAAACTGGATTTAGATTGAGTACATACAAATACATTTTTAAAAAAAACTAGAACAAGATTTTAAAATGTATTTAACAGATACCTGACAATAAATTGAACAATAATTTAGTAAATCATTTTGCTCAGTATTGTCTAATAATTAAAATAATTTTTTTTTATTCCAAAAAGTAACTTACAATGTTTGCAGCTCTGACTTGCATTTCATAGTTGTCTTGATCTATCTGGGTTGGTCGCAACAGTTGCCCATCTTCTTCTATCTAAAAAAAACAACAGGTGTATTTCCATTTGTTTTTCTGATTTATTTTATTTATTTAATAATTTAATACACTTTAACAAATTTCAATTCAATTATTTACTATAAATAGGTACTAATATCTGTTATTAAGATAATGGTTTCTGATGCTATTAAATCATGTGTGACTAAAAAGCAATAGCTAAGACCATTCTAAGTTTCAATTAATATCTACAGGTACATAATTAGCAAAAAAAAATTCTATTGAATGTAAATACTTAAGATTGCATAAATAATAAATAATAACTTAATTTTGAGTCAAGCTAAAATTACTTAGAAAGTATATACTTATTTAAAATAAAATAATTGCAAAGGCATAATAAAAAATATGAATAAACAATTGATATCAGACAAGCTCAGTAATACATTATAAGCATTTGAACTAAAATAGTGTTTTTCAAACACACACACAGAAAATCCACCTACAATCTTTTGCAGTAATATTTGATTAACATTAAATAATGAAATAATGACATGACTGATGCAAAACATATCCAGTCTGGTCATTAAATCCCCAATTTATTTTTTTTCCCTCAGCAATTGTGTAATGATGTTATTAAGACTTTCACTTTAAGCAATCATGTTTATTTACAATGATTGTTGATATTTTTAACATTTTCTGGGTCCCTCACCCTTCTTCATTCTTGTGGAGAAATCTAAGAATGTATTTAAATCAGTAGTAAAATGGTAGATTTACTGTACAGCTGGGAGTGTTTTCAGTTGCACTGCTTCTATTTGATGAAAGGGATGTCAATATTATCCTATGCAAACTGCATGACATTATCATCAAAGCCTAAAGTGGTGTGGAAGTAGTGGAAATCTTTTGAGAGCTAAGATAAAAACAGAATAACTATGATCAGGCCATTGATAACTTATTTCTTGGCATCAACTTTCATTTTATCTTTATTTTTTAAACAATCTTTCTTAAATATGTGCAAAACATTTTTAACCTTGAGATAATGCCTTATTTATTCCAATAAATGCTGACTTCACCCATCCTCTGGAACGGATTCATAGCATCTATATAAGCTTGTTTCAATCCCAATTAAAACATTAAAGTACTTACAATCAAGAACCAACCTTTCTCAGTGATTTACATTAACACTCAAAAACAATTTTTATATTAGATATATTTATAAATTTTCAATATTTATATTTTGTAAATGACATTAAATTTTATTCTTTTTTAATGACACACTTTTTTTGTGTGTCATGTTAAAATAGCAAGAAATATTTCAACTATTGCTGATTTCTTTATTTTTACAATTGTTATTTGTTAGATAAAAGGTCAGAGAATGAAATGACAATCAGATAAAATAACAGGATGAAGTGACCAGCAATAAAGTAACCAGGGATGAAATCACCATAAAAAATAACATATATTGGGGTTAAAAAAACAAAAAACACACACAAACAAAATCATAATATAAGCTGTTACATAAAAAAAAACATGTTTTCTGCCATCATACCATAAAGGGAATGCATGCAACCTGTCACTGTGGTTATGTTTTGATGCTGTGATATTATTGTCGGTTTATCTATGTAGACGTGGTGGTGACATTGGGTTCATATTATAATTCACAGAATGAGGAAATGACACTTGATGTAGCAGACACAAATAAGTTTAATTTAAGTAATAACACCACATATTGAATATGATACACAATTCAATTCAGGAACGACCAGTATTAATCCTCTATAGAAATATGGCGAATATAATGAAAACTTAGTAACTAATCTATAACCAACTCCTTTAAACAACTAACTCAACTGACTATATTAAGTGACTCTATCAAGTGCTTGCTACCAACTCCCTATATTGACTGACTGCCCTTAACTCTGGTTCACTTAAGGTCAAGAGTGTTCACCTTAGGGCAACATTAGTTGTGAATAACATTCACAATATAGAAATAACAACTTTGATAATAAATATAAAATTCAGCTTTAACAATGTCCAAAACCTTGGTGAGTTGTTATGGGATGTCTGTATAGACTTTAAGGTTAAACTGCTCTATTTAGAGAAACTGAGAGAATAGATTTTCAAACTGCACAGCAGGGTATAGACAGGAAGAGAAAAAAAGTGATGAAAGAGACATATGGACAGAGTGAAAGTAGATTTAATTGAGTTGAAAGTAAAAATTATAAATTATATGTTTTGAATATTAATATAATATAATATAAAGTCTGGAAAATTATATGTATATTACTACAAGCTTTGAACATGTCATTTAAATAGGATTTTGAGCTTCAGTTCAACTCTATTTATAATTAGACATATTGAGTTACATTACAAACTTACCACATTTGTACTAAATGATACCAACTGAAACTTATTTTATTTTTTTTATGTACTATTAAAGAGTACTATCAATGACTCTTGATATGTAAGCAATGCCTACAATGCAAGGCCATCATAGCTCACAATTTTTTTCCCTAAAAATTAACAATCAATCACAATAAACTTCAATTTCAAATCAAATACCCAAGTTTGATTAATTCAAAAAAAAGTATTTATCACTCATATTAAAGATAATAGAACAGAATAAGTAGTGTTTTCAATTCATCTTGTACATAAATACAGTTTCTAATTAAAACTAAATATGATTGATTCTAAATTCTAAGCTCAATATCCCTTAACGCATAAGCTTGTTTCTTGCTTATTTACCTGAACCTAATTAGATAGATATAATTGTGTTAAAATGAGTGATAGTAAAACAATGTTAAGAATGAATGCAAGTCCTCCACCAGCCTCTGGTTCCATGAAAACTGAAAGAAATCGACAAAATGTTACCATTATACCTTTTCACTTACGCGGGCCAGTCGAATTATTTCTGTGAAATTATCATACATAGAACGAATGTTGTCTTTTAGATGAACCTGGTAGGACCTTAGTTGAGCTTCCTTATTCTGAGGGAGAGCACTCTGACCTTGGGACATATTTCTTTGGTTTCAATCGGAAATCCTGTTAAGAAATGAAAAACCAATGAAACTGTAACATTACAAGTGAAACATTCTAAGTCTCAACAAGAATTGAATGGTCCATCAAACCTGAGACAATAAGATCATGCAATTAACAAAGTCCCCCAGCTACAGACTAATGTAAAAGCACTCACTTCCATTGTAGCAAAAAAAAATAGGTCATTATTTGCACACTACTAACAAAAAAAGGTCAGTAGAATTTTCATTTGTAAAACAATTTTTTTTCTACTATGGTAACAAAGATCAAATTTTGTTATTGGTTTTGTGTGTACACAAAAAAGCATTTTGTGTACAAAATAAAAGTGAGATAGTATTTTAGAACTAAAAAATACTAAGTAAAAATCCTCTGGAAAAAAAAACTTTTAAAATGAAACACTGATTTTGATTGTCATTTGCATATCTAATATGTGATTGCAACATCACCTAATCAAGCTCAATCAACTTATATGGCAGTTAAAAGAAAGCCAGTCAAAAGACCTTGTCCACAAAATGGATCACAGATTATCAATTTTTCCAATTTTAATTTTTTTGTTTACTTTAGTAGAAATTAATCTAGATCTAGACCCATTCATTTGTACTTGTTGTACAAGGGTTAATTTGATGCAGTTAGAAATCTTTATTTTTAAGTTCCTTTTACAATGCAGGTTTTTTTAAAGTGTTTTGGCAGTTAGAAATTTTTATCTACATTTATTACTTCAATAAGATAACTAGATCTAGACTGAGATTCTTAGAGTCTAGAGACAGTATAAATATATAACTTAGTCCCTCTTAGTCAGTCTAACCACTGTCTAGCTAGATTAGATCTAGATCATCTACTAGATATAAAACGACAACAGCAAAAAAAAATGTTATTCAATGGATACCAGCACATATAGAACTCGAAGGAAATGAAAAGGCTGACACACTCACCAAGAGTGGGAGAACTAATTCACAATTAAACTCTTCACTCTATCCAGAAGAAATGAAGAAACTAATCTATAGTAAATAAAATAAATGAGAACTAGACAAGCTCTCATACAAATCACAAGAAAGATGATGCTTATTATAAGCTATCCCGACAAGATCAACATCTAATCTTTTGACTCAGGACCGGACACAACAGAATGCGACAACATATGTACCAGAAGCTCAAAATTGGAATCAGTGAAATCTGCCCATGTGTAGTGTCACCAAAGAACGCTGACCATGTCCTTCAAAACTGCTCTCTTTACCAAGAGGCCCGTACAAGACACTGGCCCCAAAACACCCCAATAGAAAGAAAACTATATGGAGAGCTCCCTGATTTGGAAACCATTGCGCAGTTCATCTCATGTATTGGTCTAGTCATCTGAATGCTCCAACATAAAAAATGAGAATGAAGAAGAAGAATCTACTAGATACACTACTAGTAGAGAAGAGTAGTCTCTACTGTCTATTGGCTCTCTACTCTTCTGAACTGATAATGATCTACATATCAAATGAGTATCAGTCGAGCATCCTTAAAAAGTTGAAGCAGTTTTTTTTAGAAATACAATCTTGATAGATGTAATAAATAATTAAAAATAAAAAAGTAAAAAAGACAATAGCTTGAATAAGAAGGAAAAATCTAGTTTGTTTCTCTGACTCTAGCCTAAATTTAAATCATTAATCAAATGTGTGATATTGAATTGTGAGGCCTTTCAAAGAGATGATAGATCTTGATCTTATTATATAATACAGACATTATTTCAAAAAAGAAGATGATTACATCCTACTTGTCATGCATCTAGTCATGCATGTCAATCAATGTCTTAAATTCTGCCAAGTCACTGATTTTCCTGGCTGGCTTAGGCAACCAATTCCATGCTCTAATAGCACTAGGGAAGCATATGGAATGAGGAATGTTCCTTTATCTTTGTGTCTTTCTGAGTATTATATTAGATTTTGTTTTTGTATTTAAATTTGAAGACGAAGATTATGTATAATTGCTTTATGTATTTATAATTGCTACTTTACATTTGAGTCTTCTATCCTGAAGGCTTTCTAAATTTAGTGATTTACTGATTATATTTATTTTTGCTTTGAACATTAAAGAAAACATTGCATAAAAATACACTAAAAAATGTGTTCAACATTGTAGCCTAATCAATAACCAACTATAGTATACTACTTGTAACTATGACTATAGTAATAGTACTAGTAACTATAGTGTCTATAGTATAGTTACATAGACATAGGTGTCATAGTTACGATAGTATAGTTATAGCTCTGAATAGGTTAAATGGATTAAATATATTACTTGATGTAGTCAAGTCTAGCCAGTTGTTTTTTTTTTTGCTGCTCAGGTGTAAACACAGTAAACTTAATAAATAACAATAACTACAATTATTATTAAGTATCAAGTATTAATAGAAGATTTCACTAATTTTATATTATTATGGATGATTTGAAGCTATGGACGCCATTTGATTTCTCAAAAATTGTTCTTTTTATAAATCTAGTTTTAACGAAAATCGAAATAATTTACATCTAGATCTATATAATATAAGTGATCTATTCAGTCCAGAGTAGTATTAATAAATAAAGACACTACCATAGATATACCGTTTAGATCTATATCTAAACTCCTAGATTAGATCTAGATCTATATAGATCTATATAAAATTGCGCTATAAAACAGTTTTTCTTTTGTTTTAGATTATATGAGAATTTGTTTTACAAGTTTTGACATAGCTCTTTAAAAAAGAAAATTCAGAAAGTTGATCACAATAACAAAACACTCTTCTGAAAAGTCTTCCTATGCTACAGTATGTAATCTAGAAATAGATCTAGAATAGTAATAGATCTAGATCTAGTTATGTATAGATCTATATCTTGTCTTATTTAGATCTATTTTTTGTCTATTCTATATGCTTTAGTTTATATTATTATCTTTTTTCGATCTTGCTCTATTATAGTTTATTGTTGCCTTTTATGCTTATCAATGATAGTCATTGAAAATTAAATGATTCAATCATATTCAAATTTCAATGATAACAATTAACATTGTCAAAGGTCTGTTAATTAATGATTTTCTTGAACTTTCACTTTGAAGTCAACCCTAGTCCCTATCAACCTGCTCTGCAAGACTTTTAGATCTAGATCTAGTTTTACTTTTGTCACATTTGATCCTTTTTTAGTCGTTTAGATTGTTGATTGTAATTGATGAAATGAAAAGGTGTAATCTTCAATTTCTTTAAAGTTAAATCTATTTGAAATTAATTAAAAATCTTTGAATTGTTAAGGTTTGCTGTTAATTAATTAGTTGCTTAACTGGCTTAACATTTACTGAGGAGATTCTTCATTGGTTTGCTGTATGGTGAGAGTGAACAAAAGAAAATACTATGAAACCATTAGTATAATAGGCAGCTTGGTGTAGTTGTAATAGGCAGCATTTACAGACCACCAAATTCTAGTTTAGAATACATGCAGGAACTATGTAATCAGATTACTACACTTAAAGAGACAAATAAAAATGCAGTTTTTTGGATTATGGGTGACTTCAACCTACCTGATATAATTTGGAAAACACTAACCATAGATAAACACCAAAACCTTAAGGACATAAATGAGCTTTTCATAGAAACTTTACACAACCTAAGTTTAGATCAAATCATTAAAAAGCCAACTAGATTAAACAACACATTAGATCTCTTCTTAACCAACAGACCTGGATTAGTAGTTGATTATGATATTATCCCTGGTCTATCAGACCATGAGATCATAAAAATACACAGTCAGATAAAAGCAGTAGCCAATACAAAAACCAAAAGAAAAATCTTACTCTGGAATAAATGTAACCTAACACAACTACACCAAGCTGCATTAAACTTTCAACAAACATTCTTATTAGAAAAAGACATTAACCAACCAGTCGATGACCTCTGGAATTTCATTAAAAACCATCTTAAAAGCATTATAGAAAATCATATACCAACTAAATACACATCAAACAAAATAAATAAATGCTGGTTTAATAATAGACTAAAGAAGCTTTGTAAACAGAAGGAAAACCTATATAGAAAATTTAAAGAAACCAAGGCAGAAAGAGTTTACAAAAAGTATATAAAAATTAAACACCTAACCCAAAAAGTAAGCAGACAGCTGCAGAGTGAATACATAAACAATGTAATATCTAAAGATAACAACAAAAACCTATGGTCATACATTAAGTCTAAGAAAATGGAAACAACAGGCATAGCGCCATTAAAAGATGAACATAACATAATACATAATGATAATGAAACTAAAGCAAACATCCTAAACAAATACTTTGCATCAGCATTCTCAGCCCCAGGAGACAAAGACATATTTCTTAATTTGAACCAAGTAGACAACATAGAAGATTTAGTAGTACAAGAAAATGGAATTAAAAAACTATTAGCCAACACCAAACCAAATAAAGCGTCTGGACCTGATGGTATTCCAGCTAGATTACTCAAAGAACTAAGCAATGAGCTAGCCCCAGTGTTCAAAATACTCTTTCAGGCATCGCTTAACCAGGGCAGAGTACCAAAGGACTGGAAAGAAGCTAATGTCACCCCCCTATTTAAAAAAGGAGAAAAATCTGATCCAGGAAACTACAGACCAGTATCACTTACCAGCATCACATGTAAAATACTAGAACACATAATATGTAGCAACATCATAAACCACTTAGACAAACATAATGTCCTCACCCCATACCAACATGGCTTTAGGAAATATAGATCATGTGAAACACAACTAATAGGACTAATTGATGATTTCTCAAAAGGTTTAGATAATAGTGAACAAATAGATGCTATCTTACTAGACTTTTCCAAGGCTTTTGACAAAGTTCACCACCATAGTTTGCTTAAAAAATTAAAATATTTCGGCATTAACGGTCCACTGCATCAGTGGATTAAAGATTTTCTGATAGGGAGAGAACAAACTGTAATAATAAATGGCTCTAAATCAACACCAATAACAGTAAACTCAGGTGTACCTCAAGGAACAGTCTTGGGTCCACTACTATTTTTAATTTACATAAATGATTTACCAAATTGCATTAGTTCAGGAACAAAAGTCAGATT
Organism: Biomphalaria sudanica; assembly: GCA_036873155.1. Taxonomy (NCBI): domain Eukaryota; kingdom Metazoa; phylum Mollusca; class Gastropoda; family Planorbidae; genus Biomphalaria; species Biomphalaria sudanica. The sequence continues at coordinate 98,815 of JAZGLO010001553.1, forward strand.
ATTTGCAGACGACTGCATAATATATAGAACAATAAAAACAAAACAAGACACAGATATTTTACAAAGAGAATTAGATGAATTACAGAAATGGGAATCAAATTGGAGCATGTCTTTCCACCCAGAAAAATGTCAGTTGTTAAGAGTAACAAAAAAACTAAAACAAATTAATTCCACTTATCTTATTCATGGCAAACCAGTAACACAGACTAAAAACTCAAAATACCTAGGTGTTATAATAAATGAAAAACTGTCATGGAATCCACATATTGATGAAACTATAAAAAAATCCAACAAAGCATTAGGGTTTATTAAAAGAAATTTCTATAAATCAAATAAGAACATAAAACTAAAATGTTATTTAACCTTGGTTAGGCCAATAATAGAATATGCATCCACCGTGTGGGACCCCTCAACTCAAGAAAACATTAAGAAACTGGAACAAACACAAAATAGAGCAGTGAGATTCATAACAAACGAATATTCACATTTGACTAGGGTAACACCATTAGTAAAATCACTAAATTTAGAAAGCCTTCAGGACAGAAGACTCAAAAGTAAAGTAGCAATTATACATAAAACACTGAACCATAATCTTCAAATACAAAAACAAAATTTAATAAAATACTCTGAAAGACACAAAAATAAAGGCACATTCCTCGTCCCATATGCTAGGACAAATTTGTACAAATACTCCTTCTTCCCTAGTGCTATTAGAGCATGGAATGGGTTGCCTGAGCTAGCCAGAAAAACCAGTGACTTGGCAGAATTTAAGTCATTGGTTAATATGCATGACTAAATGCATGACGCGTAGGACGTAATCATCTTCTTTTTTGAAGTAACGTCTGTATTATATAAGATAAGGTATCACTGTAATTGTGTAATGGCTGTATACATAATTAAATTCATTTCTGTTACTCAGTCGGTTACCAATCATATTTTGCATATATTTGAATCTTGATAAAAAAGTGTTCCAGGCAAAATGAACATTATACCAACCAATTCAACCATAGCGCAGCATATATATTAGCATTATATATTTTATATGGATCAATCCAAACAAGCCTATTTAAGTTGGGGACACAAATTCCATTGTATGTTACACAGAGATTATCTTTACATTTTTTAAAAATTATCTGGCTAATCTGGCAGTGATTTTTTAAAATACTTTTTTGTTATTATTTTTTCTTAGATGTTACATTTTTAGATGAAGCTTCCAGAAACATAGATCTATCCATCGATAAAAGCAAATATACCACAGATGGAATATATTCAGAGATAATGAATATTGAACTGGAAAAATGCATTTTCAATAGAGAATCTGTTTTCCGCCCTCTTAAATATATGAAGGGGTACATTTGATAATCTCTGACAAAAATGCCTTATTAAGACTTATACTTGTAATATTAGGTTTGACTGTATTAATATAAAATTGAATAGATCTAGGATCAGGCCATAATTAACCCTCTTAATATGGAGCATTTTAGCATGTGTTGTGCCAAAAAGACAGAGCACTATTTCCAGCCTTAACACTTCTCTTACAAAAAAATTCCTAACAAATAAACTAATTACTTTACATACACAAAACTATATATATATTATTGAAGAGAAATGAATGAACTAATTTAATCTTATGGAATCTATCTGAAATATTAACATTTATTGAAATAAGCCAAGTGAATTTGCATAATTTATGGGCATAAAATTTCAAAAAAAGTTTTTTCAAAACAACAGAATTAAAAAGGTAAGAGTTTTTTAAGAAGTTTTACACCTGAATAAGCCCTAATACATGTGTTTTGGGAAACAAGTCACATGGTAACCCTTCAGACACTGCTATCATAGTATTTTACTACTTTTCGTCCATTCCCCCCCCCCCCCCCCCCCCCCCCACAGTACAATGGAAACAAACACCTTCATTATTGTCACAGTGACAGTCTGAGTCACCCATTTATGACTGAGGAATTGTTTTTTGAGATGTTTGTTGTTCAGAAAGTTGGCATCATATTTATTAGTCTCCCTGACAAATGTTTGAACTAAATTGATAGTAAAAAAAGAGCAATAAAACAGCCTATGGGGTGCTAATCCCTTGGTTCTCAAATGGGTCTTCTCTATCCAGCTACCCACCCTTACCACTAAACCATGTTACCAAGAATAGACATTGTCAACACATACTAGATCTATATTGATCTAGTATTAGTGTAAACTTAGATCTAATAATCTAAAGCTTTGCTCAATACTGCCCTTATTTTTATTAGGACTATCATAGTTAAAATAAAATCAGAGTCAGTGAGTTTACTTTCATCAAATCAATGGCTGAAATGCGAAATGTTAACATTTTCACCTCTCACTAGCTAACTTCCGAAAATCCATACTAAGAAATTGTTGCGTTAAAACAGCGAAGGAAGTCGCCATTATAGTCTACTAATGTGTAAAAATAGTAAGAACTAATCTGATTGGCTGATACAAACACTGGCTAGCCAATGCTGTGGTTGAAAACATTGCGGCAGATAGATCGGCTGCCTCTTCTTTTTCGCCACATAGCCTTGGGCAGATAGATCGGCCGCATCATCTTAAGAAGGTTAACATATAGACATACTGCTTTCTGAACATCATAAGTTTAGACACTCATTATAACCATTGGTTTAAAACTTTTCATAAAGTTTATGTCTGAATATATTGTATATTGTTCCTTAGATGACAGATAGCAGAGAGAACAGAGATCAACCCCAACCTGATGATGACCTGAGTATACCAAGAGCAGCTCTGAACAAAATGATCAAAGAGTTGCTGCCCAACATACGAGTCGCCAATGATGCAAGGGAGCTTATACTTAGCTGTTGTACAGAATTCATACACCTAGTTTCCTCCGAGGCAAATGAGATCTGTGTCAAGACAAACAAGAAAACTATCTCCCCTGATCATATTGTAGCAGGTAGAATATAGTTTCTACATAAATCTAACACCTGTTGTATACACATGAAAATAACTCTAAAGTCACTGTTTAGGCCTGAAATCTTGAAATATATGTGCACATGTCAAAAATACAACAGTATTGTAAAACTTTTTCAAGGGAAAGGTGTAACGAATGCTTATTTTTTTCATTCTGCTTTTGTTTTATTTTATATTATAAAAGACATCTTTGCTGTTTTAATAATTTGTATAAACACCTTTAAAATGCTTGGAAATTACATCAGTACTGGTATATCAATGTAGCCTATTATCATATTTGAGTAATTAAAGTAGTCTGGTTTTACCAAGATTATTTTTATCATGTTATGATACTTTGATGAGTTGACATGGCTTCATCTAGAATATTTAGATGAGGTTTATAAATATAGATATAAAAGGATGGCTGCTTGATTGTGTAGCACCGTGATGCCCAATATACAGTTCTGGCCCGTGATGTGGTTCCATTCTGCCCGCAAAACGTCAGCACAAAGTGTAGATAATTCCCCCCCAGAACGAAACGGAGAGGCCAGTGCAAGAGTTGATACGGCGGAACAGTGTTATCCGAGAGATATTTGTACAGTGTACGTGTTGCCAATTGTACAGTATTGGCTGTTATTTATTCAAGTTCTTTACGTTGGTGGTGTATGGTGCAGTTTGCAGATAGCCTGGATAGTGAGATTCGTAACAATATATTTATATATTAAGTTTTCTTCAGTTATATTTACTAAATAATTTTACCATAATATTTTCAGCTTTAGACAGTTTGGGATTTGGAGCATACAAAAATGAAGCCAAAGCTGTTCTCAAAGAAGCAAAAGCAGTAGCAGCTAAGAAACGTCGTGGAAGTTCAAGGCTTGAGAATCTTGGCATTCCAGAGGAAGAACTATTACGCCAGCAACAAGAGCTGTTTGAAAAAGTAATTGGCTTTATTTAATTTGCCTGACAGAAAAATTTTGTAAAGATTTAAGTTAGCTGTCATGACCTATGTATAAAATAGTGCACTAGAAAATAGCATAGTCCTCTTTTAATTACTAATAATAAACCATCTGAAAAAGTAATGCTTCAAAAAAAATTCAGACTAGGTTTTTTTTATTTGATTTCATTTTCTTAATTGATTTTTTAAATTTAAGTATTTATTATTTTAAATTAATACAACACTTCTCTGGAATCCTTTTTTTTTTCTAATATTAAGAGCTGTAAAGTGCTTTACTTCGAAACCCAAGGTCCCGGGTTCGAATTCCGACGACAGGGATTTTTGATTTCGCGATCTTTAGGCGCCTCTGAGTCCACCTAGCTCTAATGGGTACCTGACATAAGTTCGGGAAAAGTAAAAGCAGTTGGTTGTTTTGCTGGCCACATGACACCCCTGTTAACCATAAGCCACAGAAACAGATGACCTTGACAACATCTGCCCTATATAACACAAGGTCTGAAAGGGAAACTTTACTACTATTTTAAGAGGGTAAAAAAGATAAAAAAATTTTGTTGTTGCTGGGCACTATTAAGTAGCTATTACATTAGGGGGGAAAATAAAAGGTTTAGTATTAGTTTCAATTTTCTAGACTAGTTAGTATTGCCTACCAACTGATTCAAAAGGACTTCATTGTTTTGGCTTTTGTTGTGATTGTTTTAGGATTTTCATCTCCTTCAAACTTAAGATTTATTTTTCCAAGTTGACCCTAAACCCACAAATGTGTCTTTTTTTTTCAGGCTAGGCAAGAACAGGCCATGTTGGACCAGCAACAGTGGATGCAAATGCAGCAGGCTTTGCAACAGCAACAACAGCAGCAACAGCTGAGGCAGGATGAGAATGATGACTACTCCTAGCAGGAGAGTGACAGGGGCACTAGTGGATTTGTGACTGAACCAAATGTTTGGATCTGGCTGTTGTGTGTTATGATTGAACTGTAATAAATATTCATTTCTCTATTCAATGTTTGTTTGACTTTGCTTCTCTAAGTTTTCTCTCAGATTTAGAAGTTCCTCAAAGTAGAACGGCAGGTTCATAATAAAAATATATTTCTTCTAGTTTTTTCACCATGAAATGTCTATTATAATTATTATAGTTATTATTATAATATAATACTTGAATACTTATGTATAGAGCAAAAACAAAAAAGATATATGACCATCATAAACTTGATTTCTTAATTCTTCTTGAACTTTTTCATAAAAGAAAATAGAAATCTTATCAACTACAAACGATGATGGTACAATTATTTGTATATAACATTCATTCACCCTGATTGAAAAAATACAAGGGCGATTCATTCTATGGTAAAACATTTTACTGTAACAAAACTATTCCAAATGTTATTTTTGTTATTGATAAGGATTCTAAGTACATCTAAAATAATTAAAAATAGATTTAATTACATTAAAAGTTAATAAAATAAAAATATACTCATATTTAAAAAATATTTTTTAGTAAAGATTCATTCAGTTCTCTTAAAAAAAAAAGTATTATATTTCAACAGCTCATTTATTGTTTTAGAAACATAACTTCTTTAGCCACAGATTCAATATCTTTATTTTATCCCTTCAAATTGCATTGAAAATAACATGCTTCAAATGTCTCCAACTTATAAACAGTTTAACATGCTTCAACCCGCTAGAAGAATCCCAGTAAATTGGCTACAAAAAGTAGTTTTTATCTTTACAGTAACATTTCAACCTAAGGCTTGCTTAACTCAATAGTGCCTAGTTCCAGTTTAAAAAAAACCTCTATTATCTTACAAAAGAAAGATAACTCTGAATTTAAAAAAAAAATTAAAAATTAACAAACATTTTTAAAAATATAAAAATATGTCTAGTGTTAAATGATATATACTTTTCATATCTTTAAAATAAAAAGAAATTTTTTTAAAATGTAATTATTCGGGTAGGCCTTGTACACTGCAGCATTGGCAACCTCAGTTTCAAAAATTACAAATTACTAAAATAGCTTAAAATATCTGATTTTCAGTTAAAAAAAAGATCTCCATGCTCGTTCTGAATGAGATTTGAGCTCTTCTAATAGAGAAGTTTTAAAAAGTAATAAAGCACCCAAACGCATTATACTGCATAGATACCACATCCTATCGCAATATGCATTATTGGGTTAAAACAGTAAATACTACAGCTATTACAGTTTTTTAAAAACTTCTAAAAAACCAAAATCTGGATTCAGTACTAGCAAGTCTTGTTTATTCTGCCTCATTTCAAAAGTAGGATCAATCATTTGAGCTAATATAACAGTATTGGACTAAATCTACAATATAAAGGATAATTAGCTATTAATGGGAAATAAAGACATCTCAAAAGGTAAAGCATAAGAAGTTGTTTTGTTTGTAGTTTTCACCATTTCACCTCTGTAAGCAATATATTAGGTATCAGCAAAAACAAAAATAAAGCAATATTTTAATGATAGCATTATAGGATATCATTTCTTTACTTGATATAAGCACTTAGTTCACTGGTTTAATAAAAAAGACACCGGATTAAAGGAAAGCAATAACATACTTGGAAACAATTCTAATCAACATATTAAACAGAGCATACACATTCAAGCACTATATCAATAATCAGTCCATATTGTTAAGATTTTACAATAGACAAGTTTTAGAAATGTTCAGCTACAACAATTCAAATAAAAACCATGGCAATAATATCTTTACATTAAATGGCAGCATATTGAGAGTCTGCAAAGCTGAATGAAAACTTACAAACCAGAACAGAATTTTTCATATGCCACTCAATTTTCCTAAAAGAACTGAATGCATTATTCTAAACAAATTCAAACAAGTTTTGTAGACCACTGAGGTTTAAATTATTCTAAACATGTCTCAACTCTCACATTTAAAACATGTAACATCAATTTCAAACATTCAAAGGCAATAATCTGGATTTTTCTAATTAAACAACAGTCAAAAAGAATAAAATATATTAAACATTTGAAAATTTGCAATGTAACATCGTAAAATGCAAAATCATAAAGCACTGAATACAGATAACTTGTAATTCATCAGAGTATACTTGTAATTCATCAGAGTATTGTAATGTATCAACAATGAATCAAATAAACCTAAGAGCATAACTTCATCTCAACCTTTCCCACCAAAGAAAAGAATGTTATTAAACTTTAGGCCTAGTCAAAAAAATTAGAAAAATTAAGAATTATAGCAATTTCATAAGTAGACCAAGTTGAGAGCTGCCTATTTCATCACATTTGATGTTGCTATAAAAAAAAATTATAATTATGTAAAGAGCATACATTGAAAAAATATTTTAATTAAAAAATAAAACAAAGAAAAAAGTGATGGCACACAAATGAAATGTTATTGAAGGGAACAAACTGAGAGGCAAGTCAAATTATATACAGACTTAAGAATACAATTAACACTAGTGTTTATTCTAGTGAGGGGGAAGGGGATGATGATTAAAACTTAGCATTGAGCTCTGTCCAATTAAAAACCAATCCAAGATCAATAAGATAGGAGATGGAGAATCAATTCATAATGATTCTTTTATTTACTTTTGTGTACCTTCAGCAGGTCATTAGATAAGCTTTGCTCAGATGTCTTTACAATCTCCCACATTAAATAAAGCTAGAAAAAAATATCCAGGTCTTACTAATGCAATGAACGCTTTTGAAATACAGGGTTAAGTTCAATTAATGTACAATGGCAGACATGATATGTCTCAAAACATATTCATTTTAAACATGGAACAAAACAGGTCATTTATTTTTTATCATAAGACAAAACATTTGAGTTCCATAAATAGTTATGGAATTATCTAGACAGAAAAAGTGTATTAAATATTTCAGAATTAAATATACACTATTCACTACTTAACCAATTTATATGTAGAAATATATCGTCATACCCAAGCCTTTGAAATACAAACCTGAACTTATGAATAATAACTATAAACATGTAAATACAGAACAGTAAGGAAATGCGATATGATTCATTTTATAAATGTAAAATGTGTCAATAAATTTATCTGTGAGATAGCAAACAAATTCAAGAATTAATACATTCCAAAGTTTTTGTATAACAATATTTGATAAAAAAAAAAAATAATAATAACATCAGACTTCATATTCCTTGATTTTTAATTTCAATCAGATTCCTAAATTTTTAGTTCAAATGGATTTTCACTTTTGAAAATAATTTTAGAAAGATGTTTCCAATGGGGATACAAGGAGAAACAAAAATCTATAATATAAAAGAAAAAATCATTTATATCAGAACTCTTGAGTTAACATTATTAGTAAGATCTCAGCAAGATCTAAAACATTCTGGACACTCTCTGTTTCATTGGGATGGAGAAGGAGAATGATCTGAATGATCTCTGTCAATGCCAGAATCAGCAAGACTGTAGAAAGAGCCATGGGATCCTGGGGGAGAGTTATCAGAGAAGTTGGAGTTGCTGTAGGAGAAGTTGGAATCAGTTCTTATGATTCTTTGGGGAGGACCACTATTGGGAATCATGGAATCGGAATTTAAGAAGTTCAGTGTTTCTTTCTGGCAGTGTTCTGTTCCTGATAAAAATAAATCTTCATTTAGGGCTTGATTTTGTGTATCCTGTGAAAAATAAGCTAAATCTGTATGGTTAAATTCTGTTGCTTCTTGCAATAGTCTATTGATCTGGCTTATGTCCACCTCAATTACAGTAGAATTTCCAGCCAGTTGCAGCATTTGATTTGTTTTATCATCAAAAAAAGCTGATGAGGAGAAATTAAAAACATTATATATTGGTAGCTAAAGGAATTACGGTTAAAGCAAATTTTCATTTCATTTTTGAAGCTATCACATTAATTTGCAAACTACTTAGAATCAATGAATTACCGGTAGTATTTAAAACTCATCTGTTAATTTTTTGAGAAAGAACTGGATCAGCTTGTTAAAAGTTACCAAACATTATCACTGGTCTTTGGGAACAAGATAAAGAAAAAAGAGGATTGGTTCGAGGCAAGTCTGACAGAAATGGAAACTAACAATATGAAAAAGAGAGAAGCCCTGCCCACTCCAAGCAACCTACAAGCGCTTAGAGCATTGTGCTAAAAAATATTGGCAGGACCTGAGTCAAAACATTCAATCTTTCAATCAGAGGATTATACAAGGGCATGAGAAAAGCCTTTGTACCTCACACCAGCAAGCGTGATCTGCTGAGCTCAAAAGTTGGCATAATAATCATCAGTGACCATATGCTGCAAACGGAGTGATGGGTAGAGCACTTAGCAGAACTATACCAAATTGGAAATGCTATTTCGACAACTGCTTTTCTAACCACCCAACACTCAGTTTTGAAAGAATAAGATGAAATGCCCTCAGTAAAGGAACCATCATGGTTGCACACAAGAAATTGTATTCCTGCAGAAGCACTACAAACTGCTTAGCTTGTGTTGGGAACAAGTAATGATTCCCCAGTAATTTACTCTTTCTCTCCCTAATTATTTACCACATTCTGGTGGAATCAACGTTGGTACCGTCAGTTAGGAGAGAAAGCGTTAAAAGATTCAAACATAGTTACAATTAATGAAAATAAAGGTAACTGCTCTGATTTTAACAGTTATAGAGGCATTCACTCCTAAGCATAATAGGAAAGGCTTATGCAAGAGTGATACTGAAGCAGCTGCAGATCTTTTTAGAGCGAGTTTATCCTGAGCTGCTGTGTGGCTTTAGGGCGGGTAGATCCATAGCAGATATGGTTTTCTCCTTCCAGCAGCTACAGATAAAGAGCAGAGAACAAAAGCGGCCCTTCTTTATAGCATTTATTGATCTAACCAAGGCTTTTGACCTTGTAAGCAGAAGCAGTCTGTAAGGTGTACTAGAGAAAATTGGCCGTCCAAACAAGCTTTGGAAACTAGTGTCGTAATTTCACGAAAATAGCAGAGCAGTGTAAAGTTTGACAGCTCTGCCTCTAAGCCATTCTCCATCAAGAGTGGGATAAAACAACAATGTTTTTTTGATCCAACACTATTCTGCATTTTCTTTTTAACTGTACTCACCAGTGCTTTTAAATCCCTGGAAGATGGATCCGAAGTAGATCTAATGGAAAGCTTTTTTAACCTGGCTTATCTTAGAGCCAAAACAAAAAGACACTGTATCTTGATAGGGGACTGCTGTTTGCCAATTATGCAGCATTTATATCTCATTCGTAATAAGATTACAAAGACTAGTAAATGCTTTGGTAGCTGCATGTCAACAATTCAGTTAGAAATAAGCCTCACCGAGACTGAAATTCTGGCACAAAACATCACAGAAATACCATAGATATGTATTGGAAATCACACCTTTGCTGTGGTGCAGGATTTCATCTATCTAGGATCAATTTTTGGGAGCAACCTAAATTTAGACACAGAGTAAAAAAAAATAATTGGAAAGGCTTCTACACTCTACAGCAATGGCAAACAATCCAAGAGTGTCTAGGAAAATGCAACCACAATGCTAGTCTACAGTGCTTGTGTAGTGAGCACTCTTCTTTATGGTAGAGAGAGCTGGTCAACATACATGTATCAAGAACATAGATCAAATAGTTTTACTAGCACTGCCTGCAATGCATAATGTGCATCTCCTGGAAGGATCATGTATCCAATCGGGATGTTTTGAAATTGGCAAATAAGCACAGTGCCAATGCTCTTTTAAACATAGAAAACACTATGCTGGCTTGGTTATGTGACCCGCATGCCAGATGGAAGAATTCCAAAAGACCTCCTCTATGCTGAGCTTGTGGAGGAAGTTAGGCCCAAGAGCCACCAAAGACTAATCTACAGAGATGTCTGCAAGTGAGTCAGGCATCAATGAAAGTAATTAGCTTAAGATCGGACAGCATGGAGACATACTGTGTGTGTTGGTACAAACTTCGCTGAGAGCAAAAGAAACGAAGCAACATTGGTCAAGAGAAAGCAGAAATAATTAAATTTGTAATAGATCTAGACCAACAATAATAAATATGTGAGATAAGAAATTTTACCAATTGTTTTTGTAGCGCTTTTTCATGCTTTTAGCTTTCTCACTATGCTATGATCCTATCACTTGTCTGGACCAGTTGGGAAAATTGGGGGGAGGGGGGATTTTTACAGTGATCACTTTTTAAAAGCATTTATAAACAAATATTTTTTAAATGGGGAACGACCTGAGTTAGAACAGATCAAGTGAAGTCAACATCTATTGTTAGTTTTTTCACATTTTTAGATCTCAAAGCTGATCTCCCCTAAGCTAGTACTGTCTCTACATAAAATAAAATTCATGAATTACAACTAATTAGTAAAATAATTGGTCAATCTTTCAACTGATTCCTGTGTTGTTAGAGACAATGTATAGTTGTGCAAAGTTTCAACTTGATACGAGAATGGGAGGTGGGAAAAAGAAAATGTAAAAAAATTGAACCAGATAGACAGTGAGTTGATAAAAGTTTTGTTTTACCAGGCTGACTGTTGACTGGAGCAGTAGAATTGTGGAACAAAGTGTAAGGTTGACTTCCAGATAAGGTCTATGTAAAAAAAAATAAAAGAAAAATATATTCTGTTAGAATATTATAAGTATATTCATAAAATTGAAATCTTGTTTATTAGTTCACTAATATAAAAAAAATTTAAAAGATACAAAAAAAAGGTGTTCACATCAACACTTTTGATTGTGTGATGCTTATTATTTGATATTGAGTATAATATAGTGATAGTAATGCTAAGTAATGCTAAATAGATATATTATAACAGCATGAACCTAGAGCTTCTCTTAGAGAAAGTAATGATTCTAAAAGATGTATATGTGTCTTTTCTAAAAGAAATATGCTGAATGTCTCCTAATTGTTTGAGTGGAACTGTCATGTTTTCTTACACAAAAATAGCTTCTTCAAAATGCAAAATAATTGAAATATGCACAACTTTTATAGTTAACCAAATTTACATGCATACAATTGTTAGTTGAAATAAAAATTGTTTTTTTTAGAATATTCAAACAGAAACCCAAGCTAACTATAACAACAAGAAAAACATAAGAAATACATTAAAAAAACAAAACAAAGCTGATATTAAGCAAAGTTGTATCAATTAGTTTGGATCAGTCATCTAATTAAATTTGTAATAGATCTAGATTAGTTCAGGACAGAAGATTCAAAAGTAAAGTAGCAATTATACATAAAACACTGAACCATAATCTTCAAATACAAAAACAAAATTTAATAAAATACTCTGAAAGACACAAAAATAAAGGCACATTCCTCGTCCCATATGCTAGGACAAATTTGTACAAATACTCCTTCTTCCCTAGTGCTATTAGAGCATGGAATGGGTTGCCTGAGCTAGCCAGAAATACTCAGAAAGACACAAAAATATTGGCACATTCCTCATTCCATATGCTAGGACAAATTTGTACAAATACTCCTTCTTTCTTAGTGCAATTAGAGCATGGAATGGGTTGCCTAAGCTATAGCCAAGAAAACCAGTGACTTGGCAGAATTTAAGTCATTGGTTAATATGCATGACTAAATGCATGATGCGTAGGACATAATCATCTTCTTTTTTGAAGTAACGTCTGTATTATATAAGATAAGATTAAATAATATTAAATATTACAAATATTTTTACCAATTGTTTTTGTTTAGTGCAATTTCATGCTTTTAGCTTTTATATATGCTATTATCCTACCACTTGTCTGGACCAGTTGGAAAAGGGTGGGGGAGTGTTATGGAGTGTGTGTTTCTAATATGACTGTGGGAGAATGTTAGCGATTGGTTGTAAATGATGCAAGATAGGTGGCATTGTCATCATTGGTTTTAGTTAGGACAGACGACTCTAGAATGTAAGACTGAAAGGTTCTGTTATTGTAGTGAGCTAGATTTTATTTTATGTCATATCAACTTCCAGGGCATGCTACCCTGCCTCATAATGGCACCCGAGTTGAAACGATCGTAGGAGGAAACAATTAGGCTAAAGGTAGCAAATCAAGACTCTCGTGGGGTGCTATGAGGGTGCTAGAGCATCCGCATTGCTCTGTGTGGAGTAGTAAAAAAGCTCCCACAAACTTGTCACAATTCAGGTACCGTTCCTGAAGAGGCTGTTACATAAATGGCGTGTCCTGCACGGTTAGTCTGGTATAGAAAGGAAAATGGCGGAGTTGCCGGTGTAAGTGGCCTCCTTCAGAAAGAACAGTGTCAGTGAGAGGGAACTCTTGTTCACTTTAGCTGGCCTAGAACTCCAAGAGCTGAAGGCTCAACTCTACCTGACAGTTTCAAGAAGAAGAAGTCATATCAACTTGATTTTGTCCATATTATAATAAAAGCTATATTTAGTTTTGATCACAAGGAAGTTATTCAAGTTATTTGAAGTTTTATTAGTTAAGATATACTACGTGTAGTTGTCTGCCAGCAGTTTGGTGCTACAAGTCAAAGACTGTCAACGACAGGGAGAAAGAATGGAGTATCTGGGTGATCCCTTTTTAATACACTTATAAAAGTGAACGTCCTGAATTCAAACTCGAGGGCTAAAACTTCCTCACCTCCTCAAGCTAATATAGTAACCACTGTGCCAGGGTAAATGCTTATGAAAATAGAAAGTTTTATAGTTGTTTTGTCAGGTAAAAGAAATAATTGTGCAAAATTTCAGCTTGATGCAAGATTTGGTGTGGGATGTAATGGGTGAGGACTAGAAATCATGCTGGCCACCAAATGTAAAGTCTGTTTGTTGAGGATATTATTAAGTAACACCATGTATTTCTTAGATGTTATCTCAGGTTCTAGTATACATGTAGTTTTGTGTGCTTAAGACTGTGGAGCTTGAGTTGTACTTGATATCACAACAAAGATTAACATACACTGAGTAACATGTATGTCAGGAAACAATAACAGATACTCAAATAGGAATCATTCCAGCCATATGCTGTAGTGACACAAAATTTAAATTAACTTCATAGCATGAAAATATCCTGCAGTGTGAATTACAGTCCCATGTATATATATTAGGGTGGGTTGAAAAAGAGAAAATATTGGAATATCATTACGGAACTCTGTATTTATTTGACAAATGACCTCTGAAATAATGAACAAAATTTTTAATTGTTTTTGTATTACAGGAAGTGCCCCATTTTTAAATTTGAAAATTGCGTTAACCAGCATTTTCAGCTTGATGCATTCTATTATTACTTGCTTAATTTTAAGATTTAGTAACTATATTATGCTTTTAATTTGTATGCCTGTTGTTTATTTCTATTGCAGGTTATTTATTTAGAACAATAAATTGAATGTTTTGTAACTTAATGGCTACAAGAAGCGTAACACGGCACTCAGTATTTGGCGATGCCGGTGAACTTCCTCACAATGTACTGCCAACAAATCGTCAAGTTGCGCAGCATTTCTTGCATATGAAAAAAAGAAAGAATGATTCCAACAAAGACAAATACAGAGCTGTATCAGATGCTGTTTTATCAGTCTGTGGAACAAAGCTTCCATTCCAACGATGCACTACCGATCTGTAATCAAACGTGTGGAAACAATGATTTCAACAGGTTCAGAACTGTCTCGTTCTAAATCAAGTTCAGCACGTCAGTCTACCTTTCTGGCCACTTTGGACTCATTGTTTGATATAGCTGCATGTAAGTGCAGTATGTCTTATGACAATTCTACAAAACAAGTAAGCATATCTTGTAACTGTCCTAGAAATTTGAAAGTTCCACCAGATGAACTGTTGTTTTTATATGATCAAAGAAACTCTCGCAAAATGTTTATGGCAAATATAGACTTCCAAGCAACAACCAGATTGCAGAAGCGTTTACAACGAAAAATTGAAGAAGAAACAAGATGTAAAATGCCAAGAAAATTTTCAAGTGCTGAGAGTAACTTAAATCTTAGTGAAGAAGAATCTAGTAACAGTTGTGCAAGTGACCAAAGTGTTGCAGAGGACAGCGATGACGAGGTACTTCATGATAGTGATGATAAATCCAGTAGTATTGATGATGTAGCTAGTGATGATATATCCAGTCGTAGTGATGATGATGTAGCTGAAGGTCAGATGCGAATACCCCTTCCAAATTTATCAAAAGAAGCAGACAGATATGGCATATCAGACAGAGCTGCAGCATCCCTAGCAACAGCAGTGCTTATTGATGTTGGCTTCATAACCAAACAGAACCAAAGCTTTGTGATAGACAAGAATAAAGTACATCGTGAGAGGCTGAATTTAAGAAAGGGTTTGCAACGTGATATGCGACAGTCACCAAAAGGTATCACAAGTATTTACTTTGATGGTAGACGAGACACCACTTTGGTCAAAGTAAACAGAAGTGGCAAGTGGTATGGTGACACTACTGTTGAAAATCATTATGTTCTAGTTGAAGAACCAGGTAGTAGCTATCTGACACATGTGACGCCTTCATCAGGCAGAAGTACTGATATTGCTAACAGTATTGTAACTGTAATTAGAGAGCAAGATGCAAGTGATAGTATCTTAGCAATAGGCTGTGACAGTACAAATGCAAATGTCAGCAGTAAAGGTGGAGTAATCCGTCATCTAGAGGTGGCTTTAGGACGTCCTCTGAATTGGTTCATATGCTTGCTACACACAAATGAACTACCACTGCGCCATCTGTTTACAACACTGGATGGGCCAACATCTGGAGCAACGAGTGAACTTCATCATTGCGAACTGAAACATATTGCTAATTTTACAAAGATCACAAGTCAACACAGTATGCCTGTGTTAGATGAGGATGTGGTAGCTGATCTCTCATGTGACCAGAAATATTTATATGATATTGTAACAGCCATTAGAACTGGCGTTGTTTCTGAAAATTTATCAGCTAGAAAGCCTGGTCCCCTAAATCACTCACGATGGCTTACTTTTGCCAACAGGGTTTGCCGCCTGTATGTTGCTACAGACAATCCTTCTGCTAACCTTTGCATCATCACACACTTCATTGTAACTAACTATGCTGCAAACTGGTTCAACATAAAGCACAATCCCTCGTGCACATATGGCGCAAGACATGTCTATCATGCAACTCAACTTCTCAAAGAACTTTCCAGTGAAACTGCTGCTATTGTCAAGCCCTACATTAGTCGCAGTGCATATTTTGCTCACTCCGAAAATATTCTTATTGCTATGCTGGCTGATTCAGACAAAAGTATTCGCTCAAGAGCAGTTGATATTATACTCCAGCAAAGACTCCAGGCATCTACACTTTTATATATATATAAACTATGTTCGCTCTCCAGCAGGTTCAAATAACAACTGTTACAATAACTAAGTTAATAACTGAACAATGTATCACATACATCTGCTCTCTACCAAGCTCAAATATCAACAGCCTAATACATTTCACTTCCTCTCACAAGTTCAGAGGTATTTCTTAGCATGGTTTACAATCATTGGCTAGAAATCATAGACATGTCACAAATAGGTTACAATGAGGCTGTATAAAAATAAAGGGGACTAATTCAACTAATACCACCTTATCAGTCAAGTACAATTTCTTTCACTTTTTGAGATACCAAATAAAAGTAATTAACTACCAATAGTTCATTAACTAACTGATTAATTTTTTTATTGATTCTTGTTTGTCAGGTAAAAGAAATAATAGTGCACAATTTCAACTTGATCCGAGATTTGGTGTGGGAGAAATAAGTTGTACAAACGTTTTACCAGACAGTCTGACAGAGAGAGTGAGTTGATATAAGCTTTGTAAAAAAAAATATTAAAAAGAATATCCATTTTATCATTTGAGAGGTTATTACTAAAGAATTTGCAAATACTGTCAAAGTTGGCTATACATTTTCTGTAGTCAGGACTATACTTAAATTACTTTGCTTTTAAGTCCATTTACAGGTAAAGATAATAAAGGATAATGAAAGATTCTCTTGAGGGCTATTAAAGTTCTGTAAGCATTGGAGGAAGAAGAATTACTAACTTGCACTTTGTGGATGACATAGATCATCTAGCTAGGACAAAAAACTTCCACAGCACGTGATAGGCAAATGAATGCAGAGAAAAAACAAATTAGTAATCCATAGCCAACAAAGCTTTAAAAGGGACGAGGCGAAAAGCTGAAATGTGTCACTAGTTTTCAACACCAGGAGTTATTGTCTCAGATGAAAGAACCAAACCTGAACTACTGGACAGAATTGCATAGTCCACAGCAGCACTTGCAAAACTCAAAACAATCTGGAAAGACAAAGACATAGCCCTCTACACTAAAATTAGACTGATGTGGTCCCTGGTCATGGCCACATTCTTAAAGGTTAGTGAATCTTGAAGTCTGACTGCAGATCTTGAGAGGAGGATCCTAGCAATGGAATTGAGATGCTACAGAAAGATCCTTGGTATCACTCTCAAACCTCAGATCACAAATAAAGAGATAAGAAACAGGATGGATTAATACAGCAATAGGATCCCATGATGACCTGATAACTACTGTCAAAAAAAGCTCAAAACTTAAACTCTATGGCCATATCACAAGGTCCTTTGGGTTGCAAGGACCTTCCTTCAGGGAACAATACCAGGAAAAAAAAAGAGGCAGATAGAGATAGCGATGGGAAGACAACATAAAAGAATGGACAGGCCTTTCATTGAAAAACAAATTTACGACAAAAGACAGGAATTGAGAAAAAGGGTCAACAGATCTTGTGTAGTGCCCCAATGGTTCAACAGAGTAAGGGATACATAAAGGTGACTATTAGGCACAATTCTAGGCAAAGAGAGATGAAAAGAAGAAATGTATGGGTGATATCACAAATACAAATATAATCTTAATTACGATCATCATTAACAAGAGATAAATGAGTGAGTGATGAGACTTTGAATATAATGATAGATTACTTTATTACTTATTCCAAGGCAAAGCTATTATTATTCAAGAAAAATGCAATACAATCTACCTGGTTGTTAATGTTGATGGGGTTTGACTGTGTGGCAATCTGCGGAGGCTGAAAAAGCTGGACACATGGAGCAGAAACGCAGTTAGTTACACTGTTAGGATGAGGTCTTTTACGTAGGGGGGCCTCTGCTTCTTCTACTTTGGCTGACTCAGGATCATGATCTTTTCTAAAACAGAAATGTTGGCAGTCAAGAAAAACATTCAAGTAAATTGTAGAATCATTGAACCTTCAAGCCTCAAAATAAGTTATTCTCAGCCTGAGTTATTTGATTCTAAGACAATCGTTTGTTGATAATTTTTTGCTTAACAAAAGTTCGTCCAATAATTGTTAGTAAAAACTCTGGTATGACCATTATAATTTTCAGACAGATTTTATCACCTTAAAATTAAATTTGGCTTACATCATTTTAGTAATGAATTTGTTCTAAATAACAAAGCCAAAAAAAATAAAAAGATATTTTTAATGACACATCAGGTCACAAGGCTTCACTGAGAAATTTCTTATATAATACAGATGTTACTTTAATCTCCTTGCAATAATAAAGCATTCAAAGAAAGAAAATAGGATGAGAAATGACAAACCAACATCAGCTTCATAAAGTAAGAAATTGGAGCATGTCTTTCCACCCAGAAAAATGTCAGTTATTAAGAGTAGCAAAAAAGCTAAAACAAATTAATTCCACTTATCTTATTCATGGTAAACCAGTAACACAAACTAAAAATGCAAAATACCTAGGTGTTATAATAAATGAAAAACTGTCATGGAATCCCCATATTGATGAAACTATCAAAAAATCCAACAAAGCATTAGGGTTTATTAAAAGAAATTTCTATAAATCAAATAAGAACATAAAACTAAAATGTTATTTTATTATTATTATTATAGCTTTTATATAGCGCTACTTTCATGCTTATAGCATGCTCAGAGCGCTTTTGGTCCAATCTCATTTGTGGACCAGTGGGGGAAGGGAATAACTAGGAGTTGGTTTTTATCGCGCTGCCTTTAGGCGCTCAGTAAACACAACTCTGCCCGAGTCAGGTGTTGAGCCTCGAGCCCCCTTCTAGGTAGCCAAGCCTAGCCAAGTTCAAGCGCACTTGGCCTCTCGACGACACTTCTTGGTTAGGCCAATAATAGAATATGCATCCTCTGTTTGGGATCCCTCAACTCAAGAAAACATAAAGAAACTGGAACAGTTTTAAAATAGAGCAGTGAGATTCATAACAAACGAATATTCACACTTGACTAGAGTAACACATTTAGTTGAATCACTAAATTTAGAAAGCCTTCATGATAGAAGACTGAAAAGTAAAGTATCAATTGTACTTAAAACACTAGAGCATAGTCTTCAAATACAAAAAAAATGTAATAAAATACTCAGAAAGACACAAAAATATTGGCACATTCCTCATTCCATATGCTAGGACAAATTTGTACAAATACTCCTTCTTTCTTATTGCAATTAGAGCATGGAATGGGTTGCCTAAGCTATAGCCAAGAAAACCAGTGACTTGGCAGAATTTAAGTCATTGCTTAATATGCATGACTGAATGCATGACCCATAGGATGTAATCATCTTTTTTTTTGAAGTAACGTCTGTATCTTATTCTTCTTATAAGATAAGAAAAGTGAACATCTTTAATGTTTTTTTAACATGCATGGGGGCTAGATGCCTGATGTGTAGGATGTAATCATCATCTTGTTTGAAGTAACGTCTGTATTATAGAAGATAAGATATGACTTTAAAAAAAATAAAAAAATGTGTTTCTATTTCTTGTTGCAGAGCATGTTCTTTGACCTCCATCTTGATTTAGCCTGATGCACTCGTAGTTTTTTTTTATTGTGTTGTATGTTGGCAAAGAAAGTTAAAAGATTAAATTATTCTGAGCTAACACTAAATCAATTCATTGCTAAAAGTTATTTGTTTATTCCAATAAAATTTTATGTTTAATATAAGTCAATTAAAAGCTTCAAATATTACAAGAGTATGTTTTGATATTTTAAAATATTTATATTCTTGAAATTTTGGAATATTTATATTCTTGAAATTTTAAAATATTTATATTCTTGAAATTTTGGAATATTGATATTCTTGAAAATAAAACTTGCTTGAGACAACTAACTGCCTGACACAAATAATTATTGGTTGGTTTTCAGAGCAACAATTTCAAGATGAACAGACCTTCATGATCCAAGTAGATCTACCTTTTTTGTCCTTTATTTTATAAGAGTTGAAGTACATATGGGGGCTACTTAAGTTCTTAATGATCCTTTGTGTGTGTGTGTGCAAGAGAATTGCTATTACTGTACTTCAATTGTTGCTTTTCTTTTAAATATTTGCTCTAATTACCTACCTTGGTTCTATTTTTAGCTGTTCTGTTTTTGTCATGACGAGCTTGTAGTCATCAATCACAAATTTTGTCTTTGATTCATCCTCAGGTTTGGCTGTTGAGAAAATAAATAACAATTGACTAAAGCCAGTTATACAGGTAAGTAGGAGACTAAACACAAGTACAAAGGTAAATAAAAGACTAAGCACAGGTACAACAGTAAATAGAAGACTAAAGATAGTTTAATGCCCAAGACAGATTTCAGGAGTCAGTTACAGAGATCAGGTCTCAAACAAAGAAATCCTGTGCCAAACCATTTAATGAGGTTGTGACCAAGCAGCACTTTAGGTTTGCGAGACATGTCTTCCAACAGAATGAATTACGCATACAAAGAGTTGCAATGACATGGATTCCAAAATGAGTAAAGGACAACCAGGCATGCCTTCGTATCACTTGGTGCCATACTTTCATGGAAGACCTCAGAGCAGTGGAAACCAAAGAGGCTTCAGACATCTCTTTATGGAAATAGCTTGCAGCATAGTGCGCTGAATGACACAGGATGATCTAAGTAAATAAAGCACAATGAAGATACTGATAGTAAATAACTACTGATCACATAATAATGACCACTGAACAATGAATACTGAACAATGAATACTGAACAATGAATACTGAACAATGACCACTGAACAATGAATACTGAACAATGACCACTAACAATGAATACTGAACAATGAATACTGAACAATGACCACTGAACAATGACCACTGAACAATGACCACTGAACAATGACCACTGAACAATGACCACTGAACAATGACCCTGATAGTTAGTTTTGCTTCCCTTATATAATCTCGTACAAAGACTTTTCTGTATTGTTTAAATTATTATTAGAATTTTTTTCAACCTTCAATCTTTCTCTAAATATTTCTAAATTACGCTTGTTTACATCTATTCAAGGTCTTCAAAAAATCTACCTGACATGAATGTACACATATATAATGTTCAGCCCTCACTTGCCTGGCTATCAAACTTAGGCATGAAATAAGAAGCTTTCAAGTTTTAAGAAAAGTTAATAAAACGAAACTGTCAAAAAAAAACTTGTTCAACAAAAAGAAAATTGGTCTTAAAATACAATGACATTTAAAAAAAAAAAAAACTAACATATTTAATTAATTATAAAATATTTATGAGGCTCCTGATTCATTTAAAAGTCTGTTGACTATTCAAAAAAACAACAGTTCAACATTTCTTTAAGTAGGGTATACGTTTTTGTTTCGGTCTCACTGTGAATTTACAAATGGATTATTAAACATAAAGAATACTAAAGATGCTCTTATGTAATAAAAATTTTAATCTTAACAGTGCTAAATGTCTTCTTGTTAGTAGAACCAAATTTGTAGATCTCTTCAACTTGTTGGCCATCATCTAATATATATATCCTAACAATAGTATTGCAAACATGGAGTGAAAAGAACAACAGAGAACTTTCTATTCATGTCATTTGACAGTTTAACTTTTCTAATGCTCTTTCTTTTGCATTGAAAAACACTTTAATGAAGACTTTGGTAAAACAAACCAATAAGCTTTCTAATATTAAATAAATATAATAAATTTGGTAAGTGATTCTGATTCTAAATTTCCCATTAGTTCAAATTGAAATGATGTAACAAAAAAAAAAAAACAGTTTCAGGAATATTGAACATGATTCACTCATCAAACAACTTGGTACACAGATTTTAATAACTTTTTTGCCTTCCGTCAAAACTTTCTCTAATTTAGTATCATGGTACTGTAAGTTATTTTTGAAATGGAAAGATGCATGCAGAGGTTAGAAATTCAAATTTTCCTTTTTATTAAAGAAAGATAAGATTGATGAGAAAGACCTGAAATGTGTACTTTTATAATGCCTGATGAGAAAGACCTGAAATGTGTACTTTTATAATGCCTGATGAGAAAGCCCTGACATGTGTACTTTTATAATGCCTCTTAAGTTCTAAAATCTTTTAGGATTAATAATAAAAAAAAATGTCAATTTCCATAATGAAAATATCATTACAAAAAATACTAGTAGTAAAAAGACTAACTAATAAAAAAATAGCTTTAATTAGTAAAAACAAAAATGAGATATAAATATACTAGCCTATTAATAGTGATAATTCCAGCATTATTCAGCTAATTAAGTAGCCAGTCATTAGTAAAATATTACCTGGTTTATACTTCCTCAAGTGACTAATGTTTAGTCGACCTTTTCTGGTCCAGCAGTTTATAGCTACTGATTGGGTGCCCTGTTTGATGCCGGCAATGGCCCCAAACAATGTGTACTTGGTCACACTGGTCATAAACAATGGTACAGACTGGACAATACCTGCACTCAAAATACAACTGAAACTTGAGTTTGATGACATAATCTAAACTTTTAATTGTTGATAATACAACATTGAAGATCTCTAGAGCAATGTTAACAAACATGGAAAGGACAACAAAAAAAAAGGCAAATCAAAGACAAACAAAAAACAACTTTTTAAAAAATTCTTAACTAAAAACTAGCATCATTTTATATAATATGTAATAAAATGTATGGTGATATTCAGATTCACCAGCTCTCCATAGATTAACAACAAATGGGAATACAAGTGGACAATGAGACCTCAAATATGGCTGAGAATAAGTACCGGTAAACTGAAAAAAAGATAAGCACTACACCTGCAATGCCAGAAATGATCTATCAGGTAATGTGGTCAAATATTCATAGTAATTGTATTTATTGGTATAATGTATGACCTTTTTTTTTAATTTTTAAAATAAAATGGTATAATTAAAATGAAGTCAAATGCCAAGCTTTCCACTCCTAATTGTTATTCTAGATTTTAAGGAAAACAAAAAACCAATTAGTAAGTACACTTTTATATATATATATGTAAAATTTTATTTTTTTTAGATTAATATAATTTTTTGGTAAATCTATAAAATGTAAATCTTTCCAAAGTAATCTTACATGGGTCTTCCATTGGATCAGGGTTATCTTTCTTTAATTTAATGTCTAAAGTCATGTCAGCACATGCATCACGAGAGCTCATTGCAGTTATGTTCTGGGAGATGCTCGGTCTGATTAGAAATGTCCCACTAGGCTGAGTGGCCAGGACCTGTTTGGCCATTGTCTCACTACAAAAACCATAAATGATCCTGAAACAAAATTATTCAAGAAATGAAGTCATCAAAAAACTATTAGGTTACAAGTAGGAGATTACTTCTATTTATATTAATCACACACTTTATAAAGACTTATATATCTTATTACTTTAATCACACACTTTATAAAGACTTATATATCTTATTACTTTAATCACACACTTTATAAAGACTTATATATCTTATTACTTTAATCACACACTTTATAAAGACTTATATATCTTATTATATTTATCACACACTTAATAAAGGCTTATATATCTTATTACTTTAATCACACACTTTATAAAGACTTATATATCTTATTATATTTATCACACACTTAATAAAGGCTTATATATCTTATTACTTTAATCACACACTTAATAAAGGCTTATATATCTTATTACTTTAATCACACACTTTTTAAAGACTTATATATCTTATTATATTATCACACACTTTGTAAAGGCTTATATATCTTATTACTTTAATCACACACTTTATAAAGGGCTATTTATCTTATTGTTTTAATCACACATTTTGTAAAGGCTTATTTATCTTAGCAGCAGACGCCTTGGCTGGCTTGGTCACGTTCATAGAATGCCACAAGGTCGACTTCCACAACACATTCTGGATGGTGATCTAACAGAAGGCAGGAGAACTGCTGGTAGTCCACAGCTAAGGTATACTGTTGTATGCAAACATGACATGAAGCTCTTCAAAATTGACACTAACAGCTGGGAAAAAGTTGCACTAGATAGATCCACATGGAGAGCAAGAAAAAAGGAAGGGTCCCAAATTACAGATGCCATACACAACAGTAGTAGAAAGAAGGGTGAAAGTACAATGGGCCCTGGTGATTACAGATGCCCAACCTGTGACCGCAGCTATTAAGGATTGATCTTTTTAGTCACACAAGAAGTTGCAAAGGGACAAGATCATCTCTCAAGACATAAAATGGAGGAGGAGAATTTATTATATTATTTTTATCACACTTTTGGTATAGACTATTATCTATAATTTTTTTATTTTAATCCCACACTTTTTAAAGACTAATATCTATTAATAATAAGCAAACATTTGTGAAAAAAAAAATTGTATGAGACATTCCTGTATTTTAAATGTTTCTTTTTTACCTACCCATCACTCCAAGGCTTCAGTAAGTGTGGTGACTTGATACTGTTCAAAACTGCATAGAACCAGGTGTGGAATGAGAACTCTAATTCCCCTTCATTTCTTGTCTTCTTGATCTTACCCTTCAAATAGTTTTAAGTTTAAATACAAACCTTTATAAGAAAGGTACATCAAATGAAAAGAGATTAGAAACCAATCAAAGTGTATAGACTAAACTCTTGCCTCACACACTCATGCATGCATTCAAGCACACACAATGACACATTTATGCTGGCAGAAAAGGAGCAGACAGATGTAGGTGTGTCTCTAGATCTAGATATATCACTGACACAATCTAAACAAAATGTATGTAAAGAGTGGAGTAAGCAGTGACTAGGAATGTTTCTTCTTTCAAACTGTTTTACTGGAAGAGCAAAGCTTTCATAAATTATTTATCAGTAGTTCTATAATTAAAGGGTCAAAACATGTGTGTAGTAGAGGTACATTATTAGATGCTAGGGTGCAATGGGAGGGAAGGGTTTGCTTTGTTAAAAACTGTCTGCTCTTTCATTTCAGGGATGCAGACAAAAAAATCATCCGTTTGTAGTCATGTTTTTATAACATTTTTTTTAACAAGTCATAATGTGACCAAGTAAAGTGAGTGGAAAAATACAACTTAAATAATTAATTATTTTTTTAAATGTATAGTGTTAGCACAATATTTCTTGTTTGACAATTATGTGTATTTTTTTGTGTTCACCATTGTTCTCAACCTAAATGTTTTTCTTTGTTTCAGACATTATCTCTGCCATTTCTTTTCAACACTGGATCCAGTCAACTTTTGGAGCGCATCAGGGGTAGATTGGTTGGGAGTGAGGGCTTTCTACTGGAGCATGCCCAAAAAATAGTGTGATGTAATAGTGGCTGGGTTAGGGTTAGAGTATACAAAAAATATATGAATATACAAAAACAAACAAAACTTTGTTGGGGGGGGGGGGGGAGGCCTTTCATTGAAAAGTAGTGTGTCTGTGGGGCCTTTATAATGCTACAACCTTTCAGTCTGGGTGTTTCAAGGTCATTCATCCTCACCAAGTACATAGAACCAAACAGAAGTCTTATTCATAAAGCAATGGTTGTATATGTTGCATGTGTGAATGTTATTTATGCTAGCATTTATTTTGTTAGTTGTATAGTAGTCATGCTTTAGATGGACAATTTACCACGCGACTATGCAGAGTCTGCTAACATACGGAATAACTTGTTGGCAAGGCAACACCTCATCTAAACTGTTGCGACGTCTAGAAAAAATCATTAAAAAAGCATCTAAAATTACACTTACAACATTGCCACATTTAAAGGAGCTTTTTGAACAAAAGTGCCTAAGAAAAATCGAAAAAATCTTGGAAGACAACAACCACCCGCTCCATCAGAACTACGACAGGTCGTCGCGAAGTGGGCGACTGCTGTCAATCAAAACCTCACTCGGTCAGACTCTATCACCGCCACTCATTGATCAGGGAACATGAAATGCACCAAGATACCTGTGTGTAGTCACTGAATGAACTCTTTATGTTGTCTGTTGTATTTGTGTGTATTTTTCTGTTATGTTGTCTTTATATGAGAAAAGAGTCCTTGTAATCACAACAAATTTCCATAAGGATCAATAAAGCAGTCTTAGTCTTAGTAGTCAAACTAAATATTTATTTCTTTGAACCAATAATACTGCACAATATAGCGAGGATAGCCTTGTGAAGGACAGAGTCACATATGTGTATATAGACTAAATGTATTTCAAGTATATGCAACATATAATCTGGTATAGAGTGTACATAACATGTTCAAAACATGAAAACATAATAACTTTGTACAATTAAAATTAGACTTTCATGGAGTCTAATTGAAATGAGTTTGTGTAAGACATACCTTTATAAATCCATGCATTGTGATCCTGCCACTGTTAGAGTCTAGAGTTAAATAAAAAGATAAACATGTAAGACAGCTTCATTTAGCTACTTCCAATTCTGCAATAGTGAAATCTTCTGACTCGACAATTGCAAATCAATATTATCTCACTTCAAAGTTTAAAACAAAATGGTCAAAAGTGATGCATGAAATGAGATTGCTAGCATCCTTCTTTCAATCAGAAAGCAGAGTTTCAAGAATAAAACCCATGTCCTCAATACAATGCAGAGTTTTACATCCTCGGTTGTTGTTTTTTTAAATCCTAATAGTTCACTCTTGTGTATAAAGATACTTCTATGCTAGGCCACAACATGCAATCATAATATAAGAACAGAATTTCTAGCTGTAACTATAAAAACATTTTGTGAAATTTCAGTGAACCGTAACATACTTTAATTTTTTAAATACATATTTTACTATTTAATACTCTGTGGCATTTTATGTCTCAAAAAACAATATTTTCCCATTGCAACTCTTATGTGACTAAATAGGCCAATCCTTGATGCACAGCTGCAGTGACAGGTTGGGCATCTGTAATCAACAGGTGCCATTGCACTTTCCCCCTTGTTTCTACAACTGTGTATGGCATCTGTAATCGGGACTCTCCCTTTATGTTCGCCTAATGCAGATCTTTAAAAACAGGTGCAAGATAAAATAACCAATGAGAAAGTTTTATGAAGAGCAGGGTGCCAGGACATCCACTCTGTTATCAGAAGCAGACGCCTTGGCTGACTTGCTATGTTAATAGAATGCCACAAGGTTGACTTCCACAAGACATTCTGTATGGATCTAACAGAAGACAGGAGAGCTGCTGGTTTTCCGCTGATGTATGCAAATGCGACTTGAAGCTCTTCAAAATTGACACTCACACCTTGGAAAAAGTGGCACTGGATAGATCTACTATTTAATACACATTATAAAAAAAATGTATATGATGTTGTCAATTTAAAAAGAAGTTTGGCTTACTTGGTAACCTTGATTTAAGGAATTCCAATTCATCTTTCTGCAAAATTCTGGGACATTGTGGATTCAAGTTAGCAACTCTGTCATTTAACATTTGGAGAACAATATCCACATCAAGGTTGTCCTCACAAACAAACTTTCCATTGTACTGATAAGTTAAAGCATATTAAAGTATTACATTCACATTAAAGTATTACATTCACATTAAAGTATTACATGTGATCTGATAGTATATTAACATTAGAGTATTACATGTTATCTGATGGTAAATTCACATTACAGTATTACATGTTACATGTGGCTATTATAAAATGTGAACTTTTTAAAATCATATGTTTGACCATTTGTTTTGCTATGTGGGTATGATCTCTTAGCATCTCAAAGCCATGTACAACTTTTACTGGTTACATTTAGATGTATTCAATTGATGACATGATCTGTGTGTGTGTGCATGTGAAACAGCCATGTGCTTATGGACATGAGGGTGTGTAGAAGAACAGAGAGACAGAATGATAACATTTTTTCATGTCAATTCAGTGGATTATTGTTTGCAGCTAATGCAATCATATCCTTATTGGACTATCATTTAATTTAAAGTGAGTTTTAGGAAGAGGGTTATTGCCTGTGAGATAGCAATAAGATAATTAGTGAGTTGTTTTGTTTTGTTTTTAAAAAGCCTGATTGATAAGTTTTTTGAACACTACAAAATAGCACATCTTTTTGGTGTGAGTGCAAAAAGTCAATAGACTGACAAACAGAATAACAACAGTTCCTGACAGATATGTACATGTGACTGGCTATTGTGCTGGACACATATCCTCTATTAAATAATGGTCACTTCATGTATAACCTGGACCCAGATATCATCTATCAAATAATCTGTCAGGAAAACTTTTGTATATATATCTAATTAATCATATTTGGTAGGAAGGTATTAATTTAACATTGTATCCTGTGTAATCAATTAAGTATACATTGTAAATTTGATTCTTCTTTTTTTTTTTTTACTAATAGTACTATAACAGTAATTAACTTCATATTTCTATAATTTGATTGACTAAGTTGAGTGAGATAGCTTAGAGAAATAGAAAATATATAAACAAAACCCAGATGTTGAAAAAAATACAAGAACTCACTAAATCAAAGTTGGCACAATACCACATCCTACCCCCAATGAGCTCCAAAAGTTGATTGGATCCAGTGTTGAAAAGAAATGGCAGAGATAATGTCTGAAACAAAGAAAAACATTTAGGTTGAGAACAATCTCTCTGTGGCATTTTACGTCTCGAGAGACGATCTTTTCCCTTTGCAACTTCTTGTGTGACTAAAGAGGCCAATCCTTGATACACAGCTGCGATCGCAGGTTGGGCATATATAATCACCAGGCGCCGTTGCATTTTCACCCTTCTTTCTGCTTCTGTTGTGTATGGCATCTGCAATCTTTGACCCTTCCTTTATGCTCTCTTTCCATGAGGATCTGTCCAGTGCCACCTCTTCCCAGTTGCCAGTGTCGATTTTGAAGAGCTTCATGTCGCGTTTGCATACATCCGTATAACGTAAAAGTGGGCAACCAGCGGCTCTCCTGCCTTCTATTAGATCGCCATACAGGATGTCCTGTGGAAGTCGACCTTCTGGCATTCTACGAACGTGGCCAAGCCAGCCAAGGCGTCTGCTGCTGATAACAGAGCGGATGTCCTGGCACCCTGCTCTTTGTAGCACTTCCTCATTGGTTATCTTATCTTGCCACCTTATTTTAAAGATCCGCCTTAGGCATCGGAGGTGAAAAACATTCAGCTTTTTTTCCTGCCATGAGTAGGTTGACCATGTTTCACTTCCGTACAGCAAGGTGCTCAACACACAGGTCCGGTAGACTAGGGCTTTAGTACTGTTAGTCAGCAATATGTTGTCCCAATGTTGTCCCAGACTCTTTTCTGCAGCCGTGACATGGTGGCCATTGCCTTGGCTATCCTGTTGTTTATGTCTTTATCCAGTAGAGTGTTGTTGGATATGATGGAGCCAAGGTAACAAAAGTGATCAACAATTTCTAGTGGTTGACCATTAATGCTTACTTGAGGTGCAGTGTTTGTGTTTTGGACAAGTATCTTAGTCTTGCTTTGACTGATGTTTAAGCCGAACTTCTGGCAAGCAGCAGATAATTTGTCAACCAGGCACTGTAGCTGAATATCAGAATCAGCCACATCATCAGCATACAGGAGTTCCCTGACAAGTAGCTTCCTAACCTTGGTTTTTGCCCGCAGCCTTGATACATTAAATATTTTTCCAGAGGATCTTGTATGGAGAAACACACCTTCGTTTATGTCGTTGTACGCATAATGCAGTAGACAGGAGAAGAATATGCCAAACAGAGTAGGTGCGAGCACACATCCCTGCTTGACACCACTGCAAACCTCAAAAGGTGCTGATTGGGCTCCATTGAATTTGACAGTGCCTTTAGTTTCATCGTGAAAACACTCAATGAACTGCAGTAGTTTGTGTTTTTGAGGCCCAAAGGCGGTGATTGCCGAACTGTAGATTACATCTCTTAATTTCTCCCATCTAATAGAGATGTCTTCTTCATCACTTAACGAGGGGATTGAACTGTTCAGGAGCTCGCCAAAGAGTGCACACTTCTCTGGGTCACCTACATGGTTGACGTTAATTCGCCTAGTTCTGGGTTGAGTGGAAGTATAAGCCTTCTTGAGAAGTAGTTTGATTTTGCTTAGCACTAGTGAATGGTCTGAGTTGCAGTCCGCACTATGGTATGAACGGGTGTGGATGACACTTTTCAGATCCATCCTTCGGGTGATGCAGAGGTCAAGCTGGTGCCACCTTTTTGAGCGTGGGTGCTGCCAAGAGACTTTATGGCATTCCTTGCCAGAGAAGAATGTATTTGTTACACACAGTTGATTTTGCCAACACCATGAGGTCCCAAGCATTGTGGCCATGCATCATTTCCATCACCAACACAGGCATTAAAGTCTCCATTTATATAGAGGTGCTCGGATTTTGGAATACTTTTAATTACGTCCTCTAGAGCTTGAAAAAATCTGTCTTTGTCCTTTTCCGGTGCAGCAAGGGTTGGTGAGTAAGCACAGATTATATTAACTTTGCCTTGCAGTGATGCAAATTTCATGTGTGCTACTCTTTCATTGCCAATGGGAAACATCGCGATGCAGGGGACGAGATTGTTTCTTATTGCGAAGCTGACGCCATTTATTCTAGGGCTTTGTTCTGGTTTTCCTTGCCAGTAGAATGTATAGTTGCTTTCTGTAAGAGATCCGCTGTCTGCCAGTCTGGTTTCTTGCAGGCAGGCCACATCAATGTTTAGTCTGCTGAGTTCTCTGTCGATGATAGCTGTTTGACGCATGTCGGTGACGAGATCAGGGTCAGTATTTGTTGCCAGGACACATTGTCCGTATGTTCCAGCTTGCTAAACGCATTAATGTTGAGGGTTTTCTTTTGATTGTATTTGCAGGTGCGGGTGAGCAGCTTGCTTTTTGATTTTGTCTTAGCACCAAGCACCCAGTGGTGCGGCAAGCTGTGGCGGGATAGCACTTTACTGTCAGAGGGCTGCTCGGCTTAAGGCAGGCAGTAGCTATCCAGTGAGACTAAAAAGCCCCTCCTACCGTCAAGAGTGGTCCCTGGCGTTCCAGCTTACGCCAATCAGCTAGGAACTTATCACCGGTAACTACCACTCTCCGTGTTTTTCCAAAGACATTACTGTCAGAGATGGAGTGACCTCTCCATTGCTGGGGAAAGCCTGGGCAGTGTTGAGAACAATGGTGAACACAAAAAAATACATGTAATTGTCAAACAAGAAATATTGTGCTAACACTATACATTTAAAAAAATAATTAATTATTTAAGTTTTTTTTTTCCACTCACTTTACTGAGTTACATTATGACTTGTTAAAAAAAATGTTATAAAAACATGACTACAAACTGATAAACTATATAATAAGTAGGTTTAGGAAATGTCAATAACATATTTGTTTGTCTATCTAAGTGAAATCTTGTACATGTTATTTCTCAGATTGCACAATTCTTCATTGTCGATGACAACACATGAATTAATACAAAAATTAATTAATCAATCAGTTAGTCGTAATTAAGTAATTTTGTTTTATATAGAAATGTACTCAGCTAATATAAAGGGGGGATAATAAGCTTTGTGCAGAGAATTAGGTCTTTCGCTAACAAAATTTAATACTAATATAGTTCAGTTGCTAACGCGTCAACCTTCCATCATGGAGCCTAAAGACCCAAAGTTTAAATTCCTTCTTGAGTAGCTTTTTTTAAAACAGCGCACTAAGCAGTCTATAAGGATAAATGCATAAATGTTACACTAAATAAAAACAATTCAAAATAATTGATGCAATTGGCAATCTCACAAAATATGAGCTTTGCATTTATTTAAGTATTGTATTATTATTTATAAAGTATTTTAATACTTTACTTATATTTTAAAACAAAACAGAAAATTTTTTTTTTTAAAACTGATTTGGTGAATGAAAGGGCTTAAATAGTTTTGCATTAAAAAAAAACTGGGAAACAATAATTTCATTGAAAATAATATGTTAATTTTTTTCATAATAATAAAGCATTGGCTTTAGTATGTGATCAATTAATCTAGCTAAAAAAAGACTATTATGCTGTTACTAAATAAAAGTCAACCAATTAAATAGTTGAAATAAAAAACAAAATAGGCAGATACCGTCACATCAAAAGAAAATCCATTGACAGTGAATGGCAGAGTGTATTTAAGTCTGAAGAACTGTTTGTAGACCATGTTTGTCTCGACCCTGGAGAAACAAGTGATGGACACTTCTTTAAACAAGACACCTGGATCATCCTTATCAGTAATGAGGTCCACATTGTATCCAAGAGCATCTCTATTGCCATCAACACCTTCTGCCAGATCCTTTTCAGCCACCAAGTACAGTATGGCTTTGCTTTTGTCTACTTGTAGTTCAAAATATTTTCCACCAAGGAATCTGAAATGTAAAAAATTGTGTTGTTGTTCTTTTGTGCTTTCTTTTAAAACAAAACTTGTATTACAAAGCTCTGTCTGTCTGTCTGTCTGTCTGGTAAGAAGTTTGTACATGTTATTTCTCCCTCACCCATTTTTGAATACATTAGAAACTTTCCACTATAATTCATTGGCATAGACAATGCATGAATAAAAAAAAAATCCAATCAGTCACTTAATTACTTGTTATAAATAACTCTGTTTCATGCCAACAAGGGAAATTAATCTTTCAGTATTAAAAGGTACGGTTAAATATTTTGGGCTTTGTCCCTTTAAATACATGTACACATTATTTGTGTCAGACCCATTCTTGGATAAAATTGAAACTTTAAATAATCATTTATTCTACTTAACAAAACATGAATAAATAAAAAAAATAAAAAATAAACAATTAGTCAATTTTGTGTGATATTAAAAAAGGAAATAACTTCTACATTCTTTAGTGACATATGTAAGTGCTGAGTTCTTCCCCTGAGATAAGCTTTTTTTTTTTTTAAAAAAGGGTTTTAAAATTTGGCTTGTTTTATCTTTAGAATGAGAGTCAAACTCTTTATTCTAGTACGATAGCCCACTGATAAGCCTTTATCTGAAAAGAACTTACTTGACTCCAGTTTCAAAATTGTTTTTCTTCTTGGTGCGGTACTGTTTCACTTTGGTCTTATCCTCCTTGTTTTTTTTACTAGCTGCAGCAGTTCCAACATTTTCAATGCTTAACAAATCTTTGGGCTGTTTGTACACAATGCAGTTGCTAGAAATAAAGGAAAAAAAAAAGCATTAAGAAATCATAGCTTGTAGATCTACATTAGAGGTCTTCTTACAAAAATAGAAGTTCTCATTGGTTTGTGTAGCCAACAGTTTCAGAGTTTGACAGGTATAACAAAGAGGCACTAAGCTTTTCTAAAAGAATACTTTTATGATGAATGAAGAAGATTAATGAAAAGGATGAATAGTTAGCTATCTTACTTGCCTATATTAGTACATTTAAAGATGAACTTTTCCATATCATTATATTTATTATAAAGACTAACTTGCCAATATTATATAATAATAGCATTGTAATGTTTATTTTGACATGCCCATATCATTATATTTATTATAAAGAGTAATTTATATTTTGAATAAAGACTAACTTGCCCATGCTATTAAATTTATTATAAACACTAGACTAACTTGCCCATGCAATTAAATTTATTATAAACACTTAGTTGCCCATATTAATTATCTATCTTTATATAAAAACATCTTTTTTTGTTTGCATGGAAATGATGTCAGAGCCCAACCATTATATCAATGTACATCCAACAATTTTATTTTCAAATGACATCTTAAAGTAAGGTCTGTAAGATAAGAAAATAAAGTGTCCATACAATTTGTATACTTAAAATTTGTTACTGCTTGGACTGCAAGTTTAAGCTGAAAAGTCTATTAAATTTTTGTTACTCACCATTGAAAAAGAGCCTGTAAAATTGTATTTAATCTTTGCTGAATGGAAGCTGTTTCTAATATTTTCTTAAGCCGAAAACTGTGCAGAGCCTTTCCTGGTTCAAACCAATTCAGAACATCACTAAGTAGTGCACTAAAGTCATTGAAACTTGAAACAAAAATATCCATGCATGTTACACAGTAGAAGAAAAAACAGAACAATAAAATGTGTTAATGAGCTCTTCATTAATAGAAATCTTTTTGGTGGGGTGAATAGTACAGAACTTTTTTTTTTAGATTTCTTGTTTCTTTTTAAGTATTATTTCCAAAGCCTTGTTTGGAAGCAGTCTATCATACATGTAACTAAGACTGCCAAACACTTGGGAAAGAACCATTACTGACCAGCATCACTTAACTCAACTTTGTCTTAAAGCTTAGAAAAAACTTTGTTATGTAAAAAATGCAAGGAGCATTAGCCTACATACGAAAATGAAATGATGAATTTCTAACACAAATGATCTCAAATGGTTAAAGTTGTCTAATGCACTTAATATCTATAACACTATAACACAGGAGTACTACAAGGGCTGTAACTTAGTCAGTATGATATGATAATTTTTTTACAATAATGATAGTCCTAAAGAATGCTCTCCCTACCATGATCTCTGAGCACTCAAACAAGAATAATTACAAAAACAAAATAAATAGCATTGTAAGGATAATTTTTCTAAATGTTTAATGTGAAAAGTTAGGAAAAGATAACTTGATTATCTGGAGAGAACGACTTTTAAGTATGTCTGTATTGTCGTAGATGATTTATTACATTTCAGTTCAAACACAAATTATCTAATACATAAAGCAGAATGTGAGGCAGGGGCGGACTGGGTATCAAAATTGGCCGGGGCATTACCATATGAACCGGCTCACAAATGACATGTCATATATTTTCGATGGGGGGGGGGGGGGGGGGGGATTCTTACCCCACTCCGCAATTATATATATCCAAATATATATATTTGTGTGTGTGTATATGTAATTAATCTTCATTACATTCTGATCTTTCATTCTTTCAAAGTTTTTTCTACCATAGAATAATCTCTTCCTATAATTAGTGGAAAGACAGTACACACCGCCAAGGGCAGCTAGGGAGTCCAGGGGACGCTGTGAGCTCTTCCCAGTGGGGTACGGGGCAAAGCCCCGGAACCAATCATTATTTCCGTTATTTAAGCTTTAAAAAATGCATATTCTAAGGTATCTAAAGTGCAATTAGCCTGCTACTCTTTCGCTAAAAAAATTCAAAAACCAAATCTGCAATTCAATGGAGTTCAGCGACTGTTAGAAAATGGTAACTATAGTTTTGCTTTAGCTTTTGTATTGGAGGGGGAAGGGAAACCACAAAATCCCTTTTGGCTACGCTCATGAAATTTGGTGCCTGTATTTTGCTTAAGTTGGCTGCATTGGGGCAGTAAGTAAAGTTTCCCTTTCAGAAAATGAGGTCTGAGTGATGGTTTGAAGACCCTCCCCTCCCGGCTACGCCGATGTGTTATATTATAGGTGTAAGTCTAATTCTCTTCAAAATATATAATGTTTGATAACGCATCGAAAACTGGATGTATGCATTCGTAGGATTACATAATGTATTCTATTTATACATGTATTAGTCTGAAAACTAAAAAAAATACAATAGCAGCCTAATGAGTTTGAAGCTTCT
This sequence comes from Biomphalaria sudanica, assembly GCA_036873155.1. NCBI lineage: Eukaryota > Metazoa > Mollusca > Gastropoda > Planorbidae > Biomphalaria > Biomphalaria sudanica. Next base: position 134,319 of record JAZGLO010001553.1, read on the forward strand.
TGGTATTACTTGATTACAGACGTTTCTTCAAAAAATATGATTGTAACGTCTTACGCATTTCATGCGTCAATCTAGTCATGCATGTTGATCTGTGACTTAAAATATGCTAAATCATTGGTTTTCCTGGCTGACTCAGGCAACCCATTCCATTAAAAGATAAGAGAAAGCAGAACGGTTAGAGAGGCACTTATTATTGTGAAAAGTTCTTGCTTCCTCCTAGTATATTCTCAAAAAGGCGACTAATATATGAATATACTATGACCCATTATATAAAATATAAATCTCCTATCATTAAATATTGGATGTGACAGCGCTATATAAATTATTGTAATTATTGCAAGAATTTTCATCATTAATGACTTCATACTAAGCATAAGTTTGCCATTAATTATAATAGTATAAAAATGTGACGGCAATGTGTTCAATCTCCAGCGTCTACTATACCATACAAGAACAAAGGAGATGGAGCTTCTCTATGGCGATGATTGCGCCCTGCTAGCTCACAATGAACATGACCTCCAGAACGAGGTAAATGAATTTGCATACGCTGCCGCCTCTTGAGGTTTATCTATAATCCTCGTGAAAACAGAAGTCATGTTCCAGAAGTCACCCAATGAAACATACTCAGCTTCAAGGATCACAGTAAACGGACAGCCCCTTAACGTGGTAGACTACATCACATATTTAGGTAGTATAGTGTCAAATGACGCCTCACTTTCAAGGGAAGTTGATAACCGTCTGGGCAGGGCTAGTAGCGCTTTTGGAGGCCTTCAGGCAAGAGTTTGGAAGAACAAATCGTTCCGCCTGCCTACAAAAATCAATGTCTACCAGAAGTCCCTCTATACAGTCCATACCGGCGTTCGCAAGGACATCGCTGTTTGTAACGCGGTCCTGCCGCCGTATGTCCATGATGGAGCGCAAGCATCTTTGGTGAAAGCGCTCAAGAAGTCTTAGTTGTTTTTATATAGTGTCCATGTCTCAGAGCCATATAGTAGGGTTGAGAGAACCAGGGACTTCTTATGGTCCGACAGCTACGCTGGGCAGGGCACATATCCCGAACGTATGCCAAAGGCAGTCTTTTTTGGTGAGCTAAAAGGTGGTCGACGTAACAGAGGCTCCCCACGGAAATGCTTCAAAGACCAGCTTAGGCGTCAACTTTCCTTGGCTGACATAGAAGAGAGCACCTGGCTGCATGCGGCGTCGGAACGAGACAGCTGGAGGTAACTCAAGAAGGCAGCGGGATACACATTTGAGACCAAAAGAAAATCTGCTACAGAGGACAAACGCAGACGGCGAAAAGAAAATCTAAATCGACCACCTGCGGAAAATGGTTATGCTTGCCCTGGATGTGGCAAAATATGTAGGTCAGAGCTGGGGCTGCCCAGCCACAGGAAATACTGTATTCCTCACTAATCTTTGGACTCGAAGACAAGCCATATTATTATTATTATACAAAATTTATTTAGATCTAGATTTGTTTTTTAATTAAATAATTTTTTTTGTAAGCCTATTACTATTTTTATATCTATGTTATTAAAAATAAACAAAAAGAAACTTACTTTTTCTTTTCAAATCGCAGAAAGTAGAGCTTTATACCCATATTGAGCTGTGAATAAGTTGGGTGGCTTGCTAATTCGCGGCTGTGTGTATGTGTTAAAGTTAATTTTTTATTAAGTATTGTTAAAGAGCTCCTATATTTAAACAAAATATTTTTTTGCTGCGTTATTATTAATGTTTTCCAACTTAACCTCTCTCATCCCTCTTTTTGGTTAAATTTCATTGGAACCATTAAAAGATGGGGGAGGGAAGGAGCAAAAAAAAATGGGAGTGCCATCAAAGGCCCATGCCGACCAGCAAAATGATTAGGCCAAAAGCAACCTCGAAGACATCAAAACAGTCCATGCCGCTCATGCATAGCAGAAAGTAAGGCCTAACATTTTGCAAATGATAACATGTACAGTTTATAGTGTTTTTCTTTTGTTTTTTGTATTTTTATATTCTTGTTGAATTTCAAACAGAATTAATTGTCATAAGAATTAAAAAAAAAAAACAATAAAAACGTGTTCGAGCCTTTGTGTCTTGCTGCTGTCACTTTTTTGAAGTTGTCTGCATTGAATTTTTTTTTTCTTTGGTCGCAACCAGACTGGCCCATTTGGTACCGGCCCACCGGGCATTTGCCCGTTTGCCAATATAGCCAGTCCGCCCCTGATGTGAGGTGTATGTATGTATGTATGTCCCCATATAGAAATCAAAACCGTTTGACCGATTTTGATAAAACTTGATAAAACTTGGCAGAAATGTTCCTTGGGTACTAACTTAGACCATAGTGTATGTATTGTAGCCATAAACAAACTTAAGACCCTCAAAAAAAAATAAATTATAACTTCATCGATCTAGGCCATGTTTACATGAGAAAAGATCGAAAGGATCTAGATCTTGATTTTATTTTAAGAACAACACTTTGCGCAGATAGTTTTTTACTTTGACACATGAAAATACAAAATAAAGTCCATTGATTTCATTATTTAATAAAATTAACCTTCAAATTCTTTGTAGTCTAAGTCTTTGTTTTCTTTATGTTCATACTAGACATATTACCCGCAGCCCGCTGGTTTTGTGTTTGCGTTTAACTGTCGATAAACAATTAAACGACTCACTATCTCATTGTCTCACTACCTAATTATGTCATTGTCTCGCTAACCCATTGACTCACTAACCCATCGTCTCATTATCTCACTATCTTATAATCTCATTATCTCATTGTCTCACTAGTTCATTATGTCATTGTCTCATTATGTCATTGTCTCACTAACCCATTGTCTCCTTATCTCACTACCTTATTGTCTCATTACCTCATTGTCTCTATTGTCACTATCTCATTACCTCATTGTGTCATTGTCTCATTATGTCATTGTCTCACTATCTTATTACCTCATTATGTCCTTGTCTCATTACCCCATTGTCTCATCTCACTACCTCATTGTCTCACTACCTTATTGTCTCATGAAATTTTTTATTAAAGTAGTTACCTTTTCTCAACCTTGGACAATTTGCTGATCTTCTCCACTTCAACACTTGCTCGAGCCTCTGACTTTCTCCACTCATCAACTTTAGTTTTCAGTTGAGGCAGATAATCATTCATGGCCGAAATCAGTAACTCAAAGTAGCCCAAAATTTGAATCTGAGTCTAAATATAATATTTCAGTAATGTTACATTGAGAATTTGTGGATAATAAAAGTGTATATGTGTAAATGATTTTAGTGATTTAAGAAAGTAACCAGGTTTCCTGAAATGATGTAAGAGATTTAAGAAAGTAACCAGGTTTCCTGAAATGATGTAAGTGAGTTACCAGGATTCCAGAAATGAAGTGATTTAAGAAAGTAACCAGGATTCCTGAAATGATTTAAGAAAGTTACCAGGATTCCAGAAATGAAGTGATTTAAGAAAGTAACCAGGTTTCCTGAAATGATGTAAGTGATTTAAGAAAGTAACCAGGATTTAGATTTTTATGTAACAACTGAAATACATGTTATTTTTTGCAAATAATAATCCATAGAAATCATTAGCATCCCAAACACACTTACTAAATAGTTCATTTAAAGGTAAAAAAAAAAATAGTCAAAGTTATAATACGTTTTGCATCCTTAAAAAGAAATTTGCAACTTGTCCAAGTTAGGCTTAACAAATTCTATAAAGATGTTTAATCTAATATTTGCCAATTAAACATAATTCATAAAATCTGCTGGAAAAGAAATAACTAAATGATCTAGACTCCCTTTTTTCTGTGTTCTTAAACATAAAAGATAATAATAATTATTCAAGAAGAGAACCATCCACAAATATCGCAGGTTAAGGTGACTTTCGATTCAGTGGTAGAGGAGCTGGCCATCTTTTGCATTGTACATTTTTCTTCCAAAGCCCATGCTTTTTCGCTGTCTATAGCTTTCTTGGTCACTGCCTTTCTCCATCTGGTGCGGTCTAGAGCTATGTCTTCCCAATGGTCAGTATTGATGTTCACTGATTTGAGGTCCCGTTTTATTACATCTATGTAATGGAGGTGGGGGGGACCATTTTTTCTTCAGCCAGTCACGAGTTGTCCGTACAGGATGACTTTTGGGATGCGATTGTCCTCCATCCGGCGAACATGTCCAAGCCAGTGCAAGCGGCGTTGTCTTAGGGCTGTAAAGATGCTGGGAATACCTGATTGCGCAAGGATCTCAGTATTACACAGTCTTTCTTTCCATGTGATTTTTAAGATCCTACGGAGACATCGCAAATGGAATGAGTTTAGTTTTCTCTCTTGCTTTGCGTAGGTGCTCCATGATTCACTGCCATACAGTAACATACTCATAACACATGCCTTGTAGACTTCCATTTTGGTCATTTGTAGTTAGCTTCTGGTTTTCCCAAACTCTTGTCCTGAGTCTAGCAAAGGTCGAGGCAGCCTTCCTTATGCGTTTTTTAATCTCCTCTTCTAGAGTCAGGTCATCTGTAATTGTGGATCCCAGATAGAAGAATTTATTTACAGCATCCAGCTTGTTATCCTCTATGAGGATGGAGGGTGGTGCTGTAGCAGGTGGTCCCATAACATTTGTTTTCTTTGTACTAATAGTTAAGCCATATTCTTTTACAGGCCGGAGAGAAGCGAAACATTAGTGACTGAAGTTCCTCTTGTGAGTGTGCCACTAGCGCTGCATTATCTGCGAATAGAGTATCTCTTATGAGGGTGGTTCTGATTTTAAATTTGGCCCTCAGTCTGGAGTTTGCCAACAAATCTGGAATGGAGATAGATGCCTTTGGTGGATTTATCAAACGCTTTGTAGATTAGCAGTGAATATAGTATTCCAAAGAGGGTTGGGGCCAGGACACATCCTTGTTTAACTCTGCTGTTTATTCAGAAACTTTCAGAGCAGGCACCGTTGACTTGCACTGTACCCATCATATTTTGGTGGAAGGAGACAATTACATTTAGTAGCTTTGGTGGACAGCCTATTATATGTAAAAAAATTTAAGAGATCATCTCTGATGACTAGATTGAAGGCCTTTATCAGGTCAATGAACGCAATATACAATGGCATCCTTTGTTCTTTGCACTTTTCCTGAAGTTGGCAGATGGAGAAAATCTTGTAAATTGTGGATCTCCCTGAGCATACATTGTGATTCTGGATAGACCTGATCAGCGAGTTTTTATAAAACAAAGACTATGCCTACAATACTTAGGAGATTCCCCTGTAATTGTAGCAGTCACTTCTGTCACCTTTATTCTTATACAATGTAATGATTTTAGCATCCCGCAGGTCTTGTGGCAAAGCACCTTCTTGCCGACATTTGCAAAGCAGTTCATGTAGAGGTTGGATTAGTGTAGTTTTGCATTGTTTTAGAAGATCTGGGGAGATACCATAGCATCTGGGTGCTTTGTTGGCAGCCATGTTGTCTATGGCTTTGTTGAACTCTAACAGGGTGGGTATTTCATCTAGCTCGTTCATTGTGGGTAATTGTTTGATAATAATAATAATTATATTTTTAAAGCGCTGTTAACGAACAAAATGTAGGCTCAAGGCACTGTAATAAAATTACAAACACAAATACGACAGCTAAAATGATTAATTTAAAAAATTTTCTAATAGATAGGTCTTAATGTTCTTCTTAAAAGTGGTGTAGCATGTTGTCTGTTTGAGATCAATGGGGAGTGAGTCCCAAACCTTTGGTCCGTGCACTGAAAAAGCCAGCAGACTGTAGCTTTTGAGGGAGAAATGTGGCACCACTAAAAGCGTTGAGTCCATTGTGCGCAGGGCTCTCTGAGGTACATATGGAGTGATCAGTTCGCTAAGGTATAGGGGCATCTCATTGTTACATATGCACTGATGACAAAGTGTGGCGACATTGTAATCAATTCTCGCTTTCACAGGAAGCCAATGGAGTGTGCGCAAGAGCGCAGTAGCAGAATCTCATCTTGTTTTTCTAAGGACTATTCGTGCGGCATTGTTCTGAATATGTTGCAGCTTGGCTATTTTTTCATCGGGTATACCTGCTAGAACAGCGTTGCAGTAGTCAAGGCGGGAGAGTATGAATGCCACAGCTAGCGTTTTTGTTGACTCTGTTGTTAAATGTGGTCAGATCTGGCCTAATCTGCGCAGCTGCAGATAAAGACCCTTGCAGAGCTGACCTATGTGTGGGTCGAAAGATAGTGCTGAGTCAAAGAAAACTCAAAGATTTCGCACTACATGGACATAAGGATAGCCTGAAGAGCTGAGGCAGAGACTGAGCTTGTGGCGTAGAATTCAGAGTAATGTTCAACCCATCTGTGCATTTGTTGGCACTTGTCTGTGTTAATTTTCCCAGTGGTTGATAATGTAGGATGATGCATACTGGTATGTGACATTTTGGTGCAGGCAATGTTGGTTAGAGAAGTTTTGACAAACTTATTCTAATATAATCTAATTCTCCCAAGAAAAACAACTTTGAATAATTCTATTTCATGAATGCATATTGCTGACCATAGATGGCAGCGTAGTCATGTGGTATGTGCTCAGGACTGACATCTTGATGGTTCCTGGTTCAAACTCTTCCTGACACCATTTCTCGCTATCCTATGGACGTCCTACAGAATGTGTAAAACACACTAACTATGAAAGGTCAGATTCCTACATGAGACCATGAGACTGACATGTTTCCCGCCCCCCTCTCTTTCCATAAATTAAAAGCGAGGTGTGTAAAACGCACAGGATGACATTTATCAGTTGGAGATATCATAAATTAAATAAACCATTTTGTGTGAAAGAAAAATTTTATCAATGTTTTTTTTTTTTAGACAATATTAAGACCCACACACACACACACATAATGTTAATGACTTAACAATAATTAGACAACTCTAAAGTACAAGAAAATAACAACTGTTCTTTACAGAAAAAAAAAGAATGTTTGAGCATTAGTACATTCACTAAACATAGATAGGAATCATTCTTTAATAAATACATAATAAAATAAACATATATACTGTGTCTCGCATTTTTAATGATAAACAAACCAGGAGAATTAAAGTGTAGTATTTTCATTTCATCTGAAGTGATTGTTTTTCTTAACCTTTGTATGGAAAATGGTTATTGGCAGCTGGCTTCATTGTTTTTTAGTGATCAAAACAGTTCTGTATGTTGAAATGATGAGTACATTCTATAGGAGAAGTGTAGTGACTGAACTCTACACAAGTGTCTCATGATGAACTATCTCTTGAAGTTCCTTTACTGCTCACAAGATTGGAACCAACCATTCTAGAGTCAGACCACATCTAATTATATTGTATCATCTCTAGTATCTAATGGTTTTAATTTATATTTACTGTTATTTTATAGTTATATACCAGTTAAGGCAAATTTGCTTTTTCTTCTAAATAATTGCCTAAAAAGTTCAAGAAATAGCAGAAAAAAATCTCTGAGACAAAATCCTTAAGTATGCTGGAATGCAAAGGATGAACTGTAAATGGGTGACAATATATTGTTAAAAAAAAATTTTATTTACCTCTTCTTGACTAGCTGAAAAAAGAAAATAAAGACATTTTAGTACGATTATAACAATTTAATGTCATCAAATCATGAAATTTCAGCATCTCAGCTCTTAAAATAACATCAATAAATGACATATGCACATACAAATGAACCAATATTCTTATATGTTTCTAGAAAGCAGCAGACAAACCGTCACTCACCTCTACTTTCCTCTCCAATGAAATCCTTTAAAATCTGTACAAAAAAAAAAAAAAGAAACTAGATTTTAAAAAATAAATTGTTTGAATGATCTGAAGAAACTGTGTTTATTAGAGTGTTATTTTTCCCAGACACACAAACACTGAACAAAAAACATAATGCACAATAACATGGATTTATATCAATATATAAAATATATTTTAAAAAAATATATAAATGCATCTCCTTTTCTGAAAAAAAAAATATTTCTAATTGTAAGACATGAAGATAAGCATCCAGCCCCTTGGTATCAAAGGAAGATGAGAAATGGTTTGCATATAAAGTGTTAAAATTCTCTTCCAGACAGAGAATAACCTATTGCTTTGTCAGCACCTGATTTAACTATGGGTGATGATGGGCCTTTAGGATTTTAAAAGATGTAGTTAAGCAACTTTCATAAAGTTTTGTTGAGCTGCTTAATTGATTAGGCCACAAGAACAAAAAAGAAAATCCCATAATGCCATCAGATCAAATGTTCATACACATTTTACTTTTTATTGTTACTTGTTTTGTTACCATGTTGTTGATTGTGAATTAACGTTTCATATTTCTAATAATTTGTAGATGTCAATAATATTTTTTTTCTATACTGAGAATTCCACTTTCTTCCCCTGTAAAAGATGGCTAATATTTTTCTAATTCAATGGAATGTATTGACGTCTAACTAAACTGTGCCCTCAATCAAGAGGGCAAAATGTCCAAAATGTTGGGCAAAAAAAACAACAACAAACTATTAAAGAAAACAAGGGAAAATTCAAGATAAGACTTTTAGTTTGAAGAAATCTGTTTAGTAAGACTTGAATGTCATGTGATTTAAAACAAAAAGTTTATTTCAATATATAAGGAAAATTCAACAGGAAGTCAATGAGTCTTCATTCAGGACTGTCAGTTGATTGGTCTAAGATTTTACTATGTAATGATCATTCAATCTACACTATAAATCTATCCTGATTTCTACTATTTTCATAAAGATTTAAGTTATCACTGTTTTTCCGTGCTGCCTTTAGACGCTCAGTAAACACAACTCTACTCGAGTTGGCTGTTGAACCTCGAGCCCCCTTCATAAGTAGCCAATCAATCAAGCCAAGTTCAAGCGTGCTTAGCCTCTTGACCACGCATCCCAATATCAAATACTGTACTCGCACTAACAAATAAGAGCCAACAACAAAACACTGTATTGTAGTCTGTAACTTAAATAGCTTGTGTGTTGCTATCTAATTGAGAAACAACAAAAAAAACTCTTGCATCAACTCTCAAACTGAACACTACAGTTGAATATTGAGACCTTCAATTAAATACATCATTATATTAAGGTCAAGAGTGATAACAGTAGCAAGAATAAAAGAATGGCCTGCATAATAAAAAAAGAACTGGTAAATAAAGAGGGCTTATTAGAACTAGATAAGAACTACAAAAGCAAGTAATGGTATACCAAGGACAAAAAAAGGGAGGTGACAAGGGCTGGACGAATAAAGTAATTAAGACTATAACCTCAATTTTCATCCTCAGTGAAGAAAACAAAAGCAGTCAGTCCCTACTTACATCTATCAGATCTCTAATGGAAGCTGTGTCATCTGAGAGTATCTCTGCTTCTTGTTCCATTTGAGGAGTGTTGCTTCCATGCTCTTCCATTTCAGTATCCTAAACAAAACATATATTTGTATTCACAATGTCATGCAAAAGTTGTTGAACAGTTATTAGGCTTGCAACTTTAAGGACAAAAATCTGGAGAATTATCTCTAAGTGATGATTTCACTAATATCTTCATCAAATCAAAACTATTCAAATTATTCCTTAATTCATTTTTACATTTTGTTAAAGACAATGTCTACAAATGGACACTAAAAATGTCACCCAAAAAATATAAATAAAAAAAGAATTAGATAGCAATGAAGCTGAAGCAGATTGAGTTTAGGTTCTTTTACTATTAGTTGGTTATGAAAATTACTAAATGGCAACTTTATATTTCAACTATTTAGGGAAAGAATAACACATTTTAGCTTTCAAATATCTAACCCCCTTTTAAATTAGAGAAATGCAAATAAGTTGAAAAGTTGACAATGTAAATAAGATGTGCATGTGTGCAAGCAAGTCAAAGCAGATAAAATACTTGTCCATATGATGATGTTAAGAACATTTTATGTAAAGGAAGTGAATCAATTCAATGCATTTGAGTGTTTTCTGTGCCTCATTTTAAGCCATGATGGAACAATGTGCTTTAACAAAAGAAAAGTATGTACTAGTCATTTCTAATAACTCATAGTGTCACTAAACAAATGGACTGTCATAGAATTACAAGTTTCATCTAGGTTCTATTTAACAATCATTTCAAAATATGTCGAAATTAAGCCTATAATAAAATATTTGTACATAGATAAAATAATCCTCTAAAAGTTCTGAGGTCTGTGTTCATTGTAAGCAAAATGAAAGAAACTCTCAAACAAAAGAATTGTTTGAATATGCTAGCAAAGTAACCAGTGATTGAAGCTTCTTGTGAGACAAATTAAAAAGAATCTTCAATAATCAATCATGTGGAATCAAAGACCATCTTGTATTCTAAGGCACAGAAACAAGCAACTATTATTTGCAAATAGATTTTTAAAACAAGATTTTTAAAACAAGCACTCGCAAACAAAAAAAAACTTACTTGATGTGAGAGTTCTGTGTTTGGGATCTCATTAAAGGAGGGAATGGAACACTAGACCACTAAAACTTAGGACCTGAGTACACTGTAGTTGTATGTAAACTATGCTATACAAATAATAAGAATTGGGAAACAACCGAAGGAAAAAGAAAATGTTTAGTAAAAAAGTCAAGTTTTTCTTTCCTGCACACACAATTTTCTATCTTTCTTATGATATCTCTGTTCATTAGCTCCACTCTTTCTAAATAGTTCAAACAAATATGGGCATTCTAAAACTTGAGGTATGAGAGTAGGCCTGCCCATTGGTCTAATGCTGAATGGCCAGCCCATTGGTCTAATGCTGAATGGGACTAAATGAGAAAGAAAAAGCTAAGATAATTAAAAGGTTGGCAAGAGACAAAGAAGAGTGTGTGTGTGTGTTTCTGCTGGGAACACAAAGGATAGATGATGAATAAAGAAAAAAAAAAGAATATAGAAACAAATTTCAATGCATTGGACAAACTGAAAATTCGGATGTAAAATAGACTTGTAACCAACCCATGTATTAATGTATATGATATTACTTGATTTAATCTAGACTTGTAACCAAGTAACCAAACCATGTATTTATGTATATAATATTGCTTGATTTAATCTAGACTTGTAACCAAACCATGTATTTATGTATATGACATTGTTTGATTTAATCTAGACTTGTAACCAAATCATGTATTTATGTATTTGATATTGTTTGATTTAATCTAGACTTGTAACCAAACCATGTATTCAAATTTCATGTATGTGACATTGCTTGATTTAATACTACTGACATACAGATCTTGAGTGAAAGAGAGATTAAATGATTGCAGTTCAAAAGTTCACAGAATAGAAAGAAATTAGTAGAAACTAAATGAATGAGTTGATTTCACTCTCTAAGTATTTGACTTTATACAGTGTCCTTTTCAATCTTCCAAATCCAATAGTTGGTGTCTGTTATTTTAAATGTTTGTACATTCAAGTCTTTGTCTGGCCAGCTTTTTCTTCTCAGTCTGTCTGTATTTAATAGACAAGTCATAATTTAGAAAAAAAGTTGTATAAATCAGTCCAAAGAAAAGTTAAAATATTGAGATAATTAAGTAATGATATACTTAGAGAAATTCAATCAAGGAAGCTTAATGCTAGGTGGTAACAAATGAACTCAAATGATGGCATAGAAAAAGAGAAAAGAAGTTTATGATGGTGTGGTGAAACATTATTATGTTAAAGCCTTTTTCAAATAACTGCTTGGCATTCCATCTTTTTTTTTCTTTTCACCTTAAAATTCAATGTGGATTTCAAGTTTGAATTTTATATTGTTATTGAGATGGTTATGGACCAAAACACATCTCCCAGAACTAAGCATCTAAGTCTACCACCATTCCTTGCCATCCATAGAGAATGTTTCCACATCAAATATTGCTGTGTTCCATCTGAGAAGTAAAACTGGATCTATTTTAGAATTCCATGCTATCAGTTGGGTTCATTTGATAGTATGCAGACATAAGCAAGCATGTGATTGTTCACAAATAGAGAGATTAATAAAGCTGTTGTTTTTTCAATTGTATCAATCATAAGCTGAATTAAAAGGTGTCAATGACTGACTTACAACAATAAAATTCATTGTTGGCTCAATAGTTCTTATCTGTCGCAAATCAGTTAAGGTCTCATCTTCATACTGTAATTATAAATCAAACTAAACACTATGAAATGTTTAGAACTAATTGAGCAAGAGTATATGGTAAGTTCATTGATTGTCTACTTTTCTTAGCTTGTCAATTCGTATTATTTAACCCTACAAATAATATATACAATTATTAGAATAGAAAGGTCCAATGCATTTCGTGAATTTTATGCTTGTAATAAACATTATTTTTCTGAAATATCTAGGTTATTTAACAGCTGCCATAGTTACATTAACACCTCAAGTTGAACCCTTATGTCAAATTTTGAGAATCTTCCTAAATTCAGAAACAAGAAACTTAATGACTGACTTAGTGCATCCCAAAACAAAAGCTAAATAATTTAACTGCTTTGAACCAGTAACCAGGTAACAACAGAATTGCAAACCAAAAGCAACATAGCAAAGTCATAATATACTCATTTAGAAACTAGTATAACTTTGGAAGAAAATATTGGAATTAAAAAGAAAATCTTTAAAAGTTCTGTATTTTTCAATAAAACAGAGACTTTAATATAAAAGAATTAACTAAAGCCTCAAGAAAAGAAAGAAAAAAAAACAAAAAAAATCCTTTAGTTAGGTGTTTCATAGCCATAGTTGTACAGTGCAGTTCAATGGATAATATGAAAACTACTTATTAATTGTTGTTTTAAATTATTTTCCACTTATTTGCATAATAAATAGATTTTTTTCTCTTAATTAAAAAGCAAAATTTTTTGTTAATGTAGTAGTTAAGTTAGAAAGACAGAACTTAATTAACTTAGCAATACAGTTGTAAAAAAAACTTTTTGACAAAAAATCTAAAACCATTTGCATAAATGTTTTAAAAATATGGTAAATAGTCATTTCCCTTACTTAATAGCCTCCCATGTTTGTTACTATTAATAGTGAATAGTTGTAAAAAAAAAAAAAAGGTGTATTTTTATGAAAAAACTGCTTACATTGTTGATTTTAAAAATTTGCCTTCTGATTAAATATAAGTAATATAAGTAATAATATTAATAAGACAATGAAAGTTAGTACAATATAACCATATACTATACAATTGTAGTCAACTATTAATAGATTTGAAAAACCAATGAAATGAAAAACTAACTCGAAAACAATTCAAATCAAATAAACTGAATCAATGATTTTAATGTGAACCAGTGCAAAATATTTTCCATGCAATTTCTCATAGTTTGCACACCTTTTCTACTAAATACCAAATGCATGGGAAAAATAAAAAGAGTTGTGTCCCAGATTAATTGTTTAATTATAATTAGTAAATTGCGATCATTTGTTTTTCCAATGTTACGTATCTAGGCGTTGTTTTTTTCTTTCGTTGACCTGTTGCGGTCGAGAGACGGGTAGGTTGTCTGCCCCTTGTGTAATAAGTTTTTTTTTCTTTTTTATTCGTCAAGCCACACAGACAGTGACCGGTCCTTGACCTGTGTGTGTACCTCTGGTTGAAAGGAGGGTGTTTTTTTTTTCTTCTGTCTCTTTGAAGAGCGTTCTAGATCTGGGTGTTGATGACTTTCTAGAAATTACGAGAGATCGACGCGCGGTAGATTATATAAGACCGCTCGCGTAACGTTGACAGACAGACATACGGAGACAGCCGTGGGACAGAATAGCGGAGACATTGCGCGACCCGTGCGTGGTATACCACTTGATCGTGTAAGTTAATATTTTTTTATGTAAGGCCTTGCTTGCTTGTATTTGTAATTACATTTTCAAACTCTTGTATTGTAATATTTTTACATGTCATTTTTGTAAAAGGGTTTTGGTCAACACATCAATTCTGTATTAGTGTATTGAGTAAATGTTTATTTTTCTTTCTTGTAACTTTATATTTGATTAAACATTAAGTTGATAGTTTACCTTCCGATTTCTTGTGTCAATTTTTTTGTTATTCATTGTAAGTCTTTGATTAAATTCAGACTTAAGATAAGTGACACAACTCCTTTTCTATTGTCACGTTCCCCTAGGCAAGCCATTTAAAAGTAGAATTCAATTCGTAATACGTGACAAAAGAAGTTTGAGGGCTTTCGTCCCGGATATTTTTCTGAACCTATTTTCGTCTTACTTGAGTAATTTTGTAAAGGCGAAGTTGACTTTAACAAAATTTTTTTGTGTGTCAAAGAGTCGGAAGTAAAGTATCAATAGTATTGACCAAACTCTCTTAAGGTTTTTTGTTGTACTGATTTTGTACTGTATATTTACATTGTATACATTTTTTTGCTTGTAATAGTTGTTAGTTAGTCATGGATATTCAGGTTTTTCTTGCAAATCCCTCTGTGGAAGAGCTTGATGCTTTTACTAGGAAGGAACTGGTCCTTATTTCTAAACATTTAGGGTTAAAAATAAAATCAAATGCCCTTAAACAAGAAATCAGAGATAACATTGTAGTCCATTATGTAGACGAGGAAGTGTTTTCTGAAGACCTTTTAGAAACCCTTAGACCCGATGAGGGTAAATCAGATGTAGAACTTCAGATAAAATTAAAACAAATGGAAATAGAAGCCCAGTTAGCTTTAAAAGAGAAGGAAATTATCTTGGGGAAACAAAAAGAATTAGAGCTTGCAGCGGCTAGAGAGCAAGAAATTAAACAAAAAGAATTAGAGCTTGCAGCGGCTAGAGAGCAGAAAGAAATGGAAATAGAAGCCCAGAAGGAAATTAAACAAAAAGAATTAGAGCAGAAAGAAATGGAAATGAAATTACAAATAGAGTTAAAAAAATTAGAGTTAGCTGCTAATGTAAGACCAGATTCTTCCCCTGCCAGTCATACTGCTGAAGCAACAAAATTTTTGAAAATAATTCCACGCTTTAATGAAGCCACAATTGACAATTATTTTCCACAATTTGAACTTGCTGTGAAAAATTTTAATGTACCTGAAACTTTGTGGCCCACTTTGCTGCAAACAGTTTTGACTGGTAGAGCTGCAGAGGTATTTTGTTCTTTGACCATTGAACAACAAAAAGATTATAATGTTGTTAAGGCCTTAATTCTTAAGGCATATAAACTTGTTCCGGAAGCTTACCGAAAGCAGTTCAGGGATTGTCGCAAATCGGATGGCCAAACCCATGTAGAATTCCTGCGGGAAAAGGAGCGACACTTTGAGAAATGGCTCACTTCCAGGGAAATCGGCACCGACTTTGCAAAATTCAAGAACCTAATGCTGATGGAAGAGTTCAAGAGTTGTGTGCGGCTGGACGTCCGTACGCATATAGCTGATCGTGGCGAGGAAGATGTGCACAAGGCTGCAGTGTTGGCAGACGATTATATAATATCACATCAATTTGCCAAGTATACGACGGATGTCAAGCCAAAACAAGTCAAACAGCCTGAGTCCACTGCTAGCAACTCCATCAAGAACAGCAGTACAAATGACAGAAAACCTACTACAAGTAAAGCTACTTGTTCCTACTGCAAACGAGAAGGCCATAAAGTCGACGATTGTTGGAAACTGAGGAAGAGAAACGAAAAAGCTCCTTCAAAAGTCAGCGCTTGCACAGTACAGTGGTCGTCGAGGTTTACTCCCTCATCATCAAGCCATATCAAGAATACCTCGACACCACCTGTTTCAAATGTATTGACTGTACAAGACTCTCCGAAAATGTCTCCACGGTGTTCAAATGTCTCAACAGTGAGTTCTTCAAATTCATCTTTACGATGTTCCAATGACTCAAACAAGAGTTTTTCAAATACATCAAGCCGATGTTCCAATGACTCAAACAAGAGTTTACCTAATACATCACCCCGATGTTCCAATGACTCTAACCAGAGTTCCAATAATACATCACCCCGATGTTCCAATGACTCTAACCAGAGTTCCCATAATACATCATCCCGATGTTCCCATGACTCTATCAAGAGTTCCCATAAGACATCACCCCGATGTTTCAATGACTCTATCCAGAGTTCCCATAATACATCATCCCGATGTTCCCATGACTCTATCAAGAGTTCCCATAAGACATCACCCCGATGTTCCAATGACTCCATCAAGAGTTCTCCAAATACATCCAAAAGATGTTCTACTGACTCAAGAAAGAGTTTCTCCACTGCGTCTCCTAGAGATGTCAATGACTCCAGCGAGAGTTCGACCCAAGTCCAGTCTGCATCAACCAAAATTGATGTTTTATTAGAGGATTTTAAGCCTTTCATTTCGGAAGGATTTGTATCACTACCCGGTGATTCTACAAGTCTACGACCTATCACCATTTTGAGAGACACAGGTGCCTCACAATCGTTACTTTTAGAGGGTATCTTGCCCTTGTCTAAATCATCATCGACTGGGAAGAGCATCCTGTTACGAGGCGTAGAGCTTGGATGTATAGATGTGCCTCTACATCTAATCGACATAAAGTCAAATCTCATTACTGGACCGGTTGTTGTAGGTGTCCGACCAACATTACCATTGGAAGGCATCTCGTTGCTGTTAGGCAATGACTTAGCAGGTGGAAAGGTGATAGCCGAACCCATCGTCACTCAAACACCCGACTTATCTGCCACACCCGAGGAAGACCTAGAGTTATATCCAGCGTGTGCAGTAACAAGGGCAATGAGGTTGAAAGCATCTCAAGAAGAGAACGTCGTCAAGGCCAACAGTAACCAAGATGATGTGGACTTGAGCACCACATTCTTTGCTTCTCTTGAAGAAGAACCAACGCCAAATTCTGAAAAGCCGGCATCAACTCGAAAACAGTTGATTGAGGACCAAAAGAAGGATCCAGAGCTCGCCAAACTCCGAGAAACCGCAATGACATCACAAGAGGCAGAGCTAGCATCAACGTGCTACTACATCCAAGATGATATGCTCTTCAGGAAATGGAAACCTCCAGACGCATCCAACGAAGAAGAATGGAGAATATGCCATCAAATCGTGTTACCAGAAAGATACCGAGCGTACATCAGGAATCTGGCTCATGACACACCAATGTCAGGTCATCTCGGCATCCACAAGACATACCACAAGATTATGTCACACTTCTTCTGGCCACGTTTGAAGAAAGATGTCATCCAGTACTGCCGATCCTGTCATGCCTGTCAGATGGTTGGCAAGCCAAATCAAAAGATCCCTGTTGCTCCTCTGAAGCCGATTCCAGCCTTTGAAGAACCTTTCAGCAGAGTACTTATTGACTGTGTTGGTCCTCTCCCAAGGACAAAAGCTGGCAACCAATACCTGTTGACCATTATGTGTGCTTCAACTCGTTTTCCTGAGGCTATTCCTCTAAGGAACATAAAAGCATCAAACATTGTGAAGGCCTTAATCAAGTTCTTTACTCTATTTGGTCTACCAAAGTCCATCCAATCGGACCAAGGAACGAATTTCACGGCCAATCTTTTCAAGCAAGTCATGACTCAGTTGGGCATCAAACACTGCATGTCGAGTGCGTATCATGCCGAGTCGCAAGGCGCTCTTGAGCGATTCCATCAGACTCTCAAGAACATGATCCGAACCTATTGCTTTGAGCACGAAAAAGACTGGGACGAAGGAATCCACATGCTACTGTTTGCAACCCGTGAATCCGTCCAGGAATCGTTGGGATTCAGCCCTTTTGACTTAGTCTTTGGCCATTCGGTGCGCGGTCCCTTGAAATGTATAAAAGAGACTTTGTTGTCACCAACAGCCACTGAAGGACTTTTAGACTATGTAAGTAAGTTTAAAACTAGACTTTATGATGCTTGTGTTCTGGCCAAAAATAACTTACAAAACACCCAATCCAGCATGAAACGCTGGTATGATAGAAAGGCCCGTGTTAGAGAATTTTCTCCCGGGGATAAGGTGCTTGTATTTTTGCCCATACCAGGTCAACCCTTGCAAGCCAGATATTTTGGTCCCTATGAAATTGAGACCAAAATTAGTGACCTCAATTACACAATCAAAACCCCTGACCGTAGGAAAAAGACTCAGCTATGTCATATAAACATGCTGAAGCCTTATGTATCTCGGCCAGATCACTCAGATAAGAGTAATTGTGTTTTAAATACAGTCAAAAGTTGTTCAAATAGCCATGTTTCTCCTATTGATGATGATATTGTAAAGGAGAAATTTGGACAATACAAAATCCCTAATTCTTTTGTATTACAGAATTTGGATGTAAAACTGTCTCATCTGTCTTCGACAGAAAGGCCAGTTATCCTGAAGCTCATTAATGAATTTAATGACATTTTTTCTGATGTACCAAAACAGACTAATGTTATAATGCATGATGTAGATGTTGGCGAGGCTACTCCAGTCAAGCAGCATCCTTACAGGGTTAACCCTGAAAAACTTGCCATACTTAGGTCAGAAATCAAGTATATGCTTGAAAATGACCTCATTGAACCAAGTTCCAGTAGCTGGAGCTCCCCATGTGTCTTGATACCTAAACAGGACAAGACTTATCGTTTTTGTACAGACTACCGTAAGGTAAATGCTGTCACAAAGACCGATTCGTTTCCTATCCCTAGGATAGACGATCTCATAGATCGTATTGGTGACGCTAAGTACATCACCAAAATAGACCTACTTTCAGGTTATTGGCAGGTTCCCCTGACTGATAGGGCAAAGGAAATCTCCGCCTTTGTCACCCCTGATGGTCTGTACCAATACAAAGTGATGCCATTTGGCATGAAGAATGCTCCTGCCACTTTCCAGAGAATGATAAATGCCCTGCTTGCTGACATGGAGAATTGCCACGCATACATAGACGATGTAGTAATTTTTAGCCAAGATTTTTCTAGCCATTGTAAACAACTGCATTGTCTTTTTACTAAACTGTTACATGCAAAAATTACTGTAAACCTGAGTAAGAGTGATTTTTGCCAGGCTTCCATCCAATACTTAGGCCATATTGTAGGACAAGGCCAGGTGAAACCTGTAATGGCCAAAGTAGAAGCTATCCAAGCTTTCCCTATCCCTGCTGATCGGAAACAACTCCGAAGATTTTTGGGAATGTCTGGATATTATAGAAAATTTTGCGAAAATTTTTCTGTCATTGCCAGTCCTTTAACAAACCTCCTGAGAAAGAACGTCCGATTTACTTGGACGGATGAATGTCAGAAAGCCTTTAACCAGATCAAGCAGATATTATCTAGCTCTCCCATTTTGATGGCTCCTGACTTCGGAAAACCTTTTAGGTTAGCTATTGACGCCAGTGACACAGGTGTTGGGTCAGTCCTTTACCAAGAAGATAATTTCCAAGTAGAGCACCCTATTTGTTTCTTTTCCAAGAAATTTACTAGACATCAAAGAAATTATTCTACTGTGGAAAAAGAATGTCTTGGGTTGATTCTTTCTATACAACACTTTGATTTTTATATCAGTGGGTCCAGATGGCCACTGGTTGTATTTACTGACCATAATCCCCTTACATTTATCCACAAAATGTCTGGCAAGAACCAACGACTTCTCAGGTGGAGTTTATTTTTACAAGAGTACAACCTAGATCTTAAACACATAAAAGGCAGCGAAAATGTTATCGCCGATGCCTTATCTAGATTGTAAAAAGTATTTTGATGTATATTTTTTTTATATATATATCATGATAAATACATTCTGTAATGTAAATATTTTTTTTTAATTCTAAAAAGATTTCCATTTCGTGGAAATGTAAACTTTTTATTTTTAGGGGGGAGGTGTTACGTATCTAGGCGTTGTTTTTTTCTTTCGTTGACCTGTTGCGGTCGAGAGACGGGTAGGTTGTCTGCCCCTTGTGTAATAAGTTTTTTTTTCTTTTTTATTCGTCAAGCCACACAGACAGTGACCGGTCCTTGACCTGTGTGTGTACCTCTGGTTGAAAGGAGGGTGTTTTTTTTTTCTTCTGTCTCTTTGAAGAGCGTTCTAGATCTGGGTGTTGATGACTTTCTAGAAATTACGAGAGATCGACGCGCGGTAGATTATATAAGACCGCTCGCGTAACGTTGACAGACAGACATACGGAGACAGCCGTGGGACAGAATAGCGGAGACATTGCGCGACCCGTGCGTGGTATACCACTTGATCGTGTAAGTTAATATTTTTTTATGTAAGGCCTTGCTTGCTTGTATTTGTAATTACATTTTCAAACTCTTGTATTGTAATATTTTTACATGTCATTTTTGTAAAAGGGTTTTGGTCAACACATCAATTCTGTATTAGTGTATTGAGTAAATGTTTATTTTTCTTTCTTGTAACTTTATATTTGATTAAACATTAAGTTGATAGTTTACCTTCCGATTTCTTGTGTCATTTTTTTTGTTATTCATTGTAAGTCTTTGATTAAATTCAGACTTAAGATAAGTGACACAACTCCTTTTCTATTGTCACGTTCCCCTAGGCAAGCCATTTAAAAGTAGAATTCAATTCGTAATACGTGACACCAACATGCAAAAGTTTTTTTCTTTTGTATGACCTTTTAAATAAAACTCTATCACAAAGATATGAGAAAAGCAGTAGTGCACAGACAAAACAAAACTGTTACTTTGTAAGTGCTGAATAGAAAAAATACAAATAAAAGGCTGACAAGTTTCACATGTTTCAGTACAATAATAGTAAAATTAATTATTGAAAATATTTTTTCTACCAGAATGTTACACAAGACTGGCTCTATTTCTGACATGACTTTGTCTTCAGTGAGTATATCATTTTGAGTTCAGCGAGTTTGTTTTTTTTGTTTTTTTTTAAATGTTTTACGTTTCAGATGTTCCTTCAGAGTTGAAGATAAGTTACTTCCTAGTCCAAACCTCCAGCAGATAACGGGGGATGACAACAGGCAGGATATGAACCCAGGACCATCAAAAAGTCAGAATGACAGTCAAGCATGCAAACCGCACGAACAGGCAGACACCCTTGACAGTGTTCAGTGAGTATATGACTTTGTGTTCAGTGAGTCTACAGGATTTAATGATTTGCATACATTTGTGTATTTTATTTTTTCAATAAAATGCTGAACTTGTTTTTTCATGAATATGTGAACGCTATTTTACCAAGCTATTGACATATAAATGAATGCACAAATAACAAAATTAACTAAATTTCAACCAAAACAACTCTTTAAAAAAAATGCACCACACAAACACAGATGAAGCAATTTGAAAAAAGAATAAAGTGTCCTTATATTGTTAAAAAAAAACTTTGTCCTTACCCCAACTGTCACTTAACACCCCCACACACATAAGCAATTTTGAAAAAAGAATAACATCTCCTCTTATTGTTAAAAAAAAACTTTTTTGTCCTTACCCCAACTGTCACTTGACATCATGCACGCTTACCTCATAGTTGGCAATTAACTCCTCTTCTTTTCGTATGCATTCAGCCATAGCAATGACAAAACTAACAGGATCGGAACCATAGTTGTTCTGAGAAATCACAACACAGATCTCAGTGACTAATTTAAAATTCTGCCTAATATTTGTAACTAGATACCAAATATTTCAAACATTTTTCAACAAGGACTAAAAACTTTTAAGTCACATACTAGAATAGAATTAAGATCAGTCTTCATCAACATCAAGTTGTCTGTACCAATATCTTTATGACACAGTTTTCCAATGTCTAAGTACTTTACAATTTCTGCCCGAATTGTAGTGAATGCAGTGGTAGCTTCTATGTATGCATTAGGGTGATTTCTTTCACAGCCATTTTTTATGTCTTCCCTGAAACAAACATGTTTATCTATTACTGCATGTATAAAAAATTAAAGTTCCTCTTTCAGACCTTGAGAGCTATGGGGGGGATATTTCTGTGGCCCACTGTTAATGATGGTGGCCAGCACAACGACCAAAGGCCTTTACTTTTCCCCGAATAATAACAGGTACCCATTAAAACTGGGTGGACTCAGAGGCATCCAAAGATCCTGAATTTAAAATCCCTGTCTTCACCAAGATTCGAGCCCAGGATCCCTTGTTCAGAAGCCAAACGCTTTACCGCTAAGCCAAAGTGCTTTCTTATCAATTACAAAGCAAAGATTACATTGATAGATTGACTACATGTATTTGATCCCAGGTAGTCAAGAAACCTACTCTCAATTCAAAGATATTAGCAAGTAAAACATCTTGCAATTTCAGTGAGATTTAATCTTATCTTATCTTATATAATGCAGACGTTACTTCAAAAAAGAAGATGATTACGTCCTACGCGTCATGCATTTAGTCATGCATATTAACCAATGACTTAAATTCTGCCAAGTCACTGGTTTTCCTGGCTAGCTCAGGCAACCCATTCCATGCTCTAATAGCACTAGGGAAGAAGGAGTATTTGTACAAATTTGTCCTAGCATATGGGACGAGGAATGTGCCTTTTTCTTTGTGTCTTTCAGAGTATTTTATTAAATTTTGTTTTTGTATTTGAAGATTATGGTTCAGTGTTTTATGTATAATTGCTACTTTACTTTTGAGTCTTCTGTCCTGAAGGCTTTCTATATTTAGTAATTTTACTATAGGTGTTACTCTAGTCAAATGTGAATATTCATTTGTTATGAATCTCACTGCTCTATTTTGTGTCTGTTCCATGTTCTTAATGTTTTCTTGAGTTGAGGGGTCCCACACGGTGGATGCATATTCTATTATTGGCCTAACCAAGGTTAAATAACATTTTATTTTTATGTTCTTATTTGATTTATAGAAATTTCTTTTAATAAACCCTAATGCTTTGTTGGATTTTTTTATAGTTTCATCAATATGTGGATTCCATGACAGTTTTTCATTTATTATAACACCTAGGTATTTTGCGTTTTTAGTCTGTGTTACTGGTTTGCCATGAATAAGATAAGGGGAATTAATTTGTTTTAGTTTTTTTGTTACTCTTAACAACTGAAATTTTTCTGGGTGGAAAGACATGCTCCAATTTGATTCCCATTTCTGTAATTCATCTAATTCTCTTTGTAAAATATCTGTGTCTTGTGTTGTTTTTATTGTTCTATATATTATGCAATCGTCTGCAAATAATCTGACTTTTGTTCCTGAACTAATGCAATTTGGTAAATCATTTATGTAAATTAAAAATAGTTGTGGAGCCAAGAATGTTCCTTGAGGTACACCTGAGTTTACTGTTATCTGTGTTGATTTAGAGCCATTTATTATTACAGTTTGTTCTCTCCCTATCAGAAAATCTTTAATCCACTGATGCAGTGGACCATTAATGCCGAAATATTTTAATTTTTTAAGCAAACTATGGTGGTGAACTTTGTCAAAAGTCTTAGAAAAATCTAGTAAGATAGCATCTATTTGTTCACTATTATCTAAACCTTTAGAAAAATCATCAATTAGTCCTATTAGTTGTGTTTCACATGATCTATATTTCCTAAAGCCATGTTGGTATGGTGTGAGGACATTTTGTTTGTCTAAGTGGTTTATGATGTTGCTACATATTATGTGTTCTAGGATTATCATGTGATGCTGGTAAGTGATACTAGTCTGTAGTTTCCTGGGTCAGATTTTTCTCCTTTTTTAAATAGGGGTTGACATAAGCTTCTTTCCAGTCCTTTGGTACTCTGCCCTGGTTAAGTGAAGCCTGAAAGAGTATTTTGAACACTGGGGCTAGCTCATTGCTTAGTTCTTTGAGTAATCTAGCTGGAATACCATCAGGTCCAGACACTTTATTTGGTTTGTTGTTGGCTAATAGTTTTTTAATTCTATTTTTTTGTACTACTATATCTTCTATGTTGTCTACTTGGTTCAAATTCAGTAATATGTCTTTGTCTCCTGGGGCTGAGAATGCTGATGCAAAGTATTTGTTTAGAATGTTTGCTTTAGTTTCATTATCATTATGTATT
The DNA here is from genome assembly GCA_036873155.1 of Biomphalaria sudanica. Lineage (NCBI taxonomy): Eukaryota > Metazoa > Mollusca > Gastropoda > Planorbidae > Biomphalaria > Biomphalaria sudanica. The sequence goes on from JAZGLO010001553.1 coordinate 158,123, forward strand.
ATGTTATGTTCATCTTTTAATGGTGCTATGCCTGTTGTTTCCATTTTCTTAGACTTAATGTATGACCATAGGTTTTTGTTGTTATCTTTAGATATTACTCTGCAGCTGTCTGCTTACTTTTTGGGTTAAGTGTTTAATTTTTATATACTTTTAGTAAACTCTTTCTGCCTTAATCATGGAACTTCTCCCTTCGTGCACACTATTTCATACTTCAGTTTACTGCTATATATATATATATTTCCAAAAAATGAATGTCTAATATGTTGTTTGTCCACCCCTTTCAGATAGCATCTATTTACATCTGTATAAAAGATGTAAAAACAATTAGTTTTCCCTGTACATGTCTCAACTTTTGGATTTAGCAAATCTTCCATTTGGTGAATATGACCAAGTCAACTCAAGTGTCAATGTATGAGAAAGGTGAATATTCTGGAGTTTGATTTTGAGTTTAGGCACATCGGCACAATTTAGGCCATGTCGTGCCCATAATCCTATAAGGATCACTCTCCCTTTACATAACAAGGGCTAAATTCTATACAGTTAAATCATTAAAAACAAGGTCTATTCACAGTTAAAATAGTAAAGGTAGTAAAAATTTAATAATTTGGTAAAAATCTTATGTAAATATTATATGTTCACAATTCATAAATCAAATCTTTGTAGACAACAGTGATGCTCACTCTTACCATGTGACTTTCAGAATAGAGTGAATGGGGGGCAATGCAAATAAATTGTTCATATTAAAACAAAGGATTAAACACAATCTTTTTCTTAAAATGTTTACCAGTTAATGTTTTCTATCAGATGTGACATCCTGCTCCGAAAAAAAAATGGAATCTTTTTATAGAGTGTCTGTGTTCCTTCATAATTCAGCAATGTCAGCGTCTTGATCAGTTCTTTTTCTTTTTTAATTTTTGTGTCCATTTCCATGACAATGTCTGTACTTACATCAAACACATCTGCCAAATAAATCTCAACGTTTTAATTCTTAATTTTTGGTTCAAGGATGTCAGTCAAATATGAAGTACTAAGAATATTCTAAATATAACTTTAAAAAATTCCAGTGATATTTAGTAATTCTGTAATATAAAAGTAAATAATGTACCCCTTTCAGGCCTTATGATCTTTGGGGCAGATGATGTAAAGTCAGCAGTTTCTGTGACCCATGGTTAATGAGGGAGTAATGTGGTAAGCAAAACAACAAACTGCCTTTACTTTCCCCAACTAATGTCAAGCACCCATCAGAACTGGTTGGAATCAGGAGCGCCCTAACAATCCCGAAATGGAAAATGCCAGTCTTCAACAGAATTCAAATGTAATACCCCCTCAGTTCCTAAGTTGTGTGATTAACACAAACAACATCTTCATTTTAAGATTGTTGTATGCATGCCACATACATACATAGGTTTTTATAAACAAAGGGGCACACGTTTCAAAGAATATAAATAAGTGTTGCATCTAAAAACATAATTTAAACATATTTTGCACAATGAGACTTATAGTAATTAGTGAGAGGTATCACTATACACTAGTATATAAATGATGTAGTAATATATATGAGAAATATAATATTATCTGAGAGATACAAAAGTATAATGAAAGATACTGTAATAACTTTGCTAGTATTAGAAAGATTGTTCGGTAGTGTATACATATATATCGAGGCATTACACTTCTGTCAGTAGCAGGAAATATCTTTGCATGAGTCGTGTTCAACAGACTAACCCAGTCTGAGAGTCAATGTGACTTCAGAGCCGGTAGAGGTACACCTGACATGATATTTGTTCTGCGACAATTAAAAGAAAATGCAAATAGCAGAACCTAAAGTAAACCTATACGCTGCCTTTGTGGACCTCACCAAGGCTTTCGACATGGTCAGTGGAGGATATTGGCCAGACTGGGATGTCCACCTATGTTCCTAAACATTCTCAAGCAGTTTCATATGGGACAAAAAAAAAACGGATTAGACACAATGGTGACGTGTCTAATCACTTCCCAATGAAAAATGGCATGAAGCAGGGCTGCATACTTGCTCTTTATCTGCTATCTTATTTGCCGTAATGCTGGGTCTAATGAGGCAGCAATGGCACGAAGGCATCCACATCAGGTTTGATCTTTAATCTTTGGCGTCTACTATCCCATACAAAACAAAAGAAATGGTCATAACAGAGCTTCTCTATGCCGATGATTGTGCCCTACTAGCTCACAATAAACATGATCTCCAGAACGCGGTCAACGAATTTGCATACCCTGCTGCTCCTTTCGGAAAACAGAAGTCATGTTCCAGAAGTCACCCAATAAAACCTACTTAGCCCCAAAGGTCACCATAAATGGACAGCCCCTTAACGTGGTAGACGACTTCATATATATAGTACAAGTGTAGTATCAAATGACGCCTTGCTTTCAAGGGAAGTTGATAAACGTCTGGCCAGGGCCAATAGTGCTTTTGGTTGACTTCAGGCGAGAGTATGGGAGAATAAATTGCTCAGCCTGCTTACAAAAATCAATGTCTACCAAACAGTGGTTCTCTCAACCCTTTTATATGGAGCTGAGACATGGGTGTTATATATATAGAAAGCAACTAAGACTACTTGAGCGCTTTCACCAAAGATGCTTGAGCTCCATCATGAACATATGGTGGCAAGACCGCATTACAAACATAGATGTCCTTGCGAACACCGGTATAGACAGTATAGACTGACTTCTAATAGTTCAACATTAAACATAAAAAAACATGAACACTCCAGGAAAAAATGTGTTTGATATTGTAGCATTTTCTAAAGTGGTAAACCTTATCGATACCCTCCTATAACCCTGAATAAGTTTAATGGAATGTAAGGGAAGTGTTATATACATGAATGTCCTCCTTTCAATCCTGAATCCAAATAAATATATAGCTAGGGGCAATGCATTAGCCTTAGTACTGGAAGCACCCCTATTTATGTGTAAGAGGTAAAAAAAAACATGCTTTCATACCAGTGTACTTTATTGTCTAGAAGAAAAACAATTTTGCACAGGAATACAAAAGTGTTAAAAAATATTAAAAAATGGATTGCGCACCATAATACCACAGGATTTCTGTAATAATCATCAAACTAAAGATGCATTAATTAAAATATAGTGAGATATCCGATATGGTATACAAAAGGGGGTGTTTGATGTGGCAGCTTTACTCTAGATTTAAATCTAGACTCTACATCTAGAAGTCTTAATTACTAGACTATAGGCCTATACAATTTTCTATTGACTATTTTGTTTATTAATATTTTTATAAATTATTATAGATTTATACATTTCTTTTAAATTAACTACTATTTGTATTCACTGTACATTACCAACAAACAAATAGGCGGCGTGCAAATCATATTAAATTCGCTAACTTACTTTATTGATGTCATTCAAAATATAAAAATTCTTTTTTTTACATCCAAATTTATTAAAAACACTATTTACATGTAATAAATAAATTCAATTTATTTCTGTCTAATTGTCAGCATTTTGTGAGCATGGGACGCTGATCTTCAGGATTAACGTATATACATTCTCTATCTTTCTAGTTTACACTATAATATATAATAGATCTTATTTCTTAATTAGTAAAATAAATAATAATACATAATATGATAATTTCAAAGAAGATCAAATTGTCACATATATAATTATCATGTTTATTTTATCTAATTGTAAATGTAATAGATGCCTAAGGCGGATCTTTAAAATAAGGTGGCAAGATAAGATAACCAATGAGGAAGTGCTACGAAGAGCATGGTGCCAGGACATCCGATCTGTTATCAGCAGAAGACACCTTGGCTGGCTTGGCCATGTTCGTAAAATGCCAGTAGGTCGACTTCCAAAGGACATCCTGTATGGCGATCTATTAGAAGGCAGGAGAGCCGCTGGTCGCCCACTTTTAAATTATACGGATGTATGCAAACGCGACATGAAGCTCTTCAAAATCGACACTAGCAGCTGGGAAAATCCAAATGGAGAAAGAGCATAAAGGAAGGGTCACGGATTGCAGAAGTCATACACAACAGAAGCAGAAAGAAGGGTGAAAATGCAACGGCGCCTAGTGATTATATATGCCCAACCTGCGATCACAGCTGTGTATCAAGGATTAGCCTCTTTAGTCACACAAGAAGTTGCAAAGGGAAAAGATCGTCTCTCGAGACGTAAAATAACACAGAAATGTATTAGATCTAGATCTAATATATTATTTAATAGATAGAGTCATGATAGACTCTATTATAATATATAATTATTATGTTCTTTCTAGATGCCTATGTAGACCTATATTATATCATTTAAATGACTATAACAGTAACTAGTATAACAATAACAAGTGACTTGAGACTATGACTATACTCTACTTGAGTCTTGACTTGACTGTAATTAATTAGAACTATGAATTAGTGAGTATTAATGAATAGAATCTATCTAGAAGTCATTATTATTAGAATAGATCTATAAAAATAAGTAATTAGTAAACTGTAGACACTAGTCTAGTGTAGAACTAGTAATAACATTATTTAAGTTTAACATTTTGATGATTTTCTAAATTAAAATAAAAAACGGTAGGTATTTCACTATCTGGACATCTAAACTAGATTATTACCTCAAAAACATATATTATAATATTAAATATATATATATAATTATATACTTATACTACCATCTGAAGTCTAGATCTATCATTCAATATTTTAACTTAATCACATATTAGAAAATGAGAATTCTATTTCTATATCTACTCTAACTCTAAGTAGTCACTGAGTCTAAGTAGTCTAATGATCAAGATCGTAGCTTTATCCTAAGTCTCCTCGACGGGTTTTCCAGAGATCCATAAATCCTCAAAAAAGAACAATAATAATAATCGACTACACTATTTCCTGGAAATTCCGAGAGAAAATAGCAACGGGTTTTGAGGCTTTCCTGGGGCAGCTGGGTATTTCTCACAAAAACAAGTCTTTCATTATGAACAAGAATAACATTGTATTTCTTCGGATAGATCTAGAATCAAGACTCCTAGTAAAATATAATCATGAGGAAAAAAAAGCGGAAATAAAAAGAATAGGATTTTTTTCTCCCTCCCCGACCCCATCCCCCAAAAATTATTTTTTTTAGATGTATTTATGTGTGTGTGTGTACATAATCTTTATTGCATTCTGATCCTTCATTCTTTCGGAAGACGTTTATTGTGCCCTAGAATAGATTCTTCCATGAAAATTGTAGATTCCCCGCCAATACTAGCAAGGGGGTTTGGGGGAGCGCTAGGAGCTCCCCCAGCGCGGGGCGAAGCCCCGCTGCCAAGCACTATTTCTGGTATTGAAAGCCAACAAAATGCATATTCTGAGGTATCTACAGTGCATTTTCTTGCTATTAAAAAGTTTTATTTCAAAAACCTAATGTGCTATTCTTACTGACTTAAACCCTACCGCGCCATTCGGAGCATTAGAAGTCAAGCCGTTTCCATAAAAATCTGTCACTGGTAATGTCTGAAGCCTCTTCCCACCTGCCCTGAGGACCTCAATGAATGAGTGGCGTCAAGTTGTACTAGGATATCATTGCAACTCTTCTTATGCGTAATTCATTTTGTCGGAGAACATGTCCCGCAAACCTCATGCGTCGCTCTCTCACAATCTTACTAAAGGGTCGACTCCCAGTTCGGCATAGGATTTCCTTGATTAAACCCCATCTCTATAACTGACTCCTAAAATCTGTCTTAGCCATCTTTGTTGAGCCACATTTAGTGTTTTTCGTTTTCGGCAGATGACTATTCGATGCACTTTATCAAAACCCCATTTAGCTACGGTTATAGAATTTGGTAACTGTAGTTTGCTTTAGAATAATATTGAAGATGGAGGTTTTCCCATTTCAAAACTCTCTGTAGGGGGATTTTAAACTCAAAACCATCTGGAGGGATATTAAACTTTTAAGAAAAGCAATCTGTAGGAGAGGGGTTTAAACTCAAAACCCCCAATTGGATTGGCTACGCTCAAATAATTTTAGTGTGTAATTTGCTTTTTTTATATTAAATATGTATTTTTTTAGCATCGAACCCGCTGAAAGGGGGTTTAAACTCAAAACCCATTTTGGCAACTCTCATAGCATTTTGAGTGCGTAATTTGCTTTTTTTATATTGAAGAGTTATTTTTTTTAGCTTCAAACTCCACTGGAGGGGAGTTTAAACTCAAACCCCTTAGACTACACTCGTAGAATTTTGAGTGTATAATTGGCTTTGTTTTTAATATTAAAGAGGTATTTTTTACCTTCAAACCCCGCTGAAAGGAGTTTTAAACTCAAAACTTAGTCAAAACCCATTTAGCTACGCTCATAACATTTAAAGTGCATAATTTACTTTTTTTTCATATTGAAGAAGTATTTTTAACTTCAAACCCCGCTGAATGGGGGTTTAAACTAAAAACTGAGTCAAAACCCATTTACCTATGCTCATAACATTTTGAGTGCGTAGTTTGATTTTTTTTTATATTGAAGAGGTATTTTTTAGATTCAAACACTAATGACGAAGGGGGGGGGTGTTAAACTCAAAACCCCTTTGGCTACACTCATAGAATTTTGAGTGTCTAATTTGCTTTTTTTATATTGAATAGGGGGTTATAAAATCAAAATCTTCATTAACTGTGGCTCTTGGAATTTGGGGATTGTCGTTTGCTTTTTTGTTTTGTTTTGTTTTTAGAAGAGAGGGATTTAACTGCAAAAAACCCTGGTAGGGGGTTTTAAACTCAAAACCCGCTTGTAGGAGGTTTTAAACTCAAAACCTCCTGATAGAGATTTTAACTGAAAACCCCCTGGTAGAGGGTTTTAAACTCAAAACCCCCTGATAGAGGTTTTCAACTCAAACACTCCTGGTAGGGGGTTTTAAACTCAAAATCCCCTGATAGGGCTTTTAAACTCAAAACCCCCTGGTAGAGGGTTATAAACTCAAAACCCCCTGATGGGGGATTTCAACTCAAACACCCCTGGTAGGGGGTTTTAAACTAAAAACCCCTTGGCTGCGCTGGGGCAAGTGATGGTATAGTATTAAAATGTCCCCCAAAATAAACAAAATCGAATAAAAAAATCAATTACTGAACTCCGATCCCCCCCGATTTTATTTCGGGGGGGGGGGGGTTGAACCCCAACCCCCCCTTCTGGCTACGCCCATGGTAGGCCTAGTTCTAGAGCGATTATTTTTATCTTAATAACTAAAAAATGTTGGATTTTTTTTTTAATGGAATTTTTTTTACTCCTTCGCACCCCCCTACCCCCCAAATCCGAGAAAGAATCCTGGTTAGGACGCGAATATTTAGTTTACGCGGCTTTATAATATTCCAATGATAGGCCTTTAGCTCTAGATCTAGAAGACGATGTGCAAAATGAATGTGAAAGTAACGGAAGACATATAGTCCGTTCCAAATAAGAGGCTCATATTGTAATTATCTAGCAAAATTTCTTTTTTTTTTTTACGGTCTAAATACACTAAAACAATTAATACAACTAAATGAAAACTTCTAGATCTAGAACTTTGAATACAAAAAGGGATTATTAAATGTCTTGTGATATGACCACAGATTCGATCTCTAGTTTGCAATTTTTTTTGACAGTAAACAGATCATCGTGGGGTCCAATCGCTGAACTAATCCTGTCTATAATCTCTTCTTTTGTGATGCGGTCTTTACACGTGATACCTAAGATCTTTCTGTAGCATTTCAGTTTTATTGCTAAGATACTAGGTATCCCTATTGTAATAAATCTGGTGGTGGCACAGATGGGGGTAGTGGTGTGTTACTAGTCAGCCGACGCAAATCGCCCCAGACCAGGGGGGACTGGGTATCAAAATCGGCCCGGGCATTACCATATAAACCGGCCCACAAATGGCATGTCATATATTTTCGGTGGAAGGAGGATTTTTACCCCACTCCGCAATTTATATATATATATATAAATATATATATATATATATATATATATATATATATATATATATATATATATATATATATCTTATATAATACAGACGTTACTTCAAAAAAGAAGATGATTACGTCCTACGCGTCATGCATTTAGTCATGCATATTAACCAATGACTTAAATTCTGCCAAGTCATTGGTTTTCCTAGCTAGCTCAGGCAACCCATTCCATGCTCTAATAGCACTAGGGAAGAAGGAGTATTTGCACAAATTTGTCCTAGCACAAGGGACGAGGAATGTGCTTTTATCTTTCTGTCTTTCAGAGTATTTTATTAAATTTTGTTTTTGTATTTGAAGATTATGGTTCAGTGTTTTATGTATAATTGCTACTTTACTTTTGAGTCTTCTGTCCTGAAGGCTTCCTAAATTTAGTGATTTTACTAATGGTGTTACCCTAGTCAAATGTGAATATTCGTTTGTTATGAATCTCACTGCTCTATTTTGTGTTTGTTCCAGTTTCTTAATGTTTTCTTGAGTTGAGGGGTCCCACACTTTGGATGCATATTCTATTATTGGCCTAACCAAGGTTAAATAACATTTTAGTTTTATGTTCTTATTTGATTTATAGAAATTTCTTTTAATAAACCCTAATACTTTGTTGGATTTTTTTAATAGTTTCATCAATATGTGGATTCCATGACAGTTTTTCATTTATTATAACACCTAGGTATTTTGAGTTTTTAGTCTGTGTTACTGGTTTGCCATGAATAAGATAAGTGGAATTAATTTGTTTTAGTTTTTTTGTTACTCTTAACAACTGACATTTTTCTGGGTGGAAAGACATGCTCCAATTTGATTCCCATTTCTGTAATTCATCTAATTCTCTTTGTAAAATATCTGTGTCTTGTTTTGTTTTTATTGTTCTATATATTATGCAATCGTCTGCAAATAATCTGATTTTTGTTCCTGAACTAATGCAATTTTGTAAATCATTTATGTAAATTAAAAATAGTAGTGGACCCAAGACTGTTCCTTGAGGTACACCTGAGTTTACTGTTATTGGGGTTGATTTAGAGCCATTTATTATTACAGTTTGTTCTCTCCCTATCAGAAAATCTTTAATTTTATGTATAATTGCTACTTTACTTTTGAGTCTTCTGTCATGAAGGGTTTATAATAGTAGAAGAATTTATTTAGATCTAGATTTATTTTTTAATTAATTAATTTTTTTGTAAGCCTTAAGTGTAGTATTTTTAGATCTATGTTATCAAAAATAAACAAAAAGAAACTTACTTTTTCTTTTCAAATCGCAGAAAGTAGAGCTTTATACCCATATTGAGCTGTGAATAAGTTGGGTGGTTTGCCATTTCTCGGCTGTGTGTATGTATTAAAGTTAATTTCTATTAAGTTTTGTTAAAGAGCTCAATGTCGCGACTATCTTTTTTTTACTGTGTCATATCAATGTTTTCTAACTTAACCTCTCTCATCCCTCTTTTTGGTTAAATTTCATTGGAACCATTAAAAGACGGGGGAGGGAAGGAGCAAAAAACAAAAATGGGAGTGCCATCAAAGGCCCATGCCGACCAGCAAAATGATTTGGCCAAACACAACCTCGAAGACATCAAAGCAGTCCATGCCGCAGAAAGTACGATCTAACGTTTTGCCAATGATGTTTTGTGTGTGTGGGGGTTGTTTTTTTTTAAATATTCTTGTATCTTGCTGCTGTAGCAATGAATTTTTTTTTTCTTTGGTTGCGACCAGACCGGCCCATCGTGCATTTGCCCGTTTGCCCATAGAGCCAGTCCGCCCCTGCCGCAGGCCAGCGCTTGACGAGCGGTCAACCGTGACGAGCTACGACGGTCAGCCGATACGATAGTCAACATGGCGTCGTGAGTAGAGGTCAGGAGCGTTACGAGGGATGTAGTCATCTGACCACCCAGAACAGTCGAGCGACTTTCCCTCCGGTTCTAAAAAGCCTTTAGGGACCCTATATAAAGAGCGAAGGTCAAGATGGCTCACGACGGGGTGCAGAACACGGTCGACTACAGCACAGTTCAACGGTGTGGTTCTGTACGGAGCATTACGACGGTTCAGTGCGGAGTACTGTCAAGTACAGTTGAGACGACTGGCGTCTTGATCTTGGTCTGGGATGGAGTCCGACACAACGAGCCCAGTGTGTGAAGTCAGTCCTGAACTGTTGAACCCAGTGCAAGCTCGGAACAAGATGGAGAGGCCAGTGCAAGAGTTGATACGGCGGTACGGTGTTATCGGAGAGATGTTTGTACAGTGTACGTGTTGCCAATTGTACAGTATTGGCTGTTATTTATTCAACTATTAAAGTGTTACGTTACTTTGGAGCCCTGAGTTGTCAAGTTCTTTAGGTTGGTGCTGTATGGTGCAGTTTGCAGAGAGACTGGACTGGCAGTAAGGGAGATATGAGATACAATTAACGGGACAAAAAAAGAAGAAAAGACATTTTTATGCGTACCCAAATTCCGTAAGTTTATTATAGTTTCATCGCTAACAATTATGAGAGTTAATTTTTATGTATGAGATGAAAGCAATGGCGTAGCTAGTGTGTGTGTGTGGGGGGGGGAGGATGGGTCCAAATGTGAAAATCCCTCTTGGGCACCTACTTGAGGGGTCCCTCAAATGAGTGTCCGAAATCTTTTTTTACTTTAAATATTAGGCCATTATCTAATGCCATGATGTCGAATGTCAAAATGCAGGGAACTCTAAAGAGATGATGCCCCCCCGACCCCAAATCCTTAGCTACGCCACCCGATGAAAGCTTGGGCTTAAGCGATGGTTGGAACGATGCCGCCCACACTCCAGTTCCACCCTTTCCAAGCAGCTTATGACTCCCGAATTTCCATTTGTTTGAATCTTAAAAGAGATTTCTTGCGCCCTCCTGTCGATTTACCAGGAGCACTTTCATAGGACCCTAACTTTCATAAGACCCGCACTTTCATAGGAGCCGCGCTAATTCAAGGTGCATAAATTAATAAATAAAACCATTTTTTAACTTAAAACAGATTTCCCGCGCCCTCCTGGCGATTTACCAGGAGCTCCTAAAAATCTCCCGAAATCGCAAAATATACGAAAAAGTTCTTAAAATATACGAAAATATATACACGAAAATAGTCATTTAGAGTGTCATTCAATATGAAAAACGTCAATCTTAAGCACGACATTATGCATCAGCCGTAATTGTGTAATCTAGTGAAAGAAGCTTCTGGCGCCTAAAACTAATGAAGAATTACTTGAGGTCAAAAATTCTCAAAGATAGATTGAAACATTTGGTAATTCTTGCTATTAAGAGTGATCTATGTAGGAAACAGAATTATTATGATATACTGTATGACTTCGCTACACGCAAGGCTCGTAAAGTATTTCTGTACGTAGTAAAGAATGAATAAAATGCATAGACGAATTTATTTTCTTATACAAACTCTTAAATTTCACTTATTATCCGCTTCCCTACTCAAACTTGGCCCCGCGAAATTCATTTCGCATAGGGCCCCATAATGGATAAGTCCGGCCCTGCTATTTACATATGTATATATTGTTACGAATGAACAGTGACAGGTAGAGGTCACTATGTGACATTGACCCCGGCGAGATGACACAGCACCGAGTGTTCTCTGGAATCTATGCGTGTAAACAAAGACAGGATGTGATGTGCCCTCACGTGTTATTCCAGGGGACGAACAGATCTACGAAGGGGGCAGTGTTATAAATGAACAGTGACAGTTCGGCGAGATGACACTGCAGCGGGTGTTCTCTGGAATCGACATGTATAAACAACGACAGGATATTATGTTTCCTCCCGTGTTGTTCCAGAGGATAATAGCAGTGTTTTTGCAATATTGGACAAGCGATTAGGGACTCTTTATAAACCAGAGAGTTAAGGTGAAAAGAGTCAGTACAGTCGTCGTTACTGTTGTCTACTGTGCGAGACAGTAGAAGAGAGTGGGCTTGAGCCGTTACAGTCGATACAGTTGAATTAAGACATATACGCTACATGTTACAGAAGATTCAGAAATACTTATCTTATCTTATATAATACAGACGTTACTTCAAAAAAGAAGATGATTACGTCCTACGTAACAATACATACATAGTAGATTACTTAGATTAGTTCCTAGTCCAAACCTCCCGAAGGACAAAGGGGGGTGGGAGCGGGCAGGGTTTGATAAATTTAAACGACAGTCAAGCGCGCAATCAGTCATCAGTAGTGTGAATACTACACTTCTTTTCTCGTGATCTTTCCTTTACTTCTCGACCAAATTCTTGAGGGAAGAAGAGAATTATATATATAAATACTGTTCAGAAGTTGACCAAAACTCACCCTAAGGATATATGTACAATGCTGTTCAGTAGTTGACCATAACCCTATGGATATATGTACAATGCTGTTCAGAAGTTGACCATAACCCTATGGATATATGTACAATGCTGTTCAGAAGTTGATCAAAACCCTATGGATATATGTACAATGCTGTTCAGAAGTTGATCAAAACCCTATGGATATATGTACAATGCTGTTCAGAAGTTGATCAAAACCCTATGGATATATGGAAAATCTGTCAATGTCCCAAGACAAAGTTTTTGTTCAAAATGAGTCAAATTGTAAAGGAAATAAAAAAAAACAAAAAAACCCAGAAACAACAAAGGATTGATTCTGATTAAAATTTTTATTGAACAAAACAATTGTAAAGCACTTGACAAATGGCACACAAGGTGTGTTCATTTAGACAGAGAAAAAAAAGCACTGACCGATTAAATAGTGTAGATTTTTAACTATTAATAACTATCTGTTCATTGACCATGCGATTTCTGTTTTCAATTTGAGAGAGGCTGCATTTGATTTCTACATAGAAAAGAACATATTTCAAACGGGTAGTGAAGGAATAAGTTTAGAGGACAGAGAACACAACTAGCAAATTCAATGTTGAAAAAAAAAAAAAAAAAAAAGAGGCAGACATAACTAAACATTGGCAAGATAAATGTCAATACAAATAGGCTCTTCTAACAACTTGGCTCTTCTAACAACTTGGCTCTTCTAACAACTTGGCTCTTCTAACAACTTGCTTCTGTGCTTATGGGAGGTTTGTTTCAGCCAAATATGTTTGTAATTAGTAAGTTGGTATGCTTACAAAGATGCTTGAATATTTCTTGTATGGTAGCTTTTTTAAAAAATGTGATTACCCACTTAAAACAACATATATTATTCTAAAGAAAAATTAAATCCATCCAATTTCATAAGTGTTACTCATTTAAAAAAATATATGTAAAGAAAAGTTTGTGAAAAAATAGTCTGATGATGCATATATCAGTAATATTCAACCTAATATAATTTAAGAGTTATTTTTCAAATACATATTTGATAGGAATGTTTATATATATATAAATATATATATATATATATATATATATATAAAAGTATGCATGAAAAATATTTGATAAAGTTGATTAAAAAATTATTTCTTCAGGTAAAAGACACACACACACATCAAAGATAACATTAAATTAGAATACAGATATAAAGCTCTAGATTGATCTCAAATTTACTTGTTACAATAAAAAGTTTTAAAGAATTTATTTGGACTTCTCTTCTACAAAACAGAATGATGATGCAATAATATCAATAATACAAACATTTTATATTTGTTAAAAGTAACATCAGTAATACTTAAGATAAGACAATCGTAAAATAATATTAACATTTAGTTTAATTCAAATGGGAGCAATAAAAAACTATCTTCTAGCCCCCAAAGGTTCTGCTAATTTTAGAGTCAAGACAGGTTGCTTAAAATTATAGCAGCCCTAGAGATTATTAATACAACAAAATCTCTAAATGGAATACAAAAACCTCTTGAAACCCAAATAAGAAAACATAAACTTTCTCTGTTAAATAATGTAAAATTTAAATAAGGAATCAAGTTTCTTTCAATAAAAAAAAAAGTATTGTAAAAAGAATGTTTACAATTTGTAATTCAACAGTAACTTCAATCCCTATTTTTATTTACATTTCTTCAAAGCATAGACAACACAAATCTTGCATGTAATAGACAAGAGAGACTGAGGTACTTAATAAAAAACTTGAAATATATTTTTAGCTCTTTGTTCAACTCTTGAATAAAGAGTAAACAATGACACTAAACAAAAAAAAATGAGAGCCATCCATGTATTTTGGATACATCTATGACTACACAATGTTAAAATGAATGTAAAAAGAGCACTGAGCAAAATTAATTGCCAGGTAAATCCACTTCATTCTAACATTTCAAAACAAAATTATGTATTTAATGAACAAATGCATCCAGTATAGGTTCAATGGCTTGATATTACAATTGTTACCCTTTGAATATATTGTGCCAAGTTAAGGCCATATCTATCTATTTATACCAATGCACTTAGCAAGGACAGAAATCCCCATGTAACTGAACTGAATGTAGGTATATATTCCCATTTTTCTGAACAACTTATATTGAACATAGCTACCCATACCAGCCTCGGTATAGTTTTTATTTGAAACAGCTATTATAATAATATTTGCAAATTCTACGAGGTATCTTTGTTTTACACATTATTATTTTCTGTAATGTTTAATTAGGAATTAAATTTTCTAATTAGGAAAAAAAAGTATTAAGTACCCTGTTAAATTTTCTTTTCAGACCAAAGGAGCAGATCATTTAAAGTCTACCTGATTCCATGGTTAAAAGATAACTTTGATGTTATGTGACAATGACAGTCTAACTTTTCTTTTGTCAACATATATAAAGTAATCAATCATTAGAGATGGGTGAAATCACAAACATCGTAAAATTGAAGATTCTGTTTAAAGTCTAGCAGTGTTTTAGCATTCAGCCACCATTCTCCATCTTCTAATAAAAAACAATGAAATGTGCTTGATCCAGTAAAAACCAATTGCTTAGTTACAGTAATTACTTATCCATTATTCCCAGAAAAAAATCATGAGTGGGAAATCTTTGTATGTATACAAAGTAAACCACTTCAATGAAAATTTGAACTACATTTCAAGTTACAAAAAACATGGGAATTTATTTATTGTAGACACAATCTAATTATTTCCCTCATACTCATTAGGAGGAGAGGGAGTAGTGCGATCAATTCCTGAATCAGCAGGGCTGATGCATAAACATTCTTCATGCATTCCACCTAGAGAGCTGTCTGATGGGCTAGAGATATTTGTACACGAGGAATACGCTGAAGAAAGGTTGGAATTAGTTCGCACATACTGATACTTTCTGTACTCATCGCTTCTGTCGCATAGCCAATTCTGTGTGGAAGTGGCTTCATTGTTAAAATATGGAGATGTTTCAATAAGTTCATTGTCCATAATATCTACTCCTGCGTCCTTGGAGTTGGCATATTCATGTAGCAGTGTTGATAATGCATCAGTTCCATCAATACGTTGCAGGATTAAGCTAGCACATGTTTCCAAATATCCTTCTTGCAAGCTATGGCCCATTTCCTCCTCAGAGTCTCTCAAACAGGTCAGGAAAGGATATCTGTGATGCTCAGTATCATAGTGAACTAAGAAAAATATAATGATGGATAATATTAGGTAACAGAATGTTTAAGTACATGATTATATGTGATTCAATATGTGATTATCTATGTTGGATAATTTTATGCATTTTTTGTTTATCCCTGTTCAACAATCAATATTGAAATTCCTGATCTTTAGTTAAAATATATCAAAATAATTTTCCAGAACATTTTCAACCATTGTTTAGCTTCAGTTACTCTCCTGTCATTCTTTACTGTTTTCTTTATTCAACAAATGTCAGAAATTCATAAAACTGCTTGAACTCAAGGACATTCAAATATCCTGGATACATATTTCAAGGACTAGCTTCAATAGAGTATAAAATATCTCTACCACTCGGCTCACATGATCTATGTACCTTAAACCAATGTATATTAACTTACACCTTGCAGTGCTGTAGCACTGTAGATCAGACTATAACTACTAGAGTTAATAAAACAACTGTGTATTTTATTGTTTGCTATGAAAAATTATTTTTTTCAAAAAGACCACCCACAATTACACTAATGTCTGCAGAAGACAACAAAATGTGCATTTCCACTTTTTTTCTATTCCTACAAGCTATAATCTAACATAGTTCACTACACATCACAATTTAATATCCTATATTGCACACTATAATGTAATGTATATCATTAACAACTACATTCTATTCTATTAGATTAATATTACCATCAATAAAAAAAAAAAAAGAATTATGCAGAATAAAAAAATTTGAGTTGAGGTTTTAAAGCTAACAGAATATTTCAAACTAACTAATGTTTGTGATATTCATAAAAGGAAAATTGAATCTGGTTTAGGAATTTAAAATATTTTAATCAAAAAAGAATCTTACAAAAAGGAAAAAAAAATAGATTCTATTTTTTATAGCAAAAAAAAACTACAAATAACTATATTGAAAATGTAGGCCTATATAATTAATATCTTTCTTGTTTGCAAAAATTAAAAACTACTGCAAAACATTAGGAGCATTAACAAAAAATTAAAGCTGATCAATAAAAATGTCTACACTAATTAGCTAAAAGAAATCTTAAAATCCTAGGATGCTGCTGATGTGGTTTATCCATGAAATAATAGTAAAAAAAAAAACATGCTTGCATTACCTATAGTAATTATACTAATAAAAAAAAATATTCAGAAATTAAAGTTGTGGTATATTTAAATAGGTAATAGCCAACAAAATGGGACCTGAGTCTTAAAGGAATAAACAAAAAAAAAACAACACACACACAAACACAAAAAACAAAGAACATATGAGTCAAGATTTTTTTCCTTTTGAATTTCAAATTTAGTCAATTAATGTGACTTTTATTCAGGAATAAAGACTAATGAAGGTTATTTATTAATATATTATCAGGGGAGGAACGGATGTAAAAATTGGCCCTGGCATAAACCATCAGGCCCACAAATACGGCTTGCATCTATTATTACCTGCCCATAAGAAAAAGTTTTAATAATGGAAAACTGAATGCCACCATGCAAAAGTTGGTTTAGGTTGGCCTAATTTGATGTATTCTATTTCTACAACCAGATAGATTTAGAGATTAAAGGAAATCCCAATTTGTACAAACAAATGTACCATCACAGCATAAATTAGTTTGAATAGAATAGTTTGAATACTTTATTCCATGATTTAATATAGTTAAAAGAGTGAAGCATAATACTCCAAAAGGAAACAACATGAAAGTTCTTGCAATACATAAATTTATTAAGTATAAAAAGGTTCCTCATCAAAAAAACTTTATCAACACCCATAAACATGAAAGGAGGCACTGTGGCTAAGTGGTCAAGTGATTGGCTTCCAAACTGAGTGCTTCTGGGTTTGAACCCTGATAAAGAATGGGAATTTTCTTTTCTGGATCTTTTGGGCACCTGAGTCTACCAAGCTCTAATGGGTACCTGACATTAGTTGGAGAAAGTAAAGGCAGTTGGTTGTTCTGCTGGCCACATGACAGCCTCATTAATCATGGGTCACACAAAAAGATGACCTTTACATCATTTTTTCTATAGATTGTAAAGTCTGAAAGGGGAAATTTAGACATTAAATCTTGCAAGTGTTGTGTCATGATACTTTTCAGCCTATTCTTTAAACTTTTCAATCTGCCGAAACTTTTTTACAAGCTTACTTGCATAAGCCCTAACTCAAAAATAGAGCTAATGATTACAAAACATGCCCGTGTGGATAAGTTATGCCACTTTTAAATTCAATAATCACCATTTGAACAGTTATTACAAGAAAACTCTCTTAGCTCTCACCTCCATCTCTCACAATAGTCATCGTCCTATTCATAGTCTTCTTTACACCTTTCTCTATCCATAACTGTGGAAAATTGTAGCTAGGAATTCCTGGGATCATGCGATGAAACAACCCAATAATATAGGCCTAATACATATTTGACTGGACACACTATTTTTGAGTTATTTTTGGTAACAGTGGATCTATAAATCATTGTATACAATAATACTCCCATTATAACCAGAAATTCATTACTAAATTTATAAGCTCAGGGTCTCGTTCTAGAGTTGCCTGATATATTCAAACTAATGTAACTTCTACTTGACTACACAAAATATAAACGCATTAGTGTATATAGGCCATAGCTTATTTGTTTAGTCTGTAAAGTGTTTTTTTTTATGAAAGGTAAAAGAATGCCAGTCACATTTAAGTAGTTATTGTTCAAATTGGCCCATTCGGTGACCTCACCACCCATTTGGGTACTATTTCATTGGGCCTTTGCCCATATAACCAGTCTGCCCCTAGTTATTATGTCCTACACCAAACTTCCTTCAAGACATTAGAAGACAACACCAGAAAGTTTGCAAACTCTGTATCAATATGAGTTCGAAACGCATATAGATTAGTCATGCAGCAATTCAACAGTCTTAATTATTTAACCTAGGCCAAATTAAATCTACAGTAGTTGTGTGGGTCTTGTAGATGACTGTTTCACATGTTAGCTAAAAGAGTTCATTTCTTGTTGTTATTTTTATATTTCAATTTTAGCTAATGACTCATATGTTGGTATTGAGGTTTTAAAAAGACTCTCACAAAACAAAATTTCATAAATCTAAATTTTTTTTTTCCATCATATGTTCATTCTAAATTCTTAGCCTTGTAGCAGATGGCAACATCACAGAAAATAAATGCAGAAAACATTATTTCATTTATCCACCCACCCCCACGCCTCCCTAATACTTTTTTTGCACATTATTAAAAAAAAAAGATTGAACAAAAGAATGCAAAAGAATGAAAGCCAATGAAAACATAATGCTTCAATTATATTCTGTGATGTGGGAATAGATCAGACCAAGGTCTCATTTTAGAGTTAATTTATTTCATTAGCTATATTTACAATAGATTTACCAGGCAGAGAGTTGCTCTGGTGATCTGACCTTAGACCTTGAACTGATGCAGTAGTAAGACCAAGGGCAACATTGTAGCTTCCTGGACTCATATGAAATGTCTAGTTCAAATATAAAAAAAATAAGCCAAATAATAATTATTATTTTGGTAATGAAAGTAATATTGACATCTATTTTTAATATTTGATATTTTATATGTTAGTTTATAAATAATTACACTGTTTTTTTCCCTGACCCTCACCCCCTCTACATCACTCCATTTGATTAAGGTTAAGTTGAAGACCTTTTAGATTTAGCTTGTTAAAAAAGCAGCAAATTGTATGGTTATTAAATTCTTAAGTAAGTTAAACTTATGTTAATTCCATTAGTTTTTATTAGTTTAGCTACAATGGTCAAGATGTGTTGTTTTTTTCTATCCAAAGATAGGCCTACATTTTTTTTTAAAGTGATGACAAAAAAAAAAGGTGGGGATTCTTTCATGAATAACAAGTAGAATAAATTTAAACAAAAATCATTCCGGCTTTAAGTTCAAATAATAGAGTAAACATTTTATTTTATTTTTTTTTAAGAAAAAAAAAATTGGCCAGAAAGGGGATTAATCTGACATTTGCATTATAAGTGAAACACTATTAAACTAGCTATCCAGCCGTACTTCTATGTGCAAAATTGCATTTTTTGACCTTTTTTGGACTCTAAAGAAAGTGTGAGTTAATGGTAAGAGCAAAAGAAGGAACTGATTTTATCAGAGAATTATTAAAAAAATTATTTTGAAGAAAGAAACAAATTAGAAATTGCTAAATTAGCTTAAATGAGTAAAGAAAAAAATTGAAAATATCAACTTTTATTAATTTTATCCATACTATTAGAAATCAAAGCAACTTATCAATAGTTAAAACATTCATTCATGGATTAACTGATATTATTATTTTTTTTATAATTAATTGCTATAGCAATACTTTAAAAAACTTTAATAGTTTAATAGGCATTTTTAAAAAAGCAGCAATTATCAGTTAGACATGATGTTATTTCTGATAACTATTTTGCTATCTAAATGTTATGCAAATTACAAAATTGTAGTTTAATGACAAAACACTAATCAGATTAAAAAAGATCATGAAAGTAATATTGAAATGTTAACTAAATTTAAGATATTTGTGAATAATTTGTTTTCTCATAGTAATTTATTATTGAACTTTGAGATCATTTCTTTTTAATTCTACTACTAGAGATAAAAACATTGAGACAAAACAAAATAAGCACAAAAGAAAAATCCTGCTAATTGGATAAAATACAAAAATATTATTCTCATAATTTTGAAAGGATATATATCAAGATCTTTTTTTTTTACAATAACTTTACCAAGTTCAGCCTATTGAAGTCAAGTCTACATAATACTCTTCAAAGAAATTTTCACAATTATATAAATATACTGATCAAATAACAAGATTGCAATCATCATCATCATCATCAAACTCCATTTGAATGAGGGCTTGAGAGGCTCAAATCCTCTTTTGCAAAAGCCCTGGACAGAAACCCTACTGCGTAGTGTATAAATGTTGCCATACAGGTTGAGAATTTTTGGGTTCCAAGACCTGTTGAGACGGAGATCAGCAAGTCTGGGGCAGTCAAACAGGATATGAGGTATGGTTTCCTCTTCTTTCCCGCAGTGGGTGCACTGTGAATCGAAATTTGGCCATAGCCATGAGAAATATGAGCCAACAGGACAATGGCCTGTCCTGCACTGTACTATAATAGCTTGCTCAGGCCTGGACAGCCTCCACCACATATGCTCCCAGACTCCACAGGCTATTTGGGAGTTGTCCCAGCACTCAAACCACTTTTCCATTTCTGTTTTTTGAATTATAGCCAGAGCATGATGAAAACTTACAGCCTCTTCATTGGGTGGAATTTGCCCTCCCTGGTGGGCCAAGGAGTCTGCAATAGTGTTGCCAGTCACACTTATGTGACTCTGTACCCACTGCATTATTACAGGGGTGCCATAGCAATGCTTTATGTTGAGTGAAGCCATGATCCGGGGCTTTGCAAAGCCTGTAGTACAGATTGCAATAAAATACATAATTTCATAATGTGCAGTTGTCATCAATAAACATTATAAACAACTAGATTTTTAGAATGCTCACAACTATGGCAACCTCACAGTTCACTATTTTCTAATGTCTAAAATGTATTTGTAATTACTTATTAATAAGATGAAACAACTAAACAGCAACATAATTTGTCAAAAATTTCCTTAACAAAAGACAAGCATCAAGATCATTTATGTATTTTTATGAGAGAGAGAGTAATGCTTGTTATTTTGATACCCAAGGAGTTGCCTGACACAACACGTGGCATACTTGCAGCAAGACACAGTCAAAACAAATATTTTGCATAACCTTAAAAACACATCCATATACCTATAATAAATTATGAAATGCATCTAACTAAGGCAGACATGTAGCAATACAAAATCTGCATGTAAAACAATAAAGCATACCTATAGCCCACAATGTACCAAAAAATTAATTAACCTGTATCAAAAGGATGATCTTATAGCAAACAAATGTCATGACTGTAACAACATGTAAACAGCTACTTACTGCGTTCTCTTGATCAAACATATCAACTGGATCTGAGGTAGTGGTAGTATTTGACCAATGACTACTTGCATCAGAAGAACTTTGTGCAGGAACACACACACTAGTTGGAGAACTTGAAGATGTGAAGTGGCCAGGGAAGGGGCGTTTACGTTGGGAGGCTCCACTCTTAGCATCTTCATTTCTTTCATTAATGTTACCAGTTGTGCTGTGAACAAAGACAACAAAGTTACCAGTTGTGCTGTGAACAAAGACATCAATGTTACCCGTAATTTGCCCACCCCTGTTCTATAGCATTGAGTTTTGTTCAAACTTGGTGTTGTCATAGTTTTATTTCAAAATATTTTAACAACAAATGCAATACTGTTTAAAGTCTAAACATAAAAATACTGACACTTTTTGGTAATTGTTTTTATTCAAATGAAATTTGCAACAGAACTGTTTTCTACTTATATATTAGCATCAACACATGGAAAGCAATAGCTAAAAATAAACTGTAGCAAAAAAAAAAGTAAAATTTGTCATACAATAATGCAACAGTGTTGCTGGACTATTTCTTAAGTTCTGTTAGTTCATAGCTTAATGAAAGTGTGTGGACCGCAATAAGCTTTATGTGTGTGACATCTCATTCTATGTAATATTCAATGCTAGGACTTACTCCAAACCGATTTCTTTAATTTGGATTTCCTCCATCTTCTTCACCATCAAGCGATAGTCTTTGATACTCTCATACTCCCCTTCCAGTTTCCCTAAGGAACAAAACAAAGACAATGAATGAAGCCTATTAGAGATAGTCCTGCACGCAGGCAAAGACATAAAGAACAAGCTTTTTTGGTGTATCTGGTTTACAGAAAAGAGAGTTATTGCAAAGCATTTTTAAGACAAGAGACCATTTAATTATTTCTATGTACTTTTTTAAAAATGTACTTTTGTATAGCACAACTTTCATGCTCATTGATGCTCTCTTTTGTGGACATATAGGGGGAGTGGGTATCTGGGAGAAGGTTGCCTTTAGGTGCTCAGCTCTAGTAAAGATTCCAACTCAAGCTCTTTAATAGGTAACCAAGAGGTTTACAACAATCAGCCTCACATTCCACTTTTCAGTACTGTTGAATCAAACTTCTAAGCTCTTTGCTTGTTAGCTCAAAGTAATTTTCATCATTTAATAGGCAACCGTGATCTTTTAAGGTGGCATTCTTAACATGTTTCACTTTGTCTATTTATTACAAAAATCTCAAATTCTATCTGACTGAAATATTTCTTAAAGCTGAAGATAGCTTTTTTTTCATAAGTAAGTTGCATTATTGTAGCTTGCCTTCATTTTTAAGAAAATATAAAACTTTAAAAAATGTAATGACATACAAACAGAATACAACTTTTTACCCTGATTGTATGCTTTCAAGTAAGCAATGTTCTTTTTCCCGTTTCTAGTCAGGCAATATTTAGCAATGGCTTCATTGTTCTTCTTTATTCCAGCAATAGCTCCATACAGAGAGTACTTCTGGACACTACTCATTAGGATGGGGATTGACTGCACAAAATCTGTCAAGTGGAAATATTTGTATCCAATGATAAAAAGAATTACCTTGTTTTGCCCATATCATATAATAAAGAGAAGCACTGATTAGTGCAGTGTCTTACAACTCAAGAACTGAGCTCCATAGGGAAAGTGAAGTTCACCTGATTTGATGACCACTGGCTGTTTTTTAAGGGTGTTGTAGGGCCAGCTCTACCACCAGTGATTTTTTTCCTTCAATAATTTTAAATACTATTTTAACTAAGTAGAATAAAAGCTTTTCAACTTTAAAATAAAAGTCTAACTGGTGAGAAAACTTTAATCTGAGGAAGGATTGCTGTTTCTTTCAGAAACTTCCTAATAATAAGAATAATGATTGTTGTACATATGTTATTCTTACAACTAGATGTTGTTATAAGCAAACTGTAAGTGATACGAACAAAGGTTTTCAATACAATATTGGTTTGAATCCAAAATTCATCACATCATCTAACATAAATGAAAATTCTTTTTTTTTTTTCAAACTTTTAATTGATGAAAGAAAATCTTACAAGGATTTTCATCTAGGCTGGGATTATCTTTCTTTAACTTGATATCCATTGTTAAGTCTGTACATGCTTCACGGGAACTCATGGAATTTATTTCTCTTGAAATGCTAGGTCTGAGAATAAAGGTTCCCACACTCTCTTTTTCTAGAAGTTCTGCAGCAGTAGCTTCAGAGCAGAAGCCATAAATGAAACTGACAGGATAAGAAACTTTTTGGTTAGCCAAAAAAAAAAATCAAAATCATTGTAGCAATTGGAATTACTAGACAATAGTTAGCTTGTTAGACATTTTAGAAAAAGACAGCTAGTATAAAGAATGATAAGTTTTATTGGGTTGTTGAACTATTAGATGTGAAACCTAAATATAAAAACTTAGACTGTACCTATCTTTTTAAATATAAAAACTTAGACTGTACCTATCTTTTTAAATAGAGATAAATATGATGATTTGCACTGTAATAATTAATTCTCTAACAAGACATTGTCAAAGTTCTTTAACTAAATTAAGTTATCTGTCTAATATTTTTTCCAATGTCCCTCAGAGAAAACTGTGCTCCATGGACATAACGCTTCTAATGATGCCATGTTTCTCCCTAAAAAGTTAGAGTTCGGGGGCTTTTTCAGTACTTGGACCAAAGGCTTGGAACTCACTCCACATTGATCTCAGACAGACAACATGCTTCACTACATTAAAGAACATTAAGACATATATATCTGTTCAAAACTTTTTTTTAGATTAGTTCGTCATTTTAGCTCTCGTGTTTATGTTTGTAATGTTATCACATCGTGTTTGTTAACAGCGCTCTATACATTAAATTATTATTATTATAGAAAGAATTGTACACAGGTATATGAAATGCCTACCCGTCAATCCAAGGGTTTAGTAAACGCATTTTGATGCAGTAGAGAACAGCATAGAACCAGGTGTGGAAAGAAAATCCTAGTTCTTGATCAGCTGCCCTAGTTTTCTTCATCTTATCCTTGGACAGAAATGTGAAGAATCATTACAAACATGTGAAGAATTATTACAAAAATGTGAAAATTAATTACAAACATGTACATTACATTACCAAGTGCTTAAAATTTTTTTATAATTCACTGTCTGGATCTGTGGATATGTTGGATGTGGGAAATGTTTGATACAAATGTTGACATAGTTAATAGCTTAAACAAACAATTTTAAGAGAAGCAGTTTGAGCTAGTCAAGAATCAAAGGACAGTAAGAGCTGGTAAGAATTATTGGCAACTAAGAGGGATGCTGAAAGACTATTGAGAGTGAGGTGTTTAACTGAAGAGAGTGAAGTGCAGGAAGACAGAAATGAGAAAGTCTAGAGTACTAAGAGTTGGGTTGTTGAACCAGAATCTCTATGCTTTATGATGATATGACACAAGACTGACAACGTTCAACCAGCTGAAAACAGCATAATTCTTTACAACAAATTGTATTTAAATAATGAGCTTTTATGAACGTATTAAGACAAACAATTACCTTAATAAATCCTTGCATGGTTACCTTCCCATTGCTACTATCTAGAAGAAATAATGTTTAAGATCAAAAAAGTGATTTATATTCAATGTAGTTGTTATAGCCTAGATATTCAATATGGATTAAATGGCAAGTAATTCTGACAACCAAGTCTAGCACCTGGCCTGCTTAAGTGGCAAGATGTTAAGTCTAGCAAAGCTATTTTTATTTGGGGAGCTATCAAGTTGGGTTAATAAACAATGGTATTCCATCCAACAACTCCTGATACTAAGTTGGTGTCAAATGTTTTTACATGTTTCGGATGTTCCTTCTGAGTTGAAGATAATTTACTTCCTAGCCAAAACCTCCTGCAGGATGACGAGAAATGTGAGCGGGCAGGGTTTGAGTCCGAGACCATCGATAAGTCCAAATGACTGTCCAGCATGCAAACCAGGCAGCCTGGATCACATCACCATGGCCAAGAGTGGGACCATGACATTGTTCAACCCAAAAATTACCCCTGAACTTTATGCTGCTGGAGAACATCTGGCCAGTTTTTCTTCAAGAGAGCATCCAAGTAAATGGTAGTGTACCTCAACTAATGCCTAATATGTCCCTTTCCATCACACTCACTAAGTCAAGAGTATAATAGCAGCAAAAGATATTTTAATCTATTTCTTCCCATAGTAAATGCACATGAAAATCTGAGTCAATGATTGAACTTACTTGGCAGTCTTGTTTGAAGAAACTCAAGTTCATCTAGGTAAAGAAGTCTGGGTTTGGCTGGATTCAGGTTTGCTACTCTATCAGCCAGCATTTTAAGCACAATCTCCACATCCAGAGAATCATCACAGTGAAATCTCCCATCATACTAACAACAACAAAATATCTTCAGTTCATAGTTTATACTTTTTTATCTAGAAAAACCCTTTTAACAATAATAATAAAATTTTATATTGGACATTGTCATACTTCAGTGCACAAGCCAGAAGAGAGAAAGTTAGTCTTAGTGTGCCAAAGTGTGCAAGACTGAAAAGGAGAGTTGACATTGTGTATATAAAAGAGAAAAAATTTGTTTACTGCTAGACTGAATCATCTTGAAAACCTTGATGACATATTGATGTAAACAAATGTAATTTAGAAATATTTAGAAAAAGATTAAATGTTAAGATAGCAGTTTAAGAAGCTTTAAGAAAAGACTAACAAGGATGCAAACAATCAAAAAATTTCCTTGTATGATACTATATAAAGTACATAGAGGTAGCTATACGAGTCATTGTTTAAAATTATAATTCTGTGATGATTAGTTATTGATCATCAGTATTTTCAATGTGCTTTCATCTGTCACTAGAACAGATGCATATACATGCACGAAGTGTGGCAAACTCTGCAGCTCCAGAATTGCTTTGGTCAGTCACTCCAGATTCTGCCCCATCTCAAGACGTAACCAAAGCCAGTGACTCATCTGGGTGCATCCATTGTCTTTCGAAGCAGAAGGAGCCATATAATATATATATGTGAATTCCTGCACCACCATAAATGTGTGATTTTCAATATGTACCTCTGGAATTTCTGCTACATCTTGTGCCAGGATTTCGGCATTGGATAGGCTTCTAGTAAGGCTAAACTCTTGACAGGCAGCTGCCAAAGCATTCACAAGCCTCTGCAATCCTTCTTGTGAATGAGATATGAGTGCGGCATTATCGGTGTACAGCAGTTCCCTTATCAGGATATGCCATCTCTTTGTTTTTGCTTTAGAGCATGCCAGGTTAAATAGCTTTCCATCAGATCTACTGTGGACATATACTCCATCTTCCAGGGATTTAAAAGCGCTGGTGACTACAACTGAAAAGAAGATGCCGAATATCCTTGTTTTACTCTGCTCTTGATGGAGAATGGCCTAGAGGCGGAACTGTCAAACTGTACGGTGCCCTGCATATTTTCATGAAAAGCTGACACTAGTTTCCATAGCTTGTTTGGACAGCTGATTCTCTCTAATACGGCAAACAAGCCAAGTCTGCTGACAAGGGCAAACGCCTTGGTCAAGTCAATTAAAGCTATAAAGAGGGGCTGCCTTTGTTCTCTGCTTTTTTCCTGTAGCTGTCGCAGGGAGAAAATCATTTCTGTTGTGGATCTACCCGCCCTAAAGCCCTACTGCAATTCTGGGTAAACTTGTTCTGCCAAGATCTGCAACCGCTTCAGTATTACTCTGCCATAAGCCTTCCCAGCTATGCTAAGAAGTGAAATGCCTCTATAACTGTTACAATCGGAGCAGTCACCTTTATTTTTGTACACTGTTACTATATATATATATGTTGACGTCCTTCAATTTCTGGGGGACTATTCCTTGCTCCCAGCACAAACTTAACAGTTCGTGGAGTGGTTTGATTAGGGCATGCTTTCCAGCCTGAATGGCTTCTGCATTATTTCTTTCTGCTTCTTTCCGTGTGAAAGCATGTCAATGGCTGTGCTCAGTTCCTTTGCAGAGGGTGTTTCGGCTAATTCGCTAAAAACTGAAAGTGGTGGGAAGTTAGACAAAGCAGTAGGCGAGATGGCATTTTCAAACTGGTTAAGTTCTGCATAGTGCACTACCCATCGCTCCATTTGAAGTGCGGGATCACTGATGATTGAGCCATCTTTTGACTTGAGCAGGGCACACTTACTGGTGTGAGGTCCAAAGGCTTTTTTCATGCCCTCATATAGTCCTTTGATGTTACCACAGTCACAAAGGTCCTGCCAGTATTTGTTAGCACACTGTCTTGCTGTTCTTAGGGGCATCGTTTCAAGTAGATCTGAGAGTAGGTTGGGATGGGCTCCTTCTTGTAGTTTAGCATGGCTACTCTCTTGTTTCTAGTGGCAGTTTCCATTTCTGGCAGACTTGCAAGAGTAGGAGCAGACCACACTACCTAGTCAGACTGCCTTTGGCTTTTTGGAATTAGCAGAATGAATGAGAACGGACAAAAACTTCTTGAATTCTGTGCATACCATAAGCTCTGCATTACCAACACATACTTCAGAACAAAACCACAGCATTGTGTCTCTTGGAGGCATCCTAGGTCTGGGCACTGGTACCAGCTGGACATGATACTGACACAGAAAAGGGGCATTGGAAACATACTGCTGACACATAGAGCGGACTGTGATGCTGATCACACTTTAGTGTCCTTACCGGACAAGACTGCTGCCTACTAAGATCCACACATCACAGGGAAAAAGAAAATCTCGTCTGAATACTGCAAGTACAAACAATCCTTATCTTTGCATCGAATTCACAAAGAAATTAGAGGAAGCTTTTAAAAACTTCTCAGTGACTGAGGTAGAAAAACCTGGATGTTCATACATGATGCTATGTACCTAACACATGTATATTGTTTTTTTGGTCTTATTGTAACAGACACATTTAATAAATGCTTTTGAGAAGTTTTATTTGCTTTCTATGTAGCTCTACCAAACGATATTAAAGATAGAAATAAAAAATTGAAGTAAATAATTTAATCATTTATTCCAAGATACATTTTGAACATTGTGGTATGATTGGTTAGTTTAGTTGATAATATGCCCTAGAAATAACATGAATGTTGTGGGTTCAATCTCCGTAATGACCAATTTTCTGATCTTTTTTTTTCAATGGCAAATATAATATGAATGTTTAATTAACAATATTATTTGAACATAAAGTAAGAAAGTAAGAAGTAATTTAAAAAAAAATTATATTACTTTAAAAAAAAAATTCTTTTAGATGTAGTGTACATAAAAAAACACCCAACTTGACAACAATACTCACTAAATCAAAGTTAGCACAATACCACATCCTAGCTGCAATGAGCTCTAGAATCTGATTGGACCCAGTATTAAACATAAATGGTAGAGAATGTGTCTGAAACAAATTGATTAATAAATTGAAGATAAAACAAAATACATGATTCTTATAATGAAAGTAAGAACAGTCAAAAGGACATTTTATTTTTTGTGGAAGTTATAAAGTCATAAAGGAGCAAAATATTTATGTTGCTGATTTATATATATCTGGAAATCAATAACTATAAAATCTTAAATTTAAACACAATACAAAGACAAGTAGTAACAAAAATGAAAAAAAAAGCAATAAAATATGTAGATCTAGATTCTATTTATTACATAGGGATACATATTAAGTTAAAGGTAGCATAGAAAATATAAAATAGCAATAGATTCTGCCGCCACAGCAGTGACTAATAACCTACACACACACACACACTGCCTAATGCTGTCCTAAGAAAGAACCTAGTTTGCACTTGTATAAGTGACAAGTTGAATACGTAAGGGGAGTTAATAGCAGAATCTCAATTGAAAGGACTTCTGGTTAATGTAGTTATAACATCATTAGATATTGCTGTAAAACAAAAGTAGAAACTCAATTGAAACAGGGGGGAAAACTCAAGTCATGAAACTCTCACTAGGCTAGAATGTAAGCTTTGAATTGTACCTGCACTTTTATCTTTCTACCCTTGAAAGAAATGTGGACACCATACACCAGTCTAAAGAACTGTTTGTAGATGTGGTTCTGCTCCACCCTTGAGAAGCTTTCAATAGCCACATTCTTAAAGATGACATGATGTGGAAAGTTCTCATCATTGATATATTCAGTAAGAAAGGTCAATACAGTACTTTGGTCTCTTTCTTTGCCTTCAGCCATATCTCTCTCAGCAACTAGGTACATGAAAGCCTTATCTATTTGTACATCTTTTAAGCAGGAACCCCCAAGAAGTCTGCAGTCAGAGAATACATACGAAATAAAACAGGTGTAGAGTGTAATGTTCAAATTGTAATATAGAGTAGAATAAAATGGTAAGATTCAAGATGAATTGTAATTGAATGATGCAAATAAGAAATAGGATACAAATATACATGTAGATTTCAATGGTCTCAATTGTTCAGGGTGGGAAGAACAACATTTTAGGTAGATGATTTTTTTTAGATTTTTTAAAATTGTATTCTATATAATGAAGCTGTCTGTCAATAATATAATACTTTGACTATAAAATAAGTTAAAGAATGATATGGCTGAGCAGTGAGCTCAGATTTGAATAAAAGAGTGCACGCTTTTATAATGAATATAATCATGAAAAAATTTGATGTGTGGTCATTTTGCAGGGCACTATAGTCAAGAGATTACCTCAGTCCAGTCTAATGATTATCTCAGTCTAGTCTAATGATTATCTTAGTCTAGTCTAATGATTATCTCAGTCCAGTCTAACTATTATTTCTATGTAGTCTTAAGATTAATTCATGATGTCACGCTAGCCTAAATATTACCTCACTCCAGTCTCAAAAGTGTTCTTTTTTTTGGTGCGATACTTCCTTTTGGTTTTCAGTCTGTCAGAACCTGAAGATTCCTCTTTGCCTTTTTTGTTTCCAACACTTTCAATGCTCATCAAGTCTTTAGGTTGTTTGTAAACAACAAGGTTGCTAGGAGAAATAAAAAAAAAATTAACTTAATAAATTTAATAATCAAAATCTAAATGATCTAAGGCAATGCATTCAAGAATCAAATATGGTATCAAAGGTATTTCTTCAGCTAGTAAAAAAATATATTATTTTTTTATTACTTGAAATTTGACAATAATCAAAACTAATAAAATCTATATTTTCTAAATTAAAATTAAAATAATAAATTTGGATCTTTCTTATTGGTGATAATTCAAATTTAAAATACAATATGATATTTATAAAAAAATTTCCAAATGCATACCATTTCAAAAGATCTATTTTGATTTGATACAACATTGACTCCTTGCGTTTCATTTCTTCTTCATAATTCTGTTGGAAATACTTGAGAAGTTCTGTTGGCTCAAACCAATTCAATACAGTTTGCAGAAGTTCACCAAATGCACTGAAGCTACAAAAACAAGGTGAAAAACTATGTGAATATGCTAATGCTTTACATTATCACAATGCCACTGATTTTTCATTCATATTCAGATATAACAGAATGCTCATTATGCTTAAGATCTGAAATGGGACAAGAGAAAAAGAAAAGGAGTATGTAGATTTAGAGTGCTAAAGATACGCTGAATAAAAACTGACCACTGTAATGAAAAGAATTAATGACAACAAGAATGCTTGCTTAAGCATTTCTACATATATTTACACCATTAGGTCAGAAATACCATGGAAGAGTAAAAACTTAAATAAACAAAAATAAAATGTTAAAAACAGTTTTTTTCAACTTAAGAAATAAGATAAACAGCAGCCATAATACTTACATTCATTCAATCAAATCTAATCAAATTCACCTTGCTTCAAACAATTTAATGAATTCTTAGTCTAAAAGAATTAACTTTTCTATGAACAAGGTATTTATGTATTTTCTTAACTGCATTTCTGTAATTATTATTAAACTAAGTAATCTCTTTACATGTCTACATTTCTCAACATGTGTACTTGCAGTCAATTGTAAAATTTACCAGATGCTGGGAAATAAATACAATAAATCTTATGCATCTTGTTAAATAAAGTAAATGTTTACATTTCTAATGATAATTGGTTTGGTTGTATTGTAAGACATGGCTCACAATAAAACAAATCATTCTTCAAGGTGGAGGGAGCACAAAGGAAGGGTCATCCAAAACAAAGCTGGCTGGATAACATAAGAATAGACCAACCTCTCTCTTGATATTTTGCTAAGAATAGCTGTTGTCCAAGAACGGGAGGGATTTAGTTACGCGAACTTTCCCAGCACCCCTACAATGAAATTGAAGGGACAGATGACGATGATGATAAATAAGTTTGTAAAGTTTTTGTAGGATTTCCTTCAACTGTTTAAGAGTATGAAATATTGTCAGGGTACTTGTGTAAGGTTTAGGGACAAAATTAGGCCATTAAAATTATTAAAATAATTAGTTCATTGTTATTTCATTCACACAGGACAAACATGTCAATGTTGCTGAAGAACAAAATTGACTTCCTATCTTGCTGCTTATTAAACTGCAAAGTACCTCTTGGCCAACGGATCTAACTTTGCCTTTGGTCCAACATGAACATTAGCTCTTGCTTTAGCTACTCTGAACTCAGCAGCTTTCATAGACAACACTTGAACATACTTCATCATGGTGTCTAACATTAGGTCAAAATGGTTCAATATTAAAGAATGGAGCTGCGGAAAAAACAAAGTTTATTCTGCTGAATGAATAAGAGATATATTTTGTTCGTAAATAATATGAAATTTAAAGCAATAAAGCAATGAAATATATGCAAAAAAGATATCTTGTTGATCAGCAACTTGATATATCTTCTGAAAGAGTAGAAAGGACAATTTGAGAAAATCATGCAAAATATATTTTTTTTTATTTAAAGAGAATTATAAAAGGATTTTCAAAAGTTTTTAGCAATTATTAATTATGTTGATAAAGATATCAATATTGGTTTGAGGTTAAAAACAAGGCAACATTATTCTACCTAATACTATAAAGAAATCCTCAAAATTAGATTGATGCATGTCTATTAGTTAATTTAGTTACTGTTAAAGACTGCTTAATTCAAGCAAGAATATGAAAAGAAATATTTTGTTGTTTCTTGTGTCTTTGAGTAATGCATTATTTCATAAATTAATTTACCTGATCTGGATCAAATATGAACTCATCCAATAGAGGATAATCATTTGAATCTATTAGGGGAAAAAATGATACAATATTATTATTATGTAACAACCATTTGACATACATAATTTATACTTATGACAGTGATCCTATATCTATAGTGTTATTAATAAACACATTAAATTTTGAAAGAATTTAGCAACAAAGATTAAAAAAAAACAACAAAGAATTATTTTCATTTTTATAAACACTTTCCTAATTTTTGTATTGTTTAAGGATAAAACTGAAAATATTATATCCCATTTCATTTATGGAACCTCATATCAAATTTCTGAAGAGGGTTCACCAAATAATTGTTTTAGTGGAATCAGCTCTTCAGAAACTATGTCAAAAAAAAATTGAGCCAGCTAAGTATGGACTGAATCTTATGCTAGTGAAAGGCTGGATATTTTAAATTTAGAACACATAAGCTAATTATATTTAGTTAGAAAGATGGAATTTCATTAATGGTAGGATGCCCCTGAGTCTACCAACTTTAATGAGTACCTAGCCTGACATACACTGGCAAAGTAAAGGCAGTTGGTGGTTGTGCTGGCCACATCACACCCTCATAACCATCTGCCATAGAAACAGATGAGCTTTACACCCATGGTCTGAAAGGGGTACCTTTACTTTTTTTTTTTACTAGAAAGCTAGTAGTTTTATGTAACAATGAAATTCAGTTATACTCCAATGAAAAGGAATTGAGCAAAAAAAAACAACACATAAGAAGAAAAAAAAAACTGAAAATCTAGAGTTCAATGTTTCAGTATAGTGGTGCGTGCAGACTTATCTAGGGCCAAATGTTTGAGTATAGTGGTGCACATACTTGTCTAGGGCCAAATGTTTGAAAGTAGTGGTGCACAGACTTGTCTAGGGACAAATATTTGAGTATAGTGGTGCATACAGACTTGTCTAGGGCCAAATGTTTGAGTGTAGTGGTGCACAGACCTGTCTAGGGACAAATATTTGAGTGTAGTGGTGCACAGACTTATCTAAGACCAAAAGTTTGAGTGTAGTGATGCACAGACTTGTCTAGGGCCAAATGTTTGAGTGTAGTGGTGTACAGACTTGTCTAGGGCCAAATGTTTGAGTGTAGTGGTAAACAGACTTGTCTAGAGCTAAATGTTTGAGTGAAGTGGTGCAGACTTTGTCTAGAGCTAATGTTTGAGCGAAGTGGTGCACAGACTTGTCTAGATCTAATGTTTGAGTGTAGTGGTGCACAGACTTGTCTAGAGCTAAATGTTTGAGTGTATTGGTGCACAGACTTGTCTAGGGCTCTTTCACATTTTCTATATACATCTCATAGACAAAAAAATTTTAGTCCAAGAAACATGAGCTATGTTTATGTTTGAAAGTAGTGGTGACAGAAGTTTCCAGGGACTAAGTCACAAGCATCAATTCTGTTATTAAACCGTAGAGAAATAGTTGTACTTACTTAAAGAATTGTAACTTGTCAGCATTTTCTGTAATTCCTGTTTCAATATACAATACACAGAGTTGTACAATATGTTTATTATACTAACACAAAAATCTCCAATAAAAAATTAACATTTCAACTTTTTCTAGAAAGTTTCTGAATGCAACCATCCTAGTCAGATGTTACTTTTCCCCAATAATGTATGTAGGTGAAAAAAAAGTATAATGTTCCCTTTCAGACCTTGCAATGTATGGGGCAGATCATGTAAAGGTCATCTGTTTCTGTGGTCTATGGTTAAAAAGAATGTTATGTGACCAGCATAAGAACCAACCACTATTACTTTTCCCCAACTAATGTCAGTTACAGATTAGAGTTGGGTGGATTCAGAGGTGCTCTAAAAATCCCAAAACTCAAAAGTCTAGTCTTATCCAGGATTTGAACATGAGACTTTCCAGTTCTGAAACCAAGCCCTTTCCCACTCATCCACCATGTCCCCATGTGAAAAAGATTTTTTTGTTATATATCAATGTTCTAATGAAGATTTGACTATGTGAAGACATAAATATATACATGAGAACTCTGGTAAAGGGTTCTCAGATAATCTACAACTTGTAACGGATTGTTAACTGAAAAATTGACATTGAGTACTTACATCAATATTTTTTTCAATGTCAAGAAGCTCTTGAGAAACAGACTCCATGACTTGTTCTATTACTGGAAGGTCATTGGTTGAAACTTCTACATTTATCTAGGAAGACAAATAAAACCATAGATCCTTTAGTAAACACTTTCAGTAGTTTACCAATCTCTTTGAGTATGAGTATTTTTTTACTACAATGGAGGATAGCAAACAAAACAAATTGAATGCATTTCTTACAGTAATATAGACAAATCTGAACTGAACAGCATTAGACCATTGTCTACTAGGTGTTCAATGTTCTAGAAATGTTTAACACATGTATGTAAGATGTGAATTAGTGTAAATGCTTATTGTAATTTAGTGTTAATTTGATACCATTATGGTTAGCTACATTAGAATAAGAATTTCTTGATTTATCAATGTATTTCTTAAGTTTATTTTCTGAATCATGATTCCTATTCCTTAATATAAAAATCATATACCAATTTAGTTTTCAAATATCTGTATTGGAATTATTTCTTTTCTTGTTAAGAACAAAGTTATTATACTTGTTGATTATTTTGTGGATATTGAAATTTATGCCTCTAAGTTCTATTTAAAATCTTCAGAAAATTTCTTTACATATCATGCTAGTAAAAAAAATAGATAAATATAAAAGTCTTATGGTATGTGTTCAAAGCTTGATATTTTCAGGTTAATAAGCATTTTAGATTGATGATATTTTTACATTTAAAAATATATACAAGCATAAGTTCTGTTAGCTACTTTAATTACTTTACAAGAGTGGATTGAATATCAACATTCATCTTAACAGTGGATTAGACAATACTTAAAGAGTAAGTCATTGCTAAACTCCATTTATATCAATTCGATATACTTAAATTCAGAACATTTATTTCAAGATTTTCTAATAAAGATTATTTTGTACTTTTAAAAATATCAAAATGGTCATTAAAGGATTGGAAATCAAATGTTGCATAAATGATAATAAGAAATAAAAATAAACTTACAATAAAATGAAAACAATAATTACAAATATTAGAGATAATTGTGATTATCAGTCAAAATGTAGGCTAACTGAGGGCTTTTTAAAAAGTGTTTGTTTACAAATCGGACACAAACAGATTATTAGTGTAAAAAGCTAGATGGAAAGTGCAAACGATTAATGAAAATAAAAAGAATGAATCAATGAAATTAAAAGGTGAAAAATTCAAAGTAGATAGTTTTTCTTTTTTTCTTTTACACACATTCAAGTATACAGAGGGAACAAGATGTGTCACATTTGAATAAAACGCAAAGCAGTCAGTTGTAGTGGGCATCACTCAAGATAATCAATCAAGCAGTCATGCACATACAAACTTTTTTAGATTAGTTTGTCATTTAAGCTCTTGTGTTTATGTTGGTAATGTTATCACAGCACCTTGAGCCTACATTTTGTTTGTTAACAGCCCTCTATAAATTAAATTATTATAATGTTCAAAAATGTCTTACAATCCTAAGAGTTGATTTAATCAAGCTACTAATTTGATTGGAAGAGTGCAAAGCTTGTTTAAACACATATCTTCATTAATGTATTATGTATAAATATGTTCACAAAATCCTGCCAATTCATACATTTTTAGCACATTATTAAATTAAAGCATGCAAAGCTATATTATGCTGTATTGTGAATGTCATTCATGTCAAATTAACAATTTAAAGTAGCCATTTAAAATCATTTCCACCATATTTTGAACATAAAAGTATTTTTTAAAAGACTAGTATTTGATATATTATTTTGACACAACAGAATATAATGCCTGGTATCTCATTTTTAAACTAATCAGGCTAGAACTGTGTTAGTGCTAAAAAGATTTTAAGACTCTAATAGATTTACTATAATGTTCTCTCAATGGACTTAGAGGTGTTGTGTTATAATGTAATGAAAATATTTTTCAATGACAACTTTTTATATCAACAGACCTACTTTAAACTATGAAGAATAATACCAGCTTAAGCCAACAATCTTGAATGGCTGTGGTCAACAATAACATTAAAGATCATGTGACAATAGATTAAAAAGGTAGGCCCCTATGTTGGTCTATAATGAAGTCTTCTCTTATAAGAAAAGAAATTATGTTGAGAGCTTATTGTAATATGTTACAAAAATATATAGATCTAAATGCCATTGCTATGTGGTAGATCATTACATTTCAAATCTTTAAGTTTTTTGTTTTCATAAAAAAAGAGATTTCAAATGGGTGGTCGGGGAAAAGAACTGAACAGCTAGTGGATATTGTTTTGTATTCCATTACTCACTTACATCTATGCAAGAAGTTGACTCATTAGTATTTTCATCTTCCAGCTGTAATAACAAATATTTGAACAATTAAAATAATACTATGACCAAGAATTACAAATGTACTGCATCTTACAAGCAATAGAGCCTTCAGATTATAATGACTCCAACAGGTATTCCTCATGACAAGGTAGTCATTTTAGTGCCAGTTAATAAAGAAAATATTTTTTTTTAGAATATGGTTTTGTATCTGTATTTTATACATATATTTCATGTCCCTTATGTTTTTTAATAACTCAATAAAACTCTATGTTAGTTCTGTGTTATGACTTGTTTGTTTTTTAAGTGCTTTGAGATAACGGTATGTTTGTTGACTGTGGCAAAAAAATAAATTTCATCCTCCTTATTAAAAAGGATAACAATAATTACTATTAATAATAAAACTAATAACATACTGGGTGACTAAGTGAAGAAAAATTATAAATTATATTTTATTCTTTAATCAAAAGAGCAAATGAAAACAAGTACAAATGATACTAGATAATTAACCAAATAAAAAATCACACTATATATCATGATGCTGATGGGATGGTCAATCGTTAAGTAAATGACAATGTATCAATGCATTCATTTTAAAGCCTTAGTATTAACAAGATGCACTTCTGTAAAGATCAAAAGACAGTACTATTATATTAGCCTTAAAAACACTGTAAAATGTTTGTTGTTAACCAATGTTCCTTCAGATTGAATATAATCTACTTCTTAGTCTAAACCCTGCAAGATGATTGGAAATGGCAGCAGGCAGGGTATAAATATCACTGAATGATTGATTTGTGTATCAAGAGAGCTCAACAACTGCCAAACAGATTCACATGAAATTCACATGAACTTTCATACAGGCTAGTTTTACCTTTTAAGAAACAGTTGTAAACACATTTGCAGCCTGAATAATGCAATTTGTGAAAAACTGCAAACTGTATTTTTTTTAAGAGAACAAAATGCCATAATAAATGTAGTGTGGAAAGGGGAGGGGCATTCAATTGAAGCCTACAGAAAATGCAATTTTTTCAAAGCTTGAAACTGATAGTCTTAAGTCTAAAGAAAGGTGTGCAGTGTGTAATACCACACATTGCTTGCCTTATGTTTGAAAGATGCACACACAAAAAATGGTAAAAATAAATAAAAGGTTTTATATCAAGAGTCAAAGAGTATTTGGGAAGGTAATGATTTATTGGATGATTCTAAAAAACTGGATATAAACACTCCACTATCTATAGAGTGCTTCCAATGGCATACATCTCAAATAAATTCTGACCAGTCCAACACCTGATTTTGACATTTGACTCAGATATTGGGTCCAGCAAAACTGTTATGACTAACTGGAGAAAGGCCAAAGGCAAGTATGACTGGTACCTAAACCTGTAAGCTTCAGGTTGGAGGGGCTTGTTAGACTTGGTTGTCTACCCACCTAGGAGAAGGAAAACTCTGAATTCAAATCTCTGCTGCCATGCAGTTATACACAAACAGGAAAAGTTTGGAAAGTAAACCCTGAGGTAAAATCAGGAACTGGTGACTCCTAGGCAGATTGCAGCACTCACTGAGATACACCCTACAGAGAAGCAATACAGCTGATCCCAAACTGTATGTGCATTTACCATTCTTTTGGATACATTAGCTGTGTTGAGAAAGGGAAACTTCTGTGCGAATTACTTTTTCTCTCAAGGCATTAATCTCATTCCTATGAAATGATCCATAGTAGCTTTGGGACAATTCTAAGCAAAGAAACATATGGCACACACAAAAAATTCACTTAGAAATAGTCAAATGTATGCAATATAGTTTATTGAGTTATTTTTTTACCTCGATAAGAAAAGTTTGGTGAACGGATGAACACATGCTGTAGAATATTTGTATTGCATAAATAACAAACTAGTGTTTAAGAGGGAAGACATATTTGGAACTCCATTTATTACGTAAACACAAGCGGTGTTGTACTGACGCGCTAGTGTGCAAATGTACATATAATACTATTATGTTACATCTCTCTTCTTTAATTCTTTACATTGATACGAAAAGTTTGGTGAATGGATGAACGCATGCCCTACAAAATTCATGTTTTTCTAAACTTCTAATTACTTTAAAGAGAAATAAAAAATTTTCATTAAAAAATATAAAAATCTCAAATTTTAGTCACATTTAAAAAATTACATTTTCACTTTATATAATTTACTGTTTTTTAACAAATTTTTCATCTATAAATAAAGAGCAATTCTTTAACACAGAAATGAATAATTTAAAAACTCTTTTCAGAATCACAGATACGCGAGTGTTCAAGGGTTTCTGATTTCCTTTTAGAAAGCAAAAATAAATTACAAGTTAAACACTTCAAACTAAAACATATGATACAATACTTACAATATAATGATCTATCAATTCATCTTCTTTACGAATGCAGTCAGCCATTGCAGTCACAAATTTCACAGGATCATTGCCATAAGTGACCTGATTAAAAAGAGAAGTACATTCTCATTAAGCAGGCTAGTTTTATTTTTAAAACAATATTTAAAAAAAAAACTGTTAGTTTAAACAAGCAAAACAAAAACAAGCAACCTGTGTCCATTAAATATGAAACGCTATACTGAAGAAAAGAAGTGTTCTGTTTAACTTACTGTGATAAAGTTACGATCTGTTCTCATCAGCATCAGGCTGTCTGTTTCCACCTCATTTTTAGTATTCCGACCCTCTTCAAGATACTCATCAATTTTCCTCAGAACGTCACAAAATTTCTCTTTAGCTTCTTGAAATGAGCGTGGGTTGTAAGACTCACATCCATGTTTTATTTCTTCCCTTCAAGGGAAAGAAGAAAGATATGTATTTTTTTAACAGAGCAAGATTGATCTAAAGAAAAGAGATGAAAAGAGATGACTCAAATAAGGTTAATTAGTTTATGTTACACAAATGTTTAGAGTTATCTACCAACTCTTTGGGTATATCAGTACTTTTGATGGAAAGTAAAGTAAGTAATCATAAGCACCAAAACAAAAAAGTGCTTTATAAATCAATTCTCAGAAAATAATGCAAAGTATAGAAATATAAAAAAGCGCAAACAGGGATGTCCTCATATAACTTGGTGCCACACTTTCATGGAGGACCTCAGACCAAAGGACACTGAGGCTTAAAGTCAGACATTGCCAGTTACAGATCTTTGTGGAGACAGCTTGCTGCCAAATGCGCTCAAAGGGGCGGAAGAATACTAAGTCTAAGTAAGTAATACAAAGCATAGATTTTCCTACTGTGTTTCAGTCTATTTAGAGCTACAGACAAACATTTTAAAGAGGAGTGGACATTTCACTTAGATAATTATTTCCATTGCAATGATAGATTCATTTTGCGCTATTCTTTGTTGGCTTAGGGTAGTTTGAAAAAAAAAAAATCTAAATTATTTAGATACGCAATATGTTTACTTAAAAGTGATACCTAGTACATTTTTTATAAGAAAATAGTGTTGAAAGACAATTAGCCTAATATGTTTAATATGATTAATCTATAAAAAAAAAATCAATCAAAAGATCTTAAAATCCATGAATGGTTAACAAAAAATGTTTGTTTCAAACCTTGTTATGAAAGTGAGTGCCAGAAAGTAAAAGCATAGCACATATCAGATAGAACCTATAGTGAAAGGTTCTATCTTAAGAGAATCTATAGCTAATGCCCATATAAGATGAGTCCTAGTGATTTCGTGACTGAAGGAGGCCATACATAGACAAAAACACATAATATGCTAAAAAGTAAAAAGGCTCGAAATCACTTAAGCAAACAAATTAATAATTCAAGTTCATTTGAGTGTGAATGCATTTTCACATGAGCATTAGATTAAAAGATAAGAAATTAAGATTTCATGCAATGTCTCAGCATACAATTTATACTTCACTTAATTATATGACCAACTTTTGTACAGAGTTTTATGACATTAGTATGACGTATCCTAGCATTTTTGAACTCATAAAAACAAGAAAATTACAATTACTAACAAAAGTCAATTAATCTTAGAGTTTAATATGTATGCTTAAATACAATAAATGTGATCTTATCATGGACATTTAAAAGTAAACAGATTACCACATAAAAAACAACAACAATAAAACATATGTACACCAAAAACGGTACTTATTTAAGGCCTATAGTATAAATCCTAATGAGTTCTTTTTTTTCATTTTTTGAATGAAATAATTTTTTTCTTAAAGTTAACTAAAATATTTTATGGAGAATAAAGTTACTTAAATTCTCACATGAAATGAGTTAATTTGTTAATTTTTTAAAAAAGGTCACTTTCCCTACCATTTAATGGAGTCAATCATTTGTGCCAGCCTAGTCCTCATAAAGAATGGTATTTGAGTGTACAGAGTCTGCGTGCCCTCGACATTTCTTAATGTCAGCAATTTTATTTTCTCCTTCTTTACTTTCTTATTAGGATCCATTGGAACATCAAAAAATCTTCTGTAAAGTAAAATAATAAAGAATATCTGATGTGAAATATATTGCGATAAATATATAAAAATTTCAGAAACTTGCTAAACTACAAAATCTAAAATTCCATCACAACTATATCACCATAATTTATTAGATCTAGATCTATATCCCCTGCAAAACGTTTAACCAGTGGTCTCAAACTGTTCTCACAAACTAAATCTGTCATTGTATTTGATCTGCAGTTATATATGAATCCATATTTCCATATTTGAGTATTATTCTAGTTAAAAACGGCATTATGAGACTATAAATATTGAAAAAAAAATCATTCTAAAAATGACGTTGTTTCATTTCCCCAATAATATATATTTCAAACTGTAAGAAGATCAATTCAAAATGCTCATTTCCAGAATTTATTTTTTGTATCTCTTCATCAATATGAGTCTTCAATTTACTCATCTTTTTTAAGCCAGCAGACGATCTTCAGAGTGTACAGACGTATAATTACCATGGTTCTGTTGAAGTCTTTTGCAAAACAAGATAACTATATTAAGACATCTTGCTGAACAAGAGGAGGGTTGTGCATTAGGTTATCAAGCCATTTCAAATGAAAACATGGGCCTAGCAAGGATTTTTTTGGGGGGAGGGGGTGGGTTTGAGGGTTTGTCTCCTTTTGTACACACACACACACACACCCTGGAGGGGTTTTTAAACTCAAAACCCGGCCCTTTGGTGACTTTTCTTTTAAGTGAAAAGGAGGTTTTAACCTCAAAATTCCTCTAGTATGTTGACCGATTTTTTTGTAGAAATCACAGTTTGTTAACAGAAATCGTTTCATATCTACATGATATAAGCTAATTATTGATATTCTAACCAATCTTTATATTATGTCACTTCTTCTATGTTGGCTGATTTGGTGGGATGGAGGGGGGGGGCGAGTGTACTTATGCTCTCCTCTATCAAACCCTAAGAGTAGGGGGGTGTCCAATTTTAAAGAAGAAATCATACTTTATGGTCCAATGTCATTTGGGAGGGGGGTATCTGGGAGAAGGTTTTTCCGTGCTGCCTTAATGCGCTCAGTAAACACAACTCTGATCGAGTCGGGTGACAAACCTCGAGTCCCCTTCATAGGTAGCCAAGTTCAAGCTTAGCTTAGCCTCTCGACCACGCTCTATATAATAGATTTGATATTTGAGCCCATTTGCATATTATGTCGCACCCTACTTTAAATTCAAATCATTAGTAAATATGATTTGGGATAGTGGAAGGGGCGATAGATGCAATCGCCTACTTCCTCTTGGACAGACCAATACTTTTTTTTCTTTCGTATTTTGGAGAAATTATACATTTTTACAAACAAAAAACAAAAACAAACAAATAAATAAACAAACAAAAACAACAACCTGTCACTAATCCAACTTTATAAATCTAACTTACATATATGTTGTATATTTTTAATTCTTAGCCCATAGTCCCCCACCCCCTATTCACTAATGTCGAATTTAATCATTTGCAATAATTATAAAATGAAGAGAGGACTCTTACGTGATTAATCGTTTTCACTCAACCGTCCCCCCCCCCCTTTTTTTTTGGGGGGGGGGCAAGAATTTGTCATAATTATTTAAAGAAAGTTTATGTTTTGGAAAAATTAGAATCCATGAGAAACTTTACAGTATAAGAGTAACTAGATTACTCAAAGAACTAAGCAATGAGCTAGCCCCAGTGTTCAAAATACTCTTTCAGGCTTCACTTAACCAGGGCAGAGTACCAAAGGACTGGAAAGAAGCTAATGTCACCCCCCTATTTAAAAAAGGAGAAAAATCTGACCCAGGAAACTACAGACCAGTATCACTTACCAGCATCACATGTAAAATCCTAGAACACATAATATGTAGCAACATCATAAACCGCTTAGACAAACAAAATGTCCTCACACCATACCAACATGGCTTTAGGAAATATAGATCATGTGAAACACAACTAATAGGACTAATTGATGATTTTTCTAAAGGTTAAGATAATAGTGAACAGTTAGATGCTATCTTACTAGATTTTTCGAAGG
Source organism: Biomphalaria sudanica (assembly GCA_036873155.1). NCBI lineage: Eukaryota > Metazoa > Mollusca > Gastropoda > Planorbidae > Biomphalaria > Biomphalaria sudanica. The sequence continues at coordinate 201,584 of JAZGLO010001553.1, forward strand.
TTTTTGACAAAGTTCACCACCATAGTTTGCTTAAAAAATTAAAATATTTTGGCATTAATGGTCCACTGCATCAGTGGATTAAAGATTTTCTGATAGGGAGAGAACAAACTGTAATAATAAATGGCTCTAAATCAACACCAATAACAGTAAACTCAGGTGTACCTCAAGGAACAGTCTTGATTCCCTACTATTTTTAATTTACATAAATGATTTACCAAATTTGCATTAGTTCAGGAACAAAAGTCAGATTATTTGCAGACGATTGCATAATATATAGAACAATAAAAACAACACAAGACACAGATATTTTACAAAGAGAATTAGATGAATTACAGAAATGGGAATCAAATTGGAGCATGTCTTTCCACCCAGAAAAATGTCAGTTGTTAAGAGTAACAAAAAAAGCTTAAACAAATTAATTCCACTTATCTTATTCATGGCAAACCAGTAACAGACTAAAAACGCAAAATACCTAGGTGTTATAATAAATGAAAAACTGTCATGGAATCCACATATTGATGAAACTATTAAAAAAATCCAACAAAGCATTAGGGAAATTTCTATAAATCAAATAAGAACATAAAACTAAAATGTTATTTAACCTTGGTTAGGCCAATAATAGAATATGCATCCTCCATTTGGGACCCCTCAACACAAGAAAACATTAAGAAACTGGAACAGACACAAAATAGAGCAGTGAGATTCATAACAAATGAATATTTACATTTGACTAGAGTAACACCTATAGTAAAATCACTAAATTTAGAAAGCCTTCAGGACAGAAGACTCAAAAGTAAAGTAGCAATTATACATAAAACACTGAACCATAATCATCAAATACAAAAACAAAATTTAATAAAATACTCTGAAAGACACAAAGATAAAGGCACATTCCTCGTCTTATATGCTAGGACAAATTTGTACAAATACTCCTTCTTCCCTAGTGCTATTAGAGCATGGAATAGGTTGCCTGAGCTAGCCAGGAAAACCAGTGACTTGGCAGAATTTAAGTCATTGGTTAATATGCATGACTAAATGCATGACGCGTAGGACGTAATCATCTTCTTTTTTGAAGTAACGTTAAAATGGTCGAATAACCAAAGAGCCTTAAGCCATCTTTCTTTTGGTGTCTTATGCTGAAAAAAACAACAACAACAGTCCTACTAAAAGTGATTTCGCTTAACATGAGGATAATAGTACGATAAACCTATACCCTACTTGTGCCTGGAATGTCAGTCACACATCAACAGTATAGGCCAATGCACATACGTTACTTGTGTCTGGAATGTCAGTCACACTTCAACAGTATATGCCAATGCACATACGTTACTTGTATATGGAATGTCAGTCACACCTAAACAGTATAAGCCAGTGCACATACGTTACTTGTGTCTGGAATGTCAGTCACACTTCAGTATAGGCCAGTGCACATACGCTACTTGTGTCTGGAATGTCAGTCACACTTCAGTATAGGCCAGTGCACATACGTTACTTGTATCTGGAATGTCAGTCACACTTAAACAGTATAGGCCAGTGCACATACGCTACTTGTGTCTGGAATGCCAGTCACACTTAAACAGTATAGGCCAGTGCAAATACGTTACTTTATTTTCATTAATTTGATCTGCCTTTTTTAAAAACAAATAAGATAAATAAAGAGATGTAGATGTCAGAAGAATGCGTTCTGCAGCTAAGAATAAAAAAAACATCTTTGTGTCGGAGCTCTACCCCGAATCCCATTTGGATACCTTGCAGCGCTTCCCCAGACCACTAGTTGTTAAGAGAAGGGTCATGAACGAAACCATTTTATTTCTGCCGAAAGTTGAGGCTGGGGCGTTAGAATTAGGGTTTTGATTTTTAAAAAATCACCCACTCCCCTTTTCAAAATTTCTGGATCCGTTAGTGTCTGGAGAAGGTTTCAATACAAAATCTCCCTAGATAGGCTTATGGAATTTGGTGAATGTATACGAGTTCCCTTTAATTTTGTTTTTATTGAAGAGGGAGAGTTTTAACATCAGAACCCCATGTAGAGGGGTTTAAACTCAATTCCCTGTAAAGATGGCTTTATACAAAAAAACAACAACCTTGGTTATAGGCCTACGCTTATATATGGCCTTTGGTGACTGTAGTTTGCCTTATTTTTTTTTATTGAAGAGTTGAGTTTTAGACTCCAAACCCTCTGGTTGGGTGGGGGGTGTTAAACTGACCCACCCCCCTTTGGATATGCTTATTGAATTTATTGACTGTAGTTCGCTTTAAATTTTTTGTGAAAAAAAAAGGGTGGGGGAAACCTCTAAACCCTCTGGGGGGTAGTTTGTTTTAAATGTTTTTTGAAGGGGGGGGGGTAACCTAAAAAAACGTGGCAATGCTAGAAAAAGTAGGCCTAATTGATTAAAATTTCCCTCCAAAAAAAAATCACAACCCCCCCTCCCGCCCAGCATGGAATTCATTTTGTGGGGCTTGAACCCCAACCCCCACCCCCTGGCTATGCCCATGAATGTTGCTTTCTCTGCTGCTTCGAATGTCTCTCAAAAACTTGAAATGATTATCCACACATCGTATGCTATATTTGACCTGTACTTTTCTTATTAGCCTACACGAAATGTTTTGCGTCTTGCAGACAGCAGGAGATTCAGGAAAACCTGCTTGGATGGGAGGCTCTTTCCCAGACACCGCTGAAGAAGCTTAAAATTGCATCCCCCCCCCCTCATTAAATAAAAAAAATCAAACAAAGCATTAGGGTTTATTAAAAGAAATTTCTATAAATCAAATAAGAACATAAAACTAAAATGTTATTTAACCTTGGTTAGGCCAATAATAGAATATGCATCCACCGTTTGGGACCCCTCAACTCAAGAAAACATTAAGAAACTGGAACAAACACAAAATAGAGCAGTGAGATTCATAACAAACGAATATTCACATTTGACTAGAGTAACATCATTAGTAAAATCACTAAATTTAGGAAGCCATCAGGACAGAAGACTCAAAAGTAAAGTAGCAATTATACATTAAACACTGAACCATAATCTTCAAATACAAAAACAAAATCTAATAAAATACTCTGAAAGACACAAAAATAAAGGCACATTCCTCGTCCCATATGCTAGGACAAATTTGTACAAATAATCCTTCTTCCCTAGTGCTAGTAGAGCATGGAATGGGTTGCCTGAGTTAGCCAGAAAAACCAGTGACTTGGCAGAATTTAAGTCATTGGTTAATATGCATGACTAAATGCATGACGCGTAGGACGTAATCATCTTCTTTTTTGAAGTAACGTCTGTATTATATAAGATAAGAAGAATTTTCATTACTTCTTTATAGCTAACAAATGATTTTTAACTTATCACGGGAAAATTAAATAGGGCCTATATACTCATCACGTAGCTATGTGCATGCACGTGAATGTCAACACAGCTTTAATTCATGCAAATATAGGCCTATATGTATGTGTATATATATATATATATATATATATATATATATATATATATATATATATATATATATATATATATATATATATATATATATATATATATATATATATATATATAGTCCTATTGTCTTCCATAGGTGTCGCATTTGAGTAGACGTTTTTTTTTTTTTTTTAAGTGATATAGGAGTGACCGATGGCATTATTGAATTATAGGCCTATTGTACATTCGTGTAACAATAAAAGAAGTCAATGATGCCTTTTGGGGAAAAAAGGTGTGTACCGTGTGTAGGGGGTGGTGGCTCCATATTATGTAGATCTATATATTAGGTAGGCCCTATAGGCTATATTAGCATACGTGTGTGTGTGGGGGGGGGGGGGGCACCATGTAGATCGAATCTATATATTAGGCCCTATAACTATAAGCAGTGATTAAGCAGCTATATTTAATATTAGCATACGATCTCAATATGTTAGCTCTATCTATAGAATCTAGTAGAAATCTAGATTCTAGCTTATTCACTTCTATATAGATTCTATTTTTTTCCAGAATACATGATATAATCTAGATCTATAATTCTATATACTAGACATCTAGATCTATTTATTATTATCTAAATCTATATAAGTTATAATCTCTAACAAGTTAAACAACAATGACACAATGAATCAATTATGGATTTACACTTATTATTGTAAATAACAATAGAAATACAAATAGAATTTAGAATAAAGGCGTTTTTGATGCACAGAAAAAAACAACTCACACACATCTCTAAACAATTAGATCTAGATCTAATTTTAAGCAATGTAAAATAAAATCCTTAAGAACGCCACATTTTACACTTTGACATTGGCATGATAGAAGACTTCGCTTGTCTATTCGTGCTGTTCAAGGCTGTTGTATTTAAGATACCAGTATGATCGGGTTTTCCTAGCATTCGTTAATCCTGAAAAAATTATTATGAAGGACATTTTCTAGGAAAAGTTTGTTTTTTTTTCGGTTTACGGTGTTTTTCTATAGCCGAAGGAGCACAATTTAACGAGCGATAAATATTTAACCTTTCCGGTTTCAAAATTGAAAGTTAACGCTGTAAAAAAAATACGGAAAGATGAATGTACTCAGGAATATTTCCTTATTAAATAATTTTAACAAATTTTGTCTGTGTCTTTTCAGAAATTTAAGTAAGTATTTTCATTTGTTTGCTAAAGCTTCTAGATCTAAATCGTAGGACGTAATCATCTTCTTTTTTGAAGTAACATCTGTATTATATAAGATTATATAAGAAATTCTGTGTAAATAAATAAAAAGACATAAAGTCTCTAAAGTAAAGTCTAAAGTTGATAAAGTATTAACTACTTAAACTAGAAATGAAGTTTAAAATTAAACTAACATTAAATGACAAAAATCTAGATCTAGAAAGGAAAAGTCGAGACATAGTCTACTATTTCACTACAAATACAAATGAAGAAATTTTATTTGTAGATTATTATCTTATCTTATATAATACAGACGTTACTTCAAAAAAGAAGATGATTACGTCCTACGCGTCATGCATTTAGTCATGCAAATCAAATGATGACAAATGAAACTTGAAACTCAAACAAGTCTCTTAGTCTGACAAATTAATTTTAGTCTGATAGGGAGAGAACAAACTGTAATAATAAATGGCTCTAAATCAACACCAATAACAGTAAACTCAGGTGTACCTCAAGGAACAGTCTTGGGTCCACTACTATTTTTAATTTACATAAATGATTTACCAAATTGCATTAGTTCAGGAACAAAAGTCAGATTATTTGCAGACGATTGCATAATATATAGAACAATAAAAACAAAACAAGACAGATATTTTACAAAGAGAATTAGATGAATTACAGAAATGGGAATCAAATTGGAGCATGTCTTTCCACCCAGAAAAATGTCAGTTGTTAAGAGTAACAAAAAAACTAAAACAAATTAATTCCACTTATCTTATTCATGGCAAACCAGTAACACAGACTAAAAACTCAAAATACCTAGGTGTTATAATAAATGAAAAACTGTCATGGAATCCACATATTGATGAAACTATAAAAAAATCCAACAAAGCATTAGGGTTTATTAAAAGAAATTTCTATAAATCAAATAAGAACATAAAACTAAAATGTTATTTAACCTTGGTTAGGCCAATAATAGAATATGCATCCACCGTGTGGGACCCCTCAACTCAAGAAAACATTAAGAAACTGGAACAAACACAAAATAGAGCAGTGAGATTCATAACAAACGAATATTCACATTTGACTAGGGTAACACCATTAGTAAAATCACTAAATTTAGAAAGCCTTCAGGACAGAAGACTCAAAAGTAAAGTAGCAATTATACATAAAACACTGAACCATAATCTTCAAATACAAAAACAAAATTTAATAAAATACTCTGAAAGACACAAAAATAAAGGCACATTCCTCGTCCCATATGCTAGGACAAATTTGTACAAATACTCCTTCTTCCCTAGTGCTATTAGAGCATGGAATGGGTTGCCTGAGCTAGCCAGAAAAACCAGTGACTTGGCAGAATTTAAGTCATTGGTTAATATGCATGACTAAATGCATGACGCGTAGGACGTAATCATCTTCTTTTTTGAAGTAACGTCTGTATTATATAAGATAAGAAGAAGATAGTCTAGATCTATAAGTTATCTTTATAATAAATTATAATTATATAATATAGACTTAATAGACTCTTCTAGATACAGATCGAAATATTCAGATAAATATTGACTAATTTACTGTTACCTATTAGAGTATTAGTATTAGGTTACTAGCTACTACTAGATTTACTAGATCTCAGATCTAGATCTAGATAAAGTATCTGGATCTAGACTTAACACTCTAAAACAAAGATTTACTGCTGCAGTGAGTGGTGAACATCTGTATAGAAAATACAATAAATTAAATTAATAAACATGAATGATGATATATATGAGTGTTTCTCCAGTACTGGTGAAAAATAGGTATAGTATTAGTTCACTAAAAAGTCTATAACTCAAAAACTTTCTTATTTAAATGCCACAATTTTCTTTTCATTGCACTTAGAAACTGTTTATGTATAAATTGTGATATCTAGATAAAGTATCTGGACCTAGACTTAACACTCTAAAACAAAGATTTACTGCTGCAGTGAGTGGTGAACATCTGTATAGAAAATACAATAAATTAAATTAATAAACATGAATGATGATATATATGAGTGTTTCTCCAGTACTGGTGAAAAATAGGTATAGTATTAGTTCACTAAAAAGTCTATAACTCAAAAACTTTCTTATTTAAATGCCACAATTTTCTTTTCATTGCACTTAGAAATGGTTTATGTATAAATTGTGATATTTTGAGCTTGAAAGGTGAATCGTGGAATTTTAAAAATTGTAGAAAATGTGTGCAATAGTACACAAAATGGCATCTTTTGATGTAACATGGAACAGCTGGCTTAGGTTGAAGTAATATTCTGCTAAAAGCAAGGATTATTGAACAGACATTTTTGTTGAAATAGGTTAACAAAATAATGTTATTGCATTATCTATATCTTTTTATTTTATATTTTCTTTGGTATTACTTAGATGTCGCCATAAAAAATGTGTCACATGTGCATCACATGGTGTCCCACTAAAGTTGAAATTTTAAACCTTTATCAATTGTAAAAAAAGTAAAGGATTCTGCTCCCAATTGTGTCTCTGTTACTAAAAGCATCAATGATTAATTTGCACAGTGTAATTTTGATTTAAAACTTTAAAAATTTATATAATTTTAGTAAAATATGTCTTGGTGTCCCAGTTGAAGCACCTCAAATGCTGCCTGGTCGTAAGGTTTGCGCAATGGACTGTCGTTTGGATTTATCAATGGTCCCGGGTTCAGACCCTGCCTGCTCCCATTCCCCATCGTCCTGCGGGAGGTTTGGACTAGGAAGTAAACTATCTTCAACTCTGAAGGAACATCCGAAACATGTAAAACATTTTATAACGGGCTTGACAAAAAGAACAATATTTTTTAAAACAAAGTTGTTAATGTGATGGGAATTACTTAATGGTATCTCTGATACTGCTTAGTACACAATTAGCTCCATTTTCTTGGGGAAAGGCTACATAGTAATTAACAGGAGACATTAATAGACATGGTGTCCCACATTTTTTCACTGTAGCAACCGAAACACTGCATATTGAATCATGCCAGAAAATTTCAGAGATCTAGATATAAGTATTTTTCTCACCAAAGTTTTGAATTATAATAAGAATTAAGCTTTTTATTATCAAGTTAGATCTAGAATACATAGAATACTATTTTTTAATCTAAATGTAAACCTTATTGTTTTATCATTGTTTGTGGTGCTTCATGGGACACTAAACAAGTCTTGATCTAGATATAGGTCTTGTATACATTTAAATCTACTCTATATTTCAATTGATATGTAAATCTAGTTTTGGATCTTGTTCTTGGTGCATTGAAAGTCAGAAAGCTGCACTTTTTAGTCTATGATTAGGTCATGTTTGAATCAGTTATGTCTAATATATTTTTAAAGGATTGTTGAACACATACACACAAAGGCCAAGTACATTCATTTGTGGTTATAGAAAACTATTTTGTAAATCACTAATAAAAGAATAATTGGTAAAAAAAATATAATTGTATTTCAGAATGTATTAACAAAAAAACCTATATATTTCATTTTTGTGTCCCGTTGTAGCACCTGCAACATCTTGTGATATAATAGTCATGTTATTATAAATTCTAGAATTATCATTGAGATATTGCAGCAAATAATAGCCTATATATTTAGCTATAATGCAAGTATAGCATAAATTCTTTTTTCTTATAAAAAATCTTATTTAAAAAACTTTTACCAGTAATGTTACAGGTGCTACGGTGTACCATTTTTTAAATTGAGTGCAAACATAACAAAAACTTCAATTTTTCTATCTAGCTGCTTAATACAATAGAAACATTCAAATTATGCTTAAAAAACAAACAAATTAATAGTTATTTGTACTTTAATCATCAATGGTGTCCCAGTGATGCACCTGAAATACAAAAGTGGTTACCCCTTTTGCCAGCAATGCTATGTATTCCAATTTATTTTCTATTGATAAATTCTTAAAGTACAATGGTTGAAGAAGTCAATACACTTGAAATGAAACCAAAAACTTCCACTTTAAATTTTGGACTAATGTGACTCTTTTTGATACCAGTACTGGAGAAACACTCATATATGTAACTCTGCAGATAAGTCTAAGTAAAACAAAGGACATTTGGGCCACGAGACCCCATCAGGTACAAAACAAACAAAAACATTAAAAAACAATAGGCTTAATTTAACTCATTTGTCTGATGTTGTTCTCTATCGTGACATAAAAAAAATGACCTACACTAGTGTAAAAGGTGTAGTACCCCTATGATGTGCGTGGCAAATTTAACTGTAATAGTAGAGGAGTCATATATAAAATATGCTCAAGGTGTCAACTGATCTATATTGGAAACACGACTCCTAGAACACTTTAGAAACATTTGAAATTTCCAACTAAGCCCATCTCTATTAATTTCAATAACACAGATCATAGGAGTATCACTGATCTCCTCATCACTGCTATATATATATACAACAAAGCAATTACATAAACACCCATCGGCAGAGCAAAAACAAATTTACTTAGATGTCAGGCACCCTCCAACCTCACTGGGTCAACAAGCAACACACTTTTATTTAAAACTAGATTGGCACTAACTAGGGGTGCAACAGATAGTACTTTTTGATATTGGGCTGGAGCCGGATATTACTGGATAGTAAAATTTGATATTCAGCCGGTGCCAAATACATACATGACTCAAACAGCTCATTTTATTCTGTATTACTGATTGATAAATTAAAATTAACAGCATTTTTTAACAGATATGCTTATCATAAACTAATCTTTGTAACATGAGATGGTGTGTGTTTATGTATGAGGCCACCAATTGTAAAGTAGTATATGGGATGACCCATGTAGAATATATAATATTATAAACTTATATGTAACTAATGTAAATATTTCAAAGGTAAGGTGCAATCTTGTCATAGATATCTGGAATAACTCGTTCTGTAAAGTATTTGCGACTAGGCACAGTGTATCTTTTCTCCAGTACTTTTAAAAGTTAAATAAATCCAGGTTTCTCAACTTATTGGTAAGGTTCCATGTCAGTTGCAATCTTCTTTGCTATGGCCAAGTGAATGTATTTAGCATTATCACTATTAATATCCCACAATTTAGCTTTGTCAAGACCTCTGCAATTCCTGTTTGCTGCTTGTGTGTGAGGCTTGACGAATCACTGGAGCTCGTAGACGTACTGGCACAGGCAGTGATATTACTTGATGCAAAATTATTAACTGCTGATTTCAATGCAGTCATTTCATTGAATAAGTCCGAGTGTTTCGAGCGTAGATGATTAATCATTGTGGTGGTTGAGAAGTCTTTAGCCTTGCCTGGTTTACAACGTGACATTACTGTTTTACAAGCATTGCAAACTGCTTTAGAATTGTCCATTGTTTTGACATTAAAGTAATGCCATAATGTAATGTGATGATTTTTTTTCAGCCATCATTATTGCTGTCCAATTTACTAGAGGGCCTTACAAGCCACTTTAATACCTGTGGCTTGTGTAACAAAATACTTGTAGGGGTGTGTCCTTTAGTTCAGCGCCCTAATTGACATTTCTCTCCAAGTAAACAAAATTAGTGTCATCATCTAGTGACCTCTAGACAATGTCAGTATGTCTTAACAATTTGCGTTTATCCATTCTGGCTTAAGAATGGTCAATGTCTATCAATACATAAAGTATCATGGATTAAACAAATAAGAAGTTTAGAGTGTTGAGTCTGTTGAGCCCTCCCTTTAAAGATACCTCTCTGGTCAGTGTCTTCTATGTTAATATACACAGATCCTTTCTATTAGTATCTACATTAAAATTAGTTCCTAGCTTACTAAATATAATAATTATTAATAATATACTCTTGGTTTTAGGGTTGCAAAAAATCACTCTTGTAGGTGTGCTTTATGTCCAACCTCATTATTGACATTTACCTTCAACTCCAAGTTAGCAACCTTGGTAATAGTGTAGAGGTTTGGCTTGTAGTCCAGCCCTCTAATTGAGACTTAACTTTAAGTCAACAAACTTATTACCCGGTCAACAGTGTAAGAGGTGTGGCTAGTGGTCCTGACCCTTGATTGACAACTTATCTCCAAATAAACAAACTCATACCAGGTTAACCTTGAAGAGGTATGGCTTGTAGTCCAGCCCCCTAATAAAAATTCTTCTCCAAGTAAACAAACTCAGTTCCCTCATAAGATGTGACCTCTAGACAGTGTCAGCATGTTGACACTTGGCTTAATGTGGTCAGCTGTCTATGTGTGACATCACCGCCCCTTCTGATTTGATGCACTTTTAAACCAGCATAGGTAATTTCTTTTCTGCCTCGATAGATAACAACATCAGAGAGATAAGTTAATTTAAGCCTATTTCATGTTAATTGTTGGTCTTTTTTTGTTTGTTTTGTAGCTGATGAAGGCCTCATGGCCCCGTTCCTTGTTTTACTTGGTCCAGCAGGGTTACATGAAGATGTACTTTAGATCATATAGTCTTCATCTATGATAGAATTTATAAGATCTACATCAAAACGAGATCTACATCTATTAAGTACATTATCTCATATCATGATGTCGAATGTCAAAACGCAAGGGCCTTAAAGAGGCCAAGTCTGCTGGGCACCCAAATCACTGACCTAACAGTATCCTAACAGTTGTATTTTTTGATACAGTATTTGAGAAACATTTTTTTTTATGATCTTGTATGAACACATTGTTTTTTTTCCTTGTATCATTCAACTCTGTGGTTCTAAAAAAAACAGGGGTTCGCAAGACGAACATAAAGGGTTAGCAGACAGATGAAAATTGTATACAATTAAAGTCACTTCTTAGCTAAAAGCCAGTTTATCCCATTGGATAATTTTAATAATAATCTACTCGACACTCACAGCATTTTTAATATTTCTATTATGTTTTATTCTATGATGAACTAAACCAAAGATTTGATGACATTCTTCACTTGGATATTCCCTACTCCCAATCACAGATTAATCCATACTAATACAGGAGCATCTTTTTGAAATATCCACTAACGAGAAACTTTAACCAATGCCTGAACAGGATACCACAAATTCTAGTAACAAAAACAGATTCCCATTTTATAGCCAGCATTATGGAAGTTGTTGACTGTTTTCCTCATCATCTTATTTGGTAATAAACCTCTTCACAATATAAAAAGAAACTGACTAGAAATTTGTGCTAGTTGAAATTTGACGTTGCTACTTACTAACATTGAGCGGGACATAAATACATTCATAAAATCTCAACCTTATCCAATTTTTTGTATTTTAAATTTAAAAGAAGTTTTAATGTCAATAAACACTCCTCAACAATGAATTTAATATATATATATATATATATAAGGCATAGGACTTTTGTATCATTCATGGAGACATAAAGAGATATGAGATATGGATTCTTCCTTCATCTTCCTTTGCTATGCACACCATGGCCACTATAAATATATTTTTACAAGTTTTTTTTTTTTTTTTTTTTTTTTTTTAAAGTAATGGAATAGCTTTCATAGTGAGTCTTTTATTTTACTTCTAGACTCTCAAATCAAAGGGCTACCTTTTTGCTGATCAAATGGAAGTTTTTTTCTAAAATGACATGCCTTATAATAAAAACAAGAAAACAAGAAATCCAATATCTCCCTGTTATAGTCAAACTGCGATCAGTCTTCAGTCTATTGGGATGCAAAAACTTCCATTTAACACAACATGATTGTAATAAATTGAAATTCACTGACTCATAAGCAAGGCTTTATTCCAATAAAACATGACAGATAATCAAAACTGTCTGGGACAATGTTATATTTGTTTTAGCGATCTTATATAAGAAAAAAAAAACTTCAAATTTCTAAGTGTAAAAAAATAATATAGATATCCATCTTGTAGATATTTTTAATTGTAATTTTAAAATTCAAATCTAGTTGAATGCCTTTAAAGAAACATATATGAGGTATTACATTTTTTAAGGACTCTTTTGACTGGAGCATCTGTGCATATTTCACACATCACCCATGTAAACATGCTATCTACTATATTCATTACTATTAATCATATTATTATTATTATTTATCATTACTAAATTATCAGTAGCCTACATCTCATTAACTGGTTCCCATACATTTTTTTTTACTGCTTTAAGTCAGCTAATGTCATAAGTGAATGGATTTGAAAAAAAAATAAAAAAATAAATAAATAGCTACTTTAATATAATCAACTTGATCAAATGTGAGTGGATTGTATATGAAATCAAAAGCAATACTTAACTGTTTATCCTTCATGGTGTTGTCTAACAGAATGCTGCAACATTAAGTGTTTGAACATCCTAGTTACACTCAAATTTTATATCCTGTATCCTGCTGTTGTTATTCATTATTTATTTATACCAGCACATACGAGAGTTGTCTTTTCTTTAATAGTAAAATGATGCTGTTTTTTTATTCATTTACTATTTGCAGTTATAAAAAAAAAGTTTTTCGTTTGTTTCTTCTTGAATCCCAGGAACTGCACCTACAGAGACATCCTTTACCAACAGAAGTCATTTATGTGGTGAGCTGCGTTCACATCATGCTGGAGAAAATGTAACACTATGTGGTTGGCTACAGTTTCACAGATTGAATGGGGCATTTATTGTGCTACGGGACTGGTGTGGGTCGGTGCAGCTTATCTTGCCCAAAAATATTGTAAGTTTAATTTTTTTTTTAAATAATATTTTGAAATTCAAAATTAATCCTACAAAAGTGTTATTTTTTAAAAATATTTTATTGCTACTGCTTTCAGATTGAAGAATATAAAAGTCTTCCTCTGGAGTCAGTCCTGGAAGTGAAGGGAACAGTGTCACTAAGGCCCCAAGGCTTAGAAAATAAGGTTCAATTTTATTGTTATCTGTTTTCCAAACAAATTTTGCCTATACACAAGTAAGTTTCTGCTAACTTTTTTATGTAAAATTCTTGGTTTTATCCATCATTCAGAAAATGGCTACAGGAGATATAGAAATCAATGTCAGTGAATTGAAATTATTAAACATGTGTATGTCCTCATTACCTTTTGAAGTGCAAAGTTTTAATCAGGCAAGTCATCTATTCCACATTAGATTCTATGAAAGTATCATACCTTTAAAATTGAGCTTAAAAATATACTTAAGGGATTACTGACTATGTAGTTCTAAAACTGACTTGTACATCTTGGACATTCTTGTTTGTTGACAATATATGCAGTATGTCTATTATACCTGGAATACTAAATTTTACTCTTCTCTATGTTCAGGTGAAAGAGTCATTAAGGATAAAGCATCGTTACTTAGAACTGCGTCTGCCACACTTACAGCTTGTGCTAAGGCTGAGATCCAAATTCGTCATGTCAGTCCGGGATTATTTAGCAAATAAAAATGGTAAATTTGAAGCCATTAAGTCTTGTATCTTAAAACTGTAGCAGATGTATTTATAAGACATTCTATTGGATGTTGTTGCTTTTATATATGTAAACTACAAAACTTGCATCTATTATTTGTGTTTAGGTTTTGTGGAAGTTGAGACCCCTACACTGTTTAGAAGAACACCAGGTGTAAGTTGTTTTTTTTTTATTAAAATTTCAACATCTTAAATAACAACCATATCTTTAATTAATACCTCAGAGCTGTCAAGGAATAACTACTATTACTATAAGTACATACCAAGGTCATTGCGTGTTAGTAGGTCAACACTGCTTGTAAAAAAGTGAATCATTGACACTTAACATAGAAAGTATCTAGAAAATAATTGATTGAGTCATATTTAATAAGTACAGTCATTACATAGACCAGTCTCAGTGTCATCTTTTTTAAAATTGTAACCTTTAGCAGCTCTTCTTGTTTTTAAGGGCAGGTCTTTTGACAATAGTTATAACTATTACTAATTTTACTGTTAATTTGTTTTCTAAAAATAGAAATTAGATGATGGTCTTCAAACTGGGCCATTGAAAACTAGTCTAAATGATTTAATTATGTCCCACTAGAAAAGGAATTCAACCATTATTAAAGAACAAGTTTATTGCTTCGTTTTGAAACCTTTTTATTAATCTTCCAAATTAGCTGGTATGTAAATATGTGTCACCTGATTTTTATTATTGCAGGGGGCAAGAGAATTTGTGGTCCCTACTCACACGACTGGAAAATTCTACAGCTTGCCACAATCACCTCAGCAGGTAAGATTACATTATTAATTGGTGAAGGATTAACATCAAGGTCCTTAAACATTACCTTCAGCAACATTTCAATAAAAGAAAAAGAAATATTGTCTTCACATCTTCAAAACATTTTTTTGTTTTCCTTCTCAAGTTCAAACAGCTTCTCATGGTGGGCGCTCTGGACCGCTACTTTCAGATTGCTAGGTGCTACCGTGATGAAGGCACCAAGCCTGACAGACAGCCAGAATTCACACAGGTATTATCTTGAAATAAGTTCGAGTACTGCATTTTGAAAGTATTTTTTTCTATTGCTAAACTTTTTTTTTAACCAAGCTTTTTTTGCATATACTTTTCTTGTACCTTATTCATTTTTTACAATACCTCTATTCAAGTCAGAACTTCATGGAGAAACAGTTGTTATGATTTTCTTAGAAATTTAACAGTTAATCCATATAGCTGAGAAAAGAATTACTAACTCGTTGGCCACATATAAAACTCTAATTGGACCGTTATAATTTTTTAAAGTAAAAAAAAAAGAAAGAAATTTAAATTTTGCTAGAGAACTAGGTCGAGGTCTAGATCCAACATCGGTTTTTAAAGGACTATTGCGTTCTTGAAAGGATTATCCCATTTGGAAATTTCCGAATGTAAAGCATTATTGATTGATTAAAGAGTTAATAGTTCATAAATTAAAGAATAATTGTATGCACCGTCTTCTAATGAACATCAAGTCTTGATGACACAATAAACTTTTTTTCCAACATCAATGCAAAACAATAATCACTTTATGAGAAACAGAATATTGAATCAATGTTGATGTTCCGCTCTATAAGTTGCTTAAAGACAAGCCTTATTATAAGTTGTATAAAGGAGGTATTGTATTTTTTTAAAAGTATAATTAATGTCCAGTCCCTGACATTACTCCTCCTTCAGTTCCTCTCTTTGAAGGAAACTAGAATCACTCTTTATAGTATTTGAGTTGTTTTTTTTGGCTAGGGTGTTATATCTTTTCACTGGATCATATAATTTGGTCTTGACTTATAAACTAATTACATTTAGTGAACCTGTTACTGTGCAGTGTGTAAAAGTTAAAAAAAAAATTTTTTGTCTGTGGATGTTCATACTTTTGTTTATCTCCAATTTTTGTTTTCTGAATGCAGATTGATTTGGAAATGTCTTTTGTGGATCAAGAAGGTGTCATATCTTTGATTGAAGATATGCTGCAGGAGGCTTGGCCTGAAGAGTGTGGACCTATCACACTGCCATTTCCCAGACTCAGCTACCATGAGGTCATGACCTCTTATGGGGTGGATAAACCTGACCTGAGATTTCAATGGAAGGTGAATCATGTCTTTGTGCTTTTTTTTAATACCAGCTTGCATTTAACAAGCAGAAACTAGATTGTGAATTCTCTTTGTCTTACTCCATGACTTCTTTTTTATCTTACCCTGTTACTTCTCTTTGTATTACCCCATAACTTCTCTCTGTCTTACAACTTATGACTTCTCTCTGTTATACCCCATGACTTCTCTTTGTCTTACCACCATGACTTCTTTTTGCCTTACCACATGACTTCTCTTTGTCTTATCCTGTGACTTCTCTTTGTTTTACCCCTGTGACTTCCCTTTGTTCCCCCATGACTTCTTGTTGTTTTCCCCTGTGACTTCTCTTTGTTTTACACTGTGACTTCTCTTTGTCTTACCATGTGACTTCTCTTTAACTTACCCCATGACTTGTTTTTGTCTTACCCAATGACTTCTTTTTGTCTTACCCAGTAACTTCTCTTTGTCTTACCCCATAACTTCTCTTTGCATTACTTCCATTACTTCTCTTTGTCTTACCCCATGATTTCTCTTTGTCTAACCCCCATGACTTCTCTTTGTCTTACCCCCATGACTTCTCTTTGTCTTATCCTCTGATTTCTCTTTGTCTTATCCTGTGATTTCTCTTTGTCTTACCCAGCCCCCATGACTTCTCTTTGTCTTACCGTGTGACTTCTCTTTGTCTTACCCCATGACTTCTCATTTTCTTATCCCGTGACTTCTCTTTGTCTTACCCTGTGACTTCTCTTTGACTTATATCGTGACTTCTCTTTGTCTTACCCCTTGACTTCTCTTTGTCTTACCCCATGACTTTTCTTTGTCTTACCCCAATGACTTCTCTTTGTCTTACCTCCATGACTTCTCTTTGTCTTACCACATGACTTCTCTTTGTCTTATCCTGTGATTTCTCTTTGTCTTACCCCATGACTTTTCTTTGTCTTACCCCAATGACTTCTCTTTGTCTTACCTCCATGACTTCTCTTTGTCTTACCACATGACTTCTCTTTGTCTTATCCTGTGATTTCTCTTTCTTACCCCATGACTTCTCTCTGTCTTACCTCATGACATGTCTTTGTCTTACACTGTGACTTCTAATTGCATTTCCCCCATGACTTGTTTTTGCCTTACCCCATGACTTCTCTTTGTCTTACCTTGTGACTTCTCTTTGTTTTACCCCCGTGACATCTCTTTGTCTGTCACAGAAACTGTTCTTGACAAAAACTTTTAAGTTTAAGTAGAACCTTTTCATTTTACTTTCTAATAGAGAAGAATAAATATATTTTTTTTTTTGCTAACAGATATTACATTTGAAGCCAGAGTATTTTGATTCAGTACAAGGAATCTTTCAGAAGTACCTTACAAGTGAAGGTCTTACTCTTCAGGTTTTGAGGATACCTGAAGGAGCTGTAAGTGATTGAATGTACAGTCTCATTGTTGTGTCAAATTCTAGTGTCAAGTGTAGTCCAGATGTGTGTGTGTGTGAAATGTCTAGACACTTGTACTAAGTGTGTGTGTAATGTCTAGACACTGTCAGAAGCTGTATATATTTAAGTTGGATGCCTGGTAGTCAATTTCCTTGACTAATTATGTTAAAAAATGTGCATGATACAGTAGCATGTTTATAGCAGTCTACCATGACCCCTTTTGACCTGTTAAATTTAAATAAGTGATGTCTTGTTGTTTATTTGTTGAATGTTGTTTTCTTGTAGAAACACTTGTCCAATAAAGAAGTGGAGGAGATCAAAACATCTCTCCAAGTGGCTGATGACTCGGTGGTGAGTACATGTCTCTCTTCCCTTCCATGACCTCATATACACATCATGAGCATACACTGATTCTAAGTCATTCACTCATCTGGAACAATCGACTGGGCTGAATATATTTTCCCTGTTCCCAATATGTCTGAACATAATGAGAGATAATACAGAGGTGTTTATTTGGAAGGTGATGTTGAATGAAGTTGTGTAACTGAGTTGATTTTCTGCATGCGTCGTGCGTGTTAGAAGGTCATGCCCAGTGTGTGTGTTTCATGTCCAGTGTGTGTGTGTGTATAGTAATTCATCAGTGTTATGGAGATGAGCTGGTTTCATTCACTGTTTACTGTAGTCTAATTTTGTTGATGTGACATATTGGATGTGGGATGTCACATGTTGGTTTTGGGATGTCTCAGATGTTAGGATGTAAGGGGTCAAAATAAAAAGGAGGAGCAGAACATTTTAGAGCTAAATAAAGAAAAAGCTGGAATCATCTGTTCCAAAATGCAGTAAATAAATGCTTTGTTTCCTCGTTCCATTGGCACATACGATTCAACAACTTGGTTCAACCCCATGTTGACAACATTGATGAAAGAATAGGCACAATACAAGATAAGGAGATAAGGCATAAGCACCCAGATGCAGACTTAAATCCTTCAATTCTGAACAAGTAATTGGCTCTACATCCATTCTTGAAACAGTAATGCCTTGAGATGATGATATACAGTAGAACGTCGTTTATCCGAACGTTTATTATCCGGAGCGTCAAATATCCGGACCAGTTTTTTTTTGTTTTTTTTTATCAACCACATGTACTGTAATGCACATATACTGTATGAATACGTTTTTGAACAGGCAATGCTCAACAGTTGTTTCGCGCGAGGCGAAAAGTGACGGAAAAACCCAAGGTGAGGGATATCCCGTTATAGGCGTCAATATTCGTATAGTGTCCGCTTGCATATACTGCATGGATCGCTTCGGTTTTCGGTTATCCGAACAATCGCGTATCCGAACGGTGTCCGGTCCCAATTGAGTCGGATAAACGACGTTCTACTGTAGATGACATTGACCCAAGTGGATATCAACAATGACTTAAGGAATGGATAAATCTAGCTGAGCAAGTGCTTAGTTGTCCTAGGCACACGAAAATAAGAACATGCAAAATGTTCCTATTTTTTTTCCTCCATGGCAAGTGTTTCCTCCATGGCAAGTGTTTCCTCCATGTGGGATGTCTATGATGTTTGGTGTGAGATGTCTCAGGTTTTGGGTGGCTTTGTTTTTTGCTGGTGTTGTTTTATATATATTTTTGCTAGTCAATCAATCAATGAATCAATCAATGCCCTTGCGCTTCTAATATGGATGAATTATGAATCATGTTGATCAACTAAAGTGTTCAGTTGAACTAATGACGGTGACCCTTTTGTAGCGGATAATCCAATGAGTTGAGACATTTCTGAGAGACCTGTGTTCACAGAGGAGGACATGTACGAACCCATCATAAGCCTCGCTGTTTGTGGGCCAGATTGTTTGATAGTACCATATTCGATTTAGACACTGCAGTCTGCTCATGTGGCCCAGTGATAAAGCTCTTGGTTTCCAAGAGTCTCTAATTCAGGGTTTCGAACTTCTGGATTGTTAAAACATCTAACCAACTTTTTGGTTCAAGCTTATTTCAACACTCACTTTCTGTTTGGTTTGTACACCTCCGTTTTCAGATCAAGTTGAAACTTTACACACAATTATTCACAGTTGAGGAAAATATATGAACCAAGCAATGAAAAAATTAACTATATTTTATATAGAAAAAGGGAGTTAAAACTTGCATTATTGAGAGAAGTGAATTTGCGGTTCTTCTCTTTATATAAGCTTTGTTTTTTGTTGATGTTGTTTTATATATATATTTGCTATTGTGCTTGTGAGCTCTATACCAGACGTCTGAAATACAAAAAAGTAAAAAGGTGACGGTTGTTAGATCTTAAGAGATTTCTTTGTTACTTTCCCGTGTCGTTTTTTTTGTTTGTTTGTTTCATCATTTGTTAGAAAACTAAGTAATGACACTGAAATAGTTTGACCTATTTAGAAAATGTGTGTCAGTCATGAATTAATATTTTTTTAAAAAAAGCTTATTAGCAAATATTTTCTCTCAAAGCAGCCAATCGGGATCTGTTTTAAGATTAACTACAGTTGTTCTGACTCTATCAAATGTCATGTCCGGGTACGCACTAAAAGCACCTCTCGGAGACTTGAAAGTCAGACTAACCTTTAACGTCTCGCCCTTCCTGTTTAGAGGTCTCTATTCGGGCACATCAGCTGCTTGTTGTAATGTGAAGGATAAACTTGAAGCTTTTTCCTTTGTTTCAGCTCAATTTAAGTTGTATGAATCACGCTAGATGGTTTGGTTAGTTTAGACTTTTGAGCAACATCTTATCTAGGACTATTTCCTTGGATACCCTTTTTGTTTTCCTTTCGTGTTGTCATTATTAGTATTTGAGTTCTTAGAAGATCACAGAAACACACAGGTCTAGACTCTAGGGGGTAGTCCAAGTGTAAACTAGAGAGGAGAAATGTACTCTAAGAGTACTGGGAGATGTTTAGGAGATGGATACTCTAGAAGTACTAGGGGATGTATACTTAGGAGTACTAGGAGAAATGTATGGGGCACGGTGACCTAGTTGTAAAACAGTAAAAGTGCTTTGCTGCTCAACCGAGAGGTCTGGAGTTCAAAATCCATGAGCCCATGGCATTAGATGGAGAAAGTTGGTCGTTGTGCTGGTCACATGAAATTCCTCGTTAACCGTAGGCGATAGAAACAGATGAGCTTTACACCATCTGCCTGATAGAGCGCAAGGTTTAAAAGGGGCTTAGTTACTGACCAGAAGTTAATCTTAAATTAGATTGAGCAGACAACACGTTGAGAAAGACTTTCATCATCTGTTTGATTTGGCAAGACTCTTTCAGCTAAACAAAACAAGTCGCGTTCAGAGATAACAACTTCCATTATCTTTCTTTCCATTGAGACCAAACAGCAGTGTTCTGAGTGTATACGCACTCTCTAATGTCTGTTATAATGTTTGTATTTTCATTTGTCAGAAATGAGTGTTGACAAAGTATTTGTAAAATATAATATAACTTTTTATGACACTAAGACTTAATGGCTTAATTCGTTTGTTTGTCCATATCTCTAGGACTTGAAAAAGTCTTCCACTTGAAACTCACTTCTTAGCTGAGTCAAACTGTATTGGGTAAACCCGAACACGGGAATCTTTTGTCTAGATGTTCACTATTGTTCAGTGAATGCTGTCAGTCTCTCAACTGGTAAGTGATGAATCAGAATCTCCACATGGTGGTTGGTAATCACCCGCGTCAGCGTGAGAACATTTGAATTCAAAGATAACAGCGTACTTTATCTAGGAGGCGCTGTGGCCGAGTGGTAAAGCGTTTGGCTTCCGATCCGGGGGTCCCGGGTTCGAATTCTGGTGACGAATGGGATTTTTATTTTCGGGATCCTAGGGCGCCTCTGAGTCCATCTAGGCGGTTGGTCATTGCGCTGGTCACTTGACACCCTCCTTAAACGTGGGCCACAGAAACTGTTGACCTTTACATCCTCTACCCCATAGATCGAAAGGTGTGAAAGGGAAACTTTACTTATCGAAGGATAAGAGATAACAGATAACTTTATAAGAGTTAAATATAAAGAGATAACAGATAACTTTATAAGAGTTAAATAGAAAGAGATAACTTTATAAGAGTTAAATAGAAAGAGATAACAGATAACTTTATAAGAGTTACGATAAGAGATAACAACTCACCTTTTCTAGGGATAGGAGATAACAAATTGTTTAGGGATAATATTTTAATAATATTAATAATATTTTTTTTCTACTAGGGATAAGAGTTTAAGCATGTGATGTTTTGTTACCGTGGGGGTTTGTATTGTTCTCTGGCGTGTGTCAAAGTTTCTGTGAAATTGTTTTCTTTTTGCACAGCTGTCAGTAACAATGTGGCTGGCGCTCAGATTGTGTAGTATGCCTTTCGCCGATGGTCCCCAGTTCAAACCCCGCCCCCCCTCCCACCATGATCGCTACCGTCCTCCAAAAGATTAGGTCGTAACGATCTTTAGTTTTAGAAGGAACAACTGAAACTCACAAGTCATGGACCATTGAATCATTTAAAAACTTTTAAAAACAATTATAACAAGGTTACAAAGACAGTTTGTGTGGAAACACAAACTCAAAATCGGACATCGAAGTGGTCCACCCAGGCAGGTAAAATTGCAGGTATCAATATTTTCAAAAAGAACATCAGAATTAAATTCTATCAAATGACAGAGAAGAATGGAGAAAGAAGGTTGACAGATCTTGTGTGGTGCCCCAGCGGTCCAGCAGACCAAAGGATAGGTGAAAGTGAATATGAAGTTATATGCGAAACTGGCCTAACTGATGTATTACCCGGTATAATGAATATCTAATTGATCTAATTGTTTTCTAGAGGGTCAATCTCTTTTTCAAATCCTCAAAAAAAAACAAAAAAAAAAACATTTCCGTAAAAACAAAAATCCTTTTATTACGTGCTATCTGATTGGTCCACACCACTGCAGTTTACGTGCTCATTTGAAAACCTACTTATTCATTGTTGTTTTAAATTATGTCCAACTTATATGTATACTAAATAGATTTTTTTCTCTAAAAAACAAGAGTAAACATTATTTTTGGGTCAATGTAGTAGTAAGTAAGATAGAAGTTACATAACGTAGCAATACAGATGCAACAAAACAATATTAGTTTTTTTTAAACAAAACGTCTCAAACCTTTATGCTGAAGTATGTTACAAATATGGTAGATTATAGACTCCCCTACTAAGGAGTATTCCGTGTTGTTACTATTAGTAGTGAATAGTTGTAAAAGTGGTGTATTTTTATTGGGAAAAAAAACTGCTTGCATAAGTGATTTAAAAAAATTAGATTTTTCGCTTTTAGAAAAGAAAAAAGTAGCCTTTGCGTTAGAACTTTGAATGGACTAAAATATTATGATGTCGGATTTTCACTGTCTTTTCTAGTTTACGAGATCTAAACGGGACAGACGGACAGACATTGCACACAAAACTAATAGCGTCTTTTCCCCTTTCGGGGGCCGCTAAAAAAGAGCAACAAAGCTTATACGAAGTGTATCAGTTGATATAATTAACTTTGTAATAAATCTAAACCAACAACAAATAAATCTGTGAGATTAGAAATACTTGTACCAATTGTTTTTGTGTAGCGCTAGTTCATGTTTTTATCTTTCTCACTATTCTATACTTCTATTCCAGATCTGGATCAGTTGGGGAAATGGGAGGGGGGTGGGGCGAGGGGGAAGAAAGAAATGGATATCTGGTGGGGAATTTTTACCATCTACGCACTTCTAAAAAAAAAGGGAGGTGGGGACAGCCTAACTCGAACTCATGGCTCAAGCCAACATACTAACCACTCTGCTAGTGAGGTATCTATAAAACCACTTCTTTCCCTAGTTGGAGATACCAAACAAAAATAATAAATTACCAATAGTTAATTAACTAATTAGTTAATTTTTTAAAATTGTGCAAAATTTCAGCTAGATCCGAGATTGGTTATGGGAGAAATAAGGTAAACAAACTTTTGACCAGACAGACAGTGAGTTGATATAAACTTTGTACAAAGGGGTGTTCCGTGTTGGTAAATGAATCAAAAATCTTCTTTCAAACACACAAAGTCATAAGTTGTGTAGGATAATGGCCGCTGTTAAATATAGAACTGATCATGGAGACACGCGGCACGTGATCATGGAGACACGTGATCTGGTGGTGTGGATGCACATGTTGCAGCTGACACTATACTGTGATCAACGACAAACTCGTGCATCATACCAGTTTATAATTTATTAGACACACCCTCCCCACACAAACACAACCCTAGGGAGAAGACGCGATTATTGATTTAAACAAAAATTACATTTGAATGTTGTATGCAGATGATACATTAACACAAAAAAAAAGTAATAAAATTTTTAGAATGTCATTTTTTATTGAAAAAAAAATACACCACCACAATATGCAATTCCATTATTTGACAAAAGTCTTCATCTTGTTCAAAATATATCTATTTGCTAATTATCTGAAAGTGTGCAATGAAATATTCCAATTCTAGAGATACATTGAAAAGTATAATCTCGTCTATAAATGTTTAGTGGTACATACATTATTCGTATAGTTTCAAAGCATACTGAATATATGTTCACAGGTGCATCAGTTGTAGAAGTGTCCTTGTTTTTTTTAACATGCATTTTAAATATGCATTTTGCATGAACTTAAATAAAAACCATTCTTAAAACAAGATTTAAACGGGAATCCATATTATCAAAAGGTTATTTCCATTATTACACTAGCTTGTAATGTACATTTAGGCATGAATTTGTGTACGACTGACCCCCCCCCCCCCCCCCCCAGGAGCTACCTACGAGACTGATTGCCTTCATTATCTTTTTGTTTTCAATGACCACAGCGTAAACAAGTAAACACGCATTTGTTTCATAAAACACATTTATTTATTACATATCATACACATCATTGAAAAGTGATCTACTGAAAATAAGTTATTCAATAATACAGATCCAGTATTCCTAGTCGGTTACACATACAAGAGATAATGGTGTATTCAATATATTTTATCATGTGCATACATTTGTTTTATCTGAAAGCAGAAAGAAACTATCAACGCTAGTTTGACTTTTGATAAAGTTTGGTGCTGATAACCTCACGACATGCATCCAGCGTTTCTCAACCTGTGCTACGTGGGCACGACATGGCCTTAATTGTGCCGATGTGTCAAAAACCTAAAATAAACAAAATAACTAAACTGATAAATAGAAGATATGGAAAGAAATGAGTGGACAGCTGAAGATGGAAAATTGGTTTCTACGAAGTGATATGTTGACACAAGAAATACATTGGGGCAAAGTTTGCTAACGTGTAAAATGTAAACAAAAACAAAACAACAAAAAAAAAAACAAAAAAAAAAACGAAGGTTGAGAAACGCTGATTTGAAGACGTTGGAATCCTAAACTGAATCATCTGCAAGTTTATAGACTACTTTGTGCTTTTGTTGAAAGAACAAGAAAGTAGGCCAATTTGTGGGATAGAACTCTTGGAGATGAGATTTAAAAAACAACAACAACCTGTGTGTTAAAATGCAAAAGGATCATGTTGTTGATACAATACCTCACCCGAATCTGGAGCTCGACTTCTACAGTGTACATTCTGTTTCCGTACAGCCGCCTTAAAATAGACTCAATCCTTTCTTAGGTTGTACTACGATCTGGAATAGCGATTTGTATCACCCAGCGATATATGTCAATGTTCAAGTCTACAGATGACAGATTTGTGACAAGCGATTCAAAGTGTTTTAAAAAAAGTAAACTCTCGTTATAAAAGTTTGAATGTTTATCACTGACCTATATTGGTTTCTTTGCGTGTTTTATGTTTTTGTTGTTGTTACGGTTTTACTAATGACTCGTTATTATAGTGTTTAAGAACATTCACCAAAGTCTTTAATCTAAACCTATCGAGTGAGGACTTGACATGGTAAATACACATCTGTCATGGGCCCTCGCATCTGTTAAATGGAGTCACTGATTCTGTTATCAGTCTGGACATTGTGATAAGTCACTTAAGTCTAGAGTTACAGCCAGTCTGACATCCCAGCGTTAGATAGATAAGGCTGCGATGCAGCCCGTGCGACCTTTCTGCTTTTCTCTCTAGATTCGTGGCTATCCGGCTGTCTCGTGTCCACATCCGGGTGCTCGGCTTGTTGAACGTGGTGCTCCTGGGGCAGGTAGTTGTAACTTTTTGACCTTGGCATGTCCTGGGGCCTCTGGTGCCGCCTTGGAAAGGCCTGGTTGAAGCGAACCTCTTGCTGGTAGTGATCATTGTACGCGCGGGGCCTGTCTTCGTATTTACTCCTGATGGTCGGCATGGTCATGTAGCCATTGATTCCGTGTTCCGGTCTTCTCGACCTTTCCTGCAGCATCCAGTTTTTGGACCATTCCCAGCCCTCCCGATCCTGCCAGCCTGTCACCGAGTCCCTGTATGCATAGGGTCGACTTTGTCGGTGGCTGTCCCCTGTGTAGAAAACCCGGCTGTCTCCTTCTTTTCTGTAATTTATGTTGGCAGCTGGATAAGGTAGATAATTTCCGTAGCTGTCTCTGTGGTATCGTCCGAGGTTCACATAGTCGCTCTCCTCTGGGTACACTGGCCCTGACCTACCTTTTTCTAAAGGATGTCTGTATCTCCTTTCTTTTTCGTGGTTTCTTCTCGCATCCACAACGGCGCTCTCTGAAATGTAACCATTGGGCTTCAACGCTTGATATTTGTCTTGGCGTCGCTCTCTTCTTGCGATGGCGTTCCAAATCTCGTCGGCGACCTCCTGCTTGACCATCCTTATGTAATCTACCTTCTTTTTGTGTTTCCACTCTTCTTCCATTTTCTCCTCCAGTTTTTGCTTCCACTCTTCTCTGGCCTTTTTCTGCCTTTTGTAAAAGCGATAGACGCTCCCAACAATTGCCGCGATCAGAACCAGTCCGATACCTATGCCACCAAAGATGATGGAGTATAGCATGGTCTTGTTGCACTCAAGGCTCCCCGTCTCCCACGAGGTGATATGCATTCCGATGCGGCTGCTTGGGCTGTGGCACCGATACTTGGTCGAGTTGGCATCCAACAAATTGTTGAATATGACGTGGCTTCTCTTGATCCAGTCCCGGAAAGCCAGCATGTCGCAAGTACAATCGAAAGGGTTGCTGGACAGGTCCAGCTCTTGCAGGTTGGTCATATCTCGAAATATCAGCGGCGAGACCATTCGAATGTTGTTGTTTTGAAGGTAGATCTTCTCCAGTTTGTTCACTCGCTCTAGTATATTCTCTTGGAGAATCTGAACTTTGTTAAAACTGAGATCAAGAAACACAAGGTTCTCAAGATTTCTTAAAACGTACGGCCAGTACACGTCTGACAACTCGTTATTGGATAAATCTAAGTATCTCAAACTCAGCATATGCTGCAGTGTATTGTCATCTAAGCGGCTTAGCTGATTGGACGATAAGTCAAGGTACTCCAAACCATTCATTCCTTTGAAGGACAGTGGGTCCACAGACACCAGCTTGTTCATACTCAAGAATAAGACTTGTGTAGCCACCCATTTCATTTGTTTAATTTGTTTCAGCGCGTTTCGGGACAGATCTATGACAAGGGGTGACTGGGGAATGAAAGCATCCTCATGGAGGAGGCTGATATTGTTGCCACTAAAATTGGCAATCTTGATAAATTTGCCATTTTTGAACAGCTGGGTGGGAATGGAGTCGAGATTGTTGTCACTGATGTCAAAATACTGCAGTCCTGAAGCGTCAATGAAAGCGGACAGCTCTTTGATGTTGTTCTGGCTGTAGTTCAGGTACTGTAGTGTATGGGTGTTTGGAATTATAAAGTCTGGCATCTGGTTGTAGCTGACGTCAAGAAATTCTAGCTTGGTCAGCTTTGGAAAACTGATATCGCTGCCAGAGGCCAGCTTGTTGTAAGACAGGTCAAGGTGCCTTAACTCACTCAACTCTTCTACATGATCCTTGAAACTGACCAGCCGATTGTTAGAAAGATCTAAGTGCTTTAAGTAGCGCAGGACTTCAAAGGCTTTGCTCACGTGGCTGAGTGCGTTGTTGCTCATGTCCAGTGATTGGATGCTGGGAAGGTTCTCAAATACGTTTTCCATTATGTCCTCGATGCCGTTGTGTGAAAGGTTAAGCGCTTTGATAGACAGCTCCGTTACATCAGAAAACAAGGGATCGATTGTTTTCAAATCCATCTGCGCAATTGCCAGGCTCTGAAGACGCTTAGAGGTCTGGAGATTCTTCAGCACATTGTTTAGGGTCTCTGCAGAAATGTAAGTGTTTCCTGTTAAATCCAGGGCTGTCAGGCTGGGAATCATGCTCAATCCTAGCTCTGTAATGGTCCTTAGCCCACAGAAGCTCAATTTCAGCGTTCGGTTGACAGACGCTATCCATTCTCTGGCCACGTCAAAGGAGTCGTCTGTGATAGCTTCGATATTGTTGTTGGACAGATCAATGTACTCGATCTCTTTAACAACCTGGGAGGAAAAGGAAATATATTAGTCAAGTCATGACTTTGTTTCTTCTAGATTCATATTCCAGTAGCGGTATTTATTTTACAAATATCTAGAGAGAACTTCTCTAGAAGGTAACACTAACCTGAATGTTGTACGTTTTCAGTACACCTAGGAGACATTTTTACCTCAAACTATGTTAAGTATATTTTTTGTTACTGTTAAATGATACCGTTATTTACTAATGCTTACCTGGAATCTAGCTGCGAGAACCAGCGTGTTTATTTTGTTGTGCGACAGATCCAGTATTCTTAGCTTAGGCATATCTGACATGATGGCTTCAGGGAGAGCCGACATCTCGTTGTAGCTGAGGTCCAGATGTTCCACCTGCTTAGAGTCTGTAAAGAAGTTGTTTGGCAACATGGTCAGACTGTTGCCGGCCAGGACTACCGTGTGCAGTTTGTCGAGTCCCCGGAATAAGCATCCTGGCAGCTCGCTCAGCCCATTGTTGGAAAGGTCGATATGGGTCAGGTTGGGCAAGCCTGCGAAGGCGTCCACATCGGAGAGGGCAGGGCCCAGCTTGTTGTTGGACAGATATAATGACACTGTGGTGGCCGGGATGGTTGGGACCACCGTAAGTTGTTGGCCGGAGCAGTCCACGTTTACATTTCTGCATGTGCAATGTTCAGGGCACTGGGTAGTTAGTGCCCCTGAAGTCAAGTAGACAAACCAAATCACGTAGTAAATTACACTTGCTGTCATTTTGTTCTAGATTGCAGTGGTCAAAGTTGTAATCTGTGAAGATATCAAATTATTGGCGTTATAGACATACGGGATAATAAGTTTGCATAGACATGAACGTGTAAACAGACGGCTAGATTCATGCACAAATAAAGAGATAAATGACCAGACAAGCACATTGTCGGATGCCAGGCAGGACGAGAGAAGGAGGAATGGGTTTGTTGTCACATTGGGCTTGTTATTTAATTTGGTTTGGATTTGATACAATGATTGTAGTTAAGACTGTTCTTTTATATATGAGAAGACGCGTTTTTATTTCCTTAATATTATTATTAGTAGAAAAATAAATACGTCGAGGCTCATGATGTGACACTTTGTTCCAGTTGGTTTTCAATTCCTCCAATTCTGCTCCGTCTGAAAGACTCATGCTGTCACATTGGTCATAGTGTTGTGAGTCTTTATAGTTGTGCATGATTCACCACTTTGAATGTCTTGGCGTGGATATTCTCCACTGATCAAAGTTGTTTAGCCAATATGTCTACTTGCTAGGCGAGCTATTTAGCATGCTACTACAGGCATGGAATAAGATTGTCTCAAAGAATAAAAACTGCGAAGTATCATTGTTTTACCTTGTGAGACATTTATTATAATAGCTCTATTCAACTCGTACCTTAGTGGAGACTGGGGGGGGGGGGGGGATAAACGTGGACACGTATCTCGAAAACGGCTCTAACAATTTTCCTAGAAATTTCACAGTTGAAGTGTATTGTTGAGAAAAGAATTACTAGCTCTTTGGCCACATTAGGAAAACTCTAGTTCGACCGTTAAAAAGAAATACATTTAAATTTGCCTAGAAAACTATGAACTATTTGTCTTGAACGGACTAAACGTCTACGGGTATGTAAGCTCTAGTCATTGGAAAATAGAATTAATTAATGAGAAACATTTTGCCCATCTAAATCTAGAGCTAAATTCCTAACCTTTTAAATATTATAAATTCTAATCAATCTATTCTATAAGTTGTATAAAGGAGTTCTTGTCTTCTTTTTTAAAAAGTATTTTAAAATGTTTTTCTTGTTAGCTTTGGGAGTTTCCAATGGTTATACTTATTATGGGATAACTATTTTACATTGTACTGCTACTACCCTCGCTACGCTACGGCTTCAATAACTGGTATAAATGTGTTTTTTTCCCCCCTCAATAAAACAGCCCACATTACAACGCTTTCCCACCCCAAGACAATTTTCTAGCCCTCAAATTCTATGTCAATAATTTTTTGCCTCTTTGTATATTGTATTTATGCCATGCTAATGAAATGCATGTCCTTGAATTGTAAAAGTGCATAGCTATACCGATACCCGTGCTACGCTACTGTTGAAATAGTTGTCATATGTGTAAACCGCCTTGAACACTTAAATCCATCAATAAATCGGCCCGCATTACAACGCTACCCCACAGCTAACTCAATTTTCTGACCCTCAAAGTCCTCCCTTTATTTTTGTCTCTTCCGTCCTTCAATGGAACTCCCAGAAACCCCTGTTATAGAGTATGTACAAGCATTTCTTAGGCCCATCAGTTGTAGTCTTCTTATCTTTCTGAAAACAACAATTAGAAAGTGAGTTGTGTGATCGAATTTGAAAGTGCGCTTCATTCGAATCATAATCGAATATTTTTATTAATCCATTTGTATAGCGCAACTTTCATTCTGCTTGCTCAGTGCGCTGAGACTACTCCACTATATTAATTAAGCGAAATTGGTGGAGAGGTACGTGTCTGGGAGGTTTTCGTGCTGTTTCTAGGGGATCATTTAACGCAGCCTGCTTTCAAGGGAGCTCTATTTTAAATCCTTATTCCAGAAGAGTTAGTAGAATTTTGTTATTGATGACGTATTTTCCTGTTTGCTTTTAAATGAAAACTAATACCAAGTGATTTTTTGAAAGTTTATAACTTTAAACGATGAAAACAAGCTTGAATATTCCTGGTCCATGGATGAATTTGACGGGGGGGGGGGGGCACCTCTGAGTTTGTGTGATAACACAAACTCTCTTTGTAATCTTGTTTTTTTTTTCTGTAATACTGAACTTAGATCTATACACAATCTTGAGTTTATTTCATTGATCAGCTTAAGCGCACTCTTAGTTCCTCCCCAACTGTTTTGAGACCTCAGTCTTGTTTTGAAAGACATGGTGTCCCCTGTCAACCCATGATGAAAAACAAATCTTATACTGGTATTTAATATTAAGCTGGTCTAAAAGTGTCAGTCATAGCTTCCCGCCCAGCCCCTCCCTATTTTCCAATGTGTCCTCGGTATCAAGCTTCCTTCTTCCTGTTTTCCGTACCCAGTGCCTAGATATGAACTTTGGATCAAATGGTGAAGTTTTCCGAGGAAATGATTCAGAGATGACTGATAGAATTTTATTGTAACCCAAGTGTCTGCTGGTTGGAGTAGAGCTAGGAATGTAGAGATAAATGTGTGTGTATATATATGTTCGTAGAGGTTTTTGTGACAGGTTCTCACCCCACCAAAATACTAGAGACAGCTTTGGGCCGATTTGTTATATACAATACAAATGTTTTCCTTTTGTATTTTTACCACAGTGAAATTCTTGACCTTTTGGAAGTCAAGCGTATTATAATATGGAGGATGGAGGAGTTCCTCTCAGGGTGCCGTCTTTGGCTGCTTGAAACCAGGAGCGAATGCGACCGAGAGGCGACACCACCCCACCCCAAATAAAAAAAAATGTGCTGGCACTTGTAAATGAGGAAATAGAACACTGGTACTTTATTTTGAGAAATTGAATACTGTTATTTACTTGTTAATGGTGAAATGGAATGTTGGTACTTTATTTTGAGAAATTGAATACTGTTATTTACTTGTTAATGGTGAAATGGAATGTTGGTACTTTATTTTGAGAAATTGAATACTGTTATTTACTTGTTAATGGTGAAATGGAATGTTGGTACTTTATTTTGAGAAATTGAATACTGTTATTTACTTGTTAATGGTGAAATGGAATGTTGGTACTTTATTTTGAGAAATTGAATACTGTTATTTACTTGTTAATGGTGAAATGGAATGCTGGTACTTTAATTTGAGAAATTGAATACTGTTATTTACTTGTTAATGGTGAAATGGAATGCTGGTACTTTAATTTGAGAAATTGAATACTGTTATTTACTTGTTAATGGTGAAATGGAATGTTGGTACTTTAATTTGAGAAATTGAATACTGTTATTTACTTGTTAATGGTGAAATGGAATGCTGGTACTTTAATTTGAGAAATTGAATACTGTTATTTACTTGTTAATGGTGAAATGGAATGCTGGTACTTTAATTTGAGAAATTGAATACTGTTATTTACTTGTTAATGGTGAAATGGAATGCTGGTACTTTAATTTGAGAAATTGAATACTGTTATTTACTTGTTAATGGTGAAATGGAATGCTGGTACTTTAATTTGAGAAATTGAATACTGTTATTTACTTGTTAATGGTGAAATGGAATGCTGGTACTTTATTTTGAGAAATTGAATACTGTTATTTACTTGTTAATGGTGAAATGGAATGTTGGTACTTTATTTTGAGAAATTGAATACTGTTATTTACTTGTTAATGGTGAAATGGAATGCTGGTACTTTAATTTGAGAAATTGAATACTGTTATTTACTTGTTAATGGTGAAATGGAATGCTGGTACTTTATTTTGAGAAATTGAATACTGTTATTTACTTGTTAATGGTGAAATGGAATGCTGGTACTTTAATTTGAGAAATTGAATACTGTTATTTACTTGTTAATGGTGAAATGGAATGCTGGTACTTTAATTTGAAAAATTGAATACTGTTATTTACTTGTTAATGGTGAAACGGAATGCTGGTACTTTGAATTGTTAATGGAAAAATCTAATACTGGTACTTTGACTTCTTGAGTAATTGAATGCTCATACTTTGACTTGTAAATGGGGAAATGGAATGCTGGTACTTTCATTTGTTGATTTTATTGATTTCATTTCCTGACTTCTTGGTCATAATGGTTAAGTCCGGCGCTGCTATTTAGTGTTTGTAAAATGTTGTACATGTTTCGGATGTTCCTTCAGAGTTGAAGATAGTTTACTTCCTAGTATAAAGGGGATAGGAGCGGGCAGGGTTTAAACCCGGGACTATCGATGAATCCAAACGACTGTCCAGCACGGAAACCGCACGTCCAGGCAGCCATCCGTAGTAACGGGTGAATACTACTTGTTTCCCCACCTCCTCTTGTTTTTTCGTGTCTTAAACTCCAGCGAGACATTCTCTTTGAGTGCCGGCAGAGTTTTGATTCGACATTGCTAACCTACCATCTAGCCAGCTTGTGTGTCAGACAGACCATCTAGCCAGCATGTATGTCAGACAGACCAACTAGCCAGCATGTATGTCAGACAGACCAACTAGCCAGCATGTATGTCAGACAGACCAACAAGTCAGCATGTATGTCAGACAGAACAACAAGCCAGCTTGTGTGTCAGACAGACCATCTAGCCAGCATGTGTGTCAGACCATCTAGCCAGAATGTATGTCAGACAGACCAACTAGCCAGCATGTATGTCAGACAGACCAACTAGCCAGCATGTATGTCAGACAGACCAACTAGCCAGCATGTATGTCAGACAGACCAACTAGCCAGCATGTATGTCAGACAGACCAACTAGCCAGCATGTATGTCAGACAGACCAACTAGCCAGCATGTATGTCAGACAGACCAACTAGCCAGCATGTATGTCAGACAGACCATCTAGCCAGCATGTATGTCAGACAGACCAACTAGCCAGTATGTGTGTCAGACAGACCAACTAGCCAGCATGTATGTCAGACAGACCAACTAGCCAGCATGTATGTCAGACAGACCAACTAGCCAGCATGTATGTCAGACAGACCAACTAGCCAGCATGTATGTCAGACAGACCAACTAGCCAGCATGTATGTCAGACAGACCATCTAGCCAGCATGTATGTCAGACAGACCATCTAGCCAGCATGTTTGTCAGACAGACCAACTAGCCAGCATGTATGTCAGGCCATAAGACAGACCAAGTCAGTTGATTTTTTAGTGTCTGGCTGCTAGACAGGGTGTTTTATTACCAGCACAAGACTAAAATATAGAATGTATTTTAGGCGTCTAGAGTTAGAGAGCAAAATGGACTGCAGGGTGTCTACCAATCACTAATTGAATTTTGTTTAGTAGTTAAACTAGAGATCATCAGTTGCATGCTAAGAAGGTAATAAATAAATACCTGAATCAACGTGTTAAGCTTGCTGTTCCGCTTCTACACTTTGTTCTATTGAAGTTCAACTGAGACCATGGAACTGTTGTGTTTGGATACAAACAATGTCTCACTAGTTGGCGCGTGTATTTCCTTGTGATCATTGTCATCCGTCGTCTTTTGTGTATCTTGAGTTAGTTGGTCATCTGGGGGTGACGCCCACTTTTGGAATACTATCTGGTTTCTATGGCAACTTGTAATTGATAGTAGTCGGCTGTCTCACAGCCAAACATATACATTCCCTCTATCGCTCTCATAGACACACACATACAAACTCAGACGTATGGTCACTTATCCAAAGTCTCAAGACCTAGATCTTTATGTAATATGATTGACATCAGCTGACAGTCCTATTTAGTAAAAGTCGTCCATTGAACTGAGTACAGACATGGGCTAACCCTGTTCTCCCGTAACAACGTCATCGTTTCTGGCAGTTGGAAGTCTGGTGACGTTGTAGATGAAAAGTGTATCTCTTATAGTTCAAGCTAAGTACAAGAAATAAATGATAAGTACGGACTGTGTAACGAGCAAAGACGTCACAAAAATAATGCGCATCATTCCTTGCAGGACTCACTTGGAAAATAGGTTTCATGGATTTAGCTCATTGCTTGTACTTGGAAAATAGGTTTCAGGGATTTAGCTCATTGCTTGTACTTGGAAAATAGGTTTCATGGATTAAGCCCATTGCTTGTACTTGGAAAATAGGTTTCAGGGATTTAGCTCATTGCTTGTACTTGGAAAATAGGTTTCAGGGATTTAGCTCATTGCTGTACTTGGAAAATAGGTTTCAGGGATTTAGCCCATTGCTTGTACTTGGAAAATAGGTTTCAGGGATTTAGCTCATTGCTTGTACTTGGAAAATAGGTTTCAGGGATTTAGCTCATTGCTGTACTTGGAAAATAGGTTTCAGGGATTTAGCCCATTGCTTGTACTTGGAAAATAGGTTTCAGGGATTCAGCTAATGACTTGTACTTGGAAAATAGGTTTCAGGGATTTAGCCCATTGCTTGTACTTGGAAAATAGGTTTCAGGGATTTAGCTCATTGTTTGTACTTGGAAAATAGGTTTTAGGGATTTAGCTCATTGTTTGTGCATAGACAAAGTTCATCTCGCTCAAGAAACAAACAAAAAATCAACCTTTATGAAGCTAATGGTGGTTTAGAATTACTTATTCAATCTATTTCTTGTAATGCTTCATTTTGTGCAAGGACCATTCCAGTCAGCTTATACAGTTCTTCCAGTTCAGTTCATTGACGTCTATCTATTAACTCCCTTCTGAATACAAAGAAACATTGGAGTCGAGGGACGAAATTTTCGCTGGAGCGTGCTCCTGATTTAATATTACGTTGATTATAGTTCTAAACTTTTTTACTGTCAAAACAGAGTTTTCAATGTGGCCAAGTAGATAGAATTATTTTTCGCCAAAGATATACATAAACTGTTAATTTTCCAGGAAATCCGTAATCCGTGTCCAGCCAATGCCCGCCAATCATGAAGAGTTTGCAAGCTAATGCGATTTTTTGTCTTATTCTTAATTTTTATTTCTCATTGCCAAGTCAAATTACCATCCAACTAAAATTTAAAAAAAAATCTGGCACTGTAAAAAACACTTTGGCGTAGTTGAACAATGTTTGTGCCAAGAGTGAGTCTTGGCAAGAGACTTAACTCTTGTTCATTGAAACAAATTATTCCTGGTCTGTTCTTTTAAAATGTGTTTAGAAAATAATAGCATTGATCTCTATTGATTTATTTTTCTTAAACCTTGTGGATGCGGACAATTTTACATAGCTTCTATTAACGCGCTCCGTCTGTCTGTCTGGGAGACATTTTGTACAGGTTATTTCTCCCACTTCCCGTTCTCTCGGGTCAAGTTGAAACTTAACACAATTATCCATTTCCCTAATAAAACAAGGTTGTTAACGCCGGAAGTGGTAATGGTCTTAAGCCCATCATTACCTACAAAGTGCTTCCAATGGCATGCGTCTCAAATAGCCTGTGACAACCAGTCCAACTCCTGGCCTTCACGTGTGGCTCAGTTACTGAGCCTGGCGGAACCGTTACCACAGACAGGAGAAGGGGCAAAGGCGAGCAACTGGCGCCTAAACCAGTAAGCTTTGGGCAGAAGGGGCTCGTTAGCCTTGGTTGGCTACCCATCTAGAAGAAGGAAAACTCTGAATCCAAACCTCCGCTACCCTGCGGCTATACCCAAACACGGGAAAGGCTTCGGGAGACAACCCTGAGGAAAAATCAGGAGCTGGTGACCCTAAGGCAGACTGTGGCACACCGTTCTACAGCCTGGCAGATCCTGCGGCGCTACTGATCCCAAACTGTACTGGATACTCCGTTCCTTTGGTCACATCAGCTGCGCGGAGAGGGAGGAACTGCTGTGTGGGCGACATCGTTCCGACCATAAACAATGCCCAGGCTTTCATCTCACTTGCTCTGAGATGAACCATAGTCGTCCTACGACTGAAGGAGGCCAATGATGATGAGTGATGAATAAAACATGATCGAAGAATCGAAGAACTAACCATTTAATTATTTAACAGTGGTAATTAATAATTTTTCATATTTAAAATGGAAATAAAACTTACAGTATATATATATATATATATATATATATATATATATATATATATATATATATATATATATATATATATATATATATGGCTGTAAATATACAGTTCTTTCCCTAATATAAGTTTTTTAAATATTTTGTTTGTTTTTTGTTTGTGAAACGTTGCGTACATAATGAAACACTCAATAGAGCCCTTTCTGGGCCCATGTAGAGCTGGCACCGTGTTTTCTTGGTTGATTGTTGAGAAATGAAAACTACAGTTTATCTAACTCGCTGATAAGGTGAAGAGGCGTGCGTTGTGGAGTACAGGGAGTTTCACTCAGATGATATTGACATCGTGTGTGTATGTGTGAATGTGTTTAGTGTGCGTGCCTGTACTTGGAGTATGTGTATGTACTACACATCCGCTTGCCAGGCTTGATATTATTTATTATGCCAGGAACCCCCCCCCCTTTTTTTTAAAAATGTATTTTAATTAACGGGCCACATTTGAACAATCAACCTAACATACTTTTTTAGTCCCCGTGTATTTGTGTATCTGTTACAATGACATTTTACGGCCCTCTACTGTCTCTCTTTCTGTTATTGCTTGCTGGAACCCCATTTTGTTTTTTCTAACCTGCGCATCGTAATTTCACCGACATAGATGTTGGAACGACCCGCTTCATAATGCAAGTCCGACACATACACGCGCTCATATTTTGGGCCCGTTAACTCTAGTATCACTTTGACTTAGCCACTCCCCCCCCCCTCTCCGCCAACAACAAAAAGCAAGTCATACGTAAACACTCACTCTTGACTTTTCTTCGGCTTGTCCATTCAAAATATAGTATTTTCCCACGGTGAAAACACCCTCTCTCTCTCTCGCACACACAGTGACACACACACACACAGTGACATACACACAGACGACTTTCACACTTTTTGGCCCATGTTTGTTACAATGACAAATGTTCACTTTGTACGCATCCTTCTAGTGCTCGAATATACAGCACGTTTAGGCCGAGAGAAAAACAAGCAAAAGAAAAAAAAAGATTACTCAAAGCTTATCTAAGGAAAAGAATTTCTATTTACTGCCATTTATCTGAAATTTCAGGGTTTAGCTCCCTTAATTAATTAGTACTTATTAATTAACTTAATTAGTTAATTTTTTTTATTAATATTTTTTCATCGACTATAAATAATAATGTCCACATTTCAACTTGATCTGAGAATGGGAAGTGTGAGACAAAACGTGTCGAAATGTAGTAAGGGGATTAAACCAATCTCTCCTTATGTAGCAGTTATTCCCCTTAGTTCAATATCAAACAAAATATTTAATCATCAATAATCAATTAACTAATTGGTTAATTTTATTGATTGCTTCATGTCTTGTCAGGTACAATGAATTATATTACTAAGTTTCTGAGAATGGGAAAAAGGAGAAAAAAACATGTTTAAACATTTGTACCAGACATACACAGAGTGAGTTGATAGAAGCTTTGTACTTTCTGAATGTCCCAAGTGAATGCTACATTCCCGTCCCCCACTCTCGACATTTATTTTGGTATTGTATCTAAAGAAAAAGAAATAGCGACTTGATTTCATTGTGTGTGTGTTTAGTTTGTTTGTTGTCAACCCCTTTTGAATGTAGCGAAATGAGAATAGATCTCGATCTATCTTTTTTTGCTATTAGGATTATTTTATTTTTATTTAGCGTCTAAAGGGAAGCGGAAGTGACGCAAAGCACGTTCAAAAAGTTCAATCAGGGGAAAAGAAATAATAATCAGAAAATCCCATTTTTGTGCTATTTAATGCTCAGGTGAATGATTTTTTTTAGGAAAGTCAATACTGACCAGAACTCAATTTGTAAACATTTTTGTAATGACGAAAATGAGCGATGGCTAAACTACTTCCGATCTGAAAAATTGCTGATGTGATCTGTTAGTTCTAAATCTCATTGAACAAGGGAATTTGAATAGAAAATAGTTGCTAGATAAACCGTTGCAGCTTTACATAAAACTATTAGCCTTTTGTTTGCTTGGAAGAAAATCTTTGCAGTGTAACTTCTCAAATGGTTAAGTTTAGACATATTTAATATAGCAGTTAATGCATGAACTCTAGGTTTGTGCCGTATTCATTTCAACTTCTTGCGAAACTTGTTAGCTTCGTTATATATGAAATAATGCTAAATCTCTAAGCTAATTGTGGATTTTGTCACAAAGTAAAAGGATGCACTTTTCCATGATCGCCTTGAAATTTGTGTTCTAAATCCAATCCATTTTCGTACATAAAAGTCTGAGCATTAAAGTATGTCAATGTACTACTTATTATAAAGTTTATATTAAAATAGTACACTGCATAATTTTGGAGTATTTCTGGACTAACTGTAAGTCAATAGTCTAATGACGTTCAACGATATCATAATTCTCTGGTTACATTTTCTGGTCCATGTTGTGGGCCTGCATACGTGAACTATGTTTTAACAGTGTGATGAAAGCTACTGCATACGTGAACTATGTTTTAACAGTGTGATGAAAGCTACTGCATACGTGAACTATGTTTTAACAGTGTGATGAAAGCTACTGCATACGTGAACTATGTTTTAACAGTGTGATGAAAGCTACTGCATACGTGAACTATGTTTTAACAGTGTGATGAAAGCTACTGCATACGTGAACTATGTTTTAACAGTGTGATGAAAGCTACTGCATACGTGAACTATGTTTTAACAGTGTGATGAAAGCTACTGCATACGTGAACTATGTTTTAACAGTGTGATGAAAGCTACTGCATACGTGAACTATGTTTTAACAGTGTGATGAAAGCTACTGCATACGTGAACTATGTTTTAACAGTGTGATGAAAGCTACTGCATACGTGAACTATGTTTTAACAGTGTGATGAAAGCTACTGCATACGTGAACTATGTTTTAACAGTGTGATGAAAGCTACTGCATACGTGAACTATGTTTTAACAGTGTGATGAAAGCTACTGCATACGTGAACTATGTTTTAACAGTGTGATGAAAGCTACTGCATACGTGAACTATGTTTTAACAGTGTGATGAAAGCTACTGCATACGTGAACTATGTTTTAACAGTGTGATGAAAGCTACTGCATACGTGAACTATGTTTTAACAGTGTGATGAAAGCTACTGCATACGTGAACTATGTTTTAACAGTGTGATGAAAGCTACTGCATACGTGAACTATGTTTTAACAGTGTGATGAAAGCTACTGCATACGTGAACTATGTTTTAACAGTGTGATGAAAGCTACTGCATACGTGAACTATGTTTTAACAGTGTGATGAAAGCTACTGCATACGTGAACTATGTTTTAACAGTGTGATGAAA
Organism: Biomphalaria sudanica; assembly: GCA_036873155.1. Classification (NCBI taxonomy): domain Eukaryota; kingdom Metazoa; phylum Mollusca; class Gastropoda; family Planorbidae; genus Biomphalaria; species Biomphalaria sudanica. The sequence continues at coordinate 241,493 of JAZGLO010001553.1, forward strand.
GCTACTGCATACGTGAACTATGTTTTAACAGTGTGATGAAAGCTACTGCATACGTGAACTATGTTTTAACAGTGTGATGAAAGCTACTGCATACGTGAACTATGTTTTAACAGTGTGATGAAAGCTACTGCATACGTGAACTATGTTTTAACAGTGTGATGAAAGCTACTGCATACGTGAACTATGTTTTAACAGTGTGATGAAAGCTACTGCATACGTGAACTATGTTTTAACAGTGTGATGAAAGCTACACGGGGGAGTAAGGGGGGGGGGAATTTTTAATTATTCTTTTTTTTTTGTGTGGGGGGAGAGGGTTGCAATTGTTAAAATATATGTCAAAAATTGTGAATATAAAAGTGTACAAAAACCTCTTTGACTACCCCAACTCTTGATTAAAAACTTCATCAGTAAAGACACCCCAAACTCTACACCCTTAATAAGGAAGATTAATGCAGTATTTCACGTGCTACGCAGTCCCAGCTGCGACCTACATATTTTTGCCACGTAACCGTTGTCCGCCGCTGGTCGATTTGGTTTCTGTTTTCGCCGTCTACTTCTGTCATCGGCAGGGGATTTTCTTTTGGTCTCAAATGTGTATCGCGGGGCCTTTGTAAGTGACCTCCATCTCTCTCATTCCGAAGCTGCCTGCAACCAGATGCTCTCTTCTATGTTCAGTGAAAGAAAGTTTGCCCCTAAGCTGGTCTATAGAACATTTCTGTTAAAGCGGCCACCTTTCAGTTCACACAAAAAAAAGTGCAACTCATAAATATTCGTCGCTTTTATCACTGTCTGACTAAAGAAAACTATAAGCTCTTCCAAACTCTCACCATTTTCTCTAAGCCTTTATTTGAGTTTCGTACTTTGGAACTGAAGACGAACATTGTCCTTTGGGTTCTAGGAATGAAGTCTCTCATCCTTTGAACACTTTTGGAGATTGATTTCTGAGGGAAGGAAACAAATACAATTTGCCGAGGTCAGTTTAGAGCTATTGGGTTTTGTGGGATTTATAAAATGTTTACACTTCAATTTGCGGAGAGCCGTGTAGGTTGTTTTTACTTTGATGAAAAGGCTAATAGAGTCAATAATAAGATGGTGCGCAAATGTTTCATTAGGTCTATTGATTCATTAAAACTTGTTCATATTTGCAAAGAAATGTTTTTAGGGTACAGCTGTAAGCCAGTGACGTAAGTGGTGTTTTTTTTGTTCTTTCTTGCTGTAAGTCAAGTTTTTGTTTCCTTTGACGTCATTCGAAACCAATATGACGGTCGACCTCGAGTTTTGGCGATATGCAGTTTTAAAGGAAATCTTTAGAGCAGTTTTCGAAATTATATATATATATATATAAATACTATAAAGCAGAAAGTAAGGAGTATGTATGTATGTTACGAATAGAAATCAAAACCGTTTGCGAATCTTGATAAAACTTGCCATAAATGTTCCTTGGGTACTAACTGGAACCGTGACGTCTGTATAGTAGCCCTAAAACAAACTCAAGACCCACAAAAAAAAAGTTGTCCAACTCTATGAAGGTGTTACTATTGTTTGTAAAATGTTTTACATGTTTCGGATGTTCCTTCAGAGTTGAAGATAGTTTACTTTCTAGTCCAAACCTCCCGCAGGACGACGGGGGATGGGAGCGGGCAGGATTTGAACCCTCGACCATCGATAAATCCGAACGACAGTCCAGCGCGCAAACCGCACGACCAGGCAGCCATACTATTTCATGTATCTAGGCCATGTTTACATGAGATGAGATCGAAAGAATCTAGATCTTATTTTTAAAACTACTCTTTGCACAGATAGTTTTTACTTTGACACACAAAAATACAAAATATAGTCTATTGATTTCATTATTCAATAAAATTAACCTTCAAATTTGTGTTTCAAAAGCATTTTTACATAAATTCGTTTCTTATATCTGCGAATTTAGACGTCCTGACGTTCTTTATAATTCAGTTTATTTAACAAATCTGGTAAACCCGTTTTAATTGTACTTTATATCCTATTCATCTTGCGCTCCTTTCGTTTTTAATAGATATGCATGTATCGGTTTAACGGGTAAACCCATTTTCGCAAAACTACTTTTATTTTCGTGGCGAAAGAGAAAAACTTGAGAGGAACATTAGCTAAGTTTGACATAGATCAAAATCCTATCACTACACTAGTAATACTCAAACTTACGACCGCAAGCCGCTGGTAATGTCCGGCTAGTATATATATATATATATATATATATATATATATATATATATATATATATATATATATATATATATAATGGAGGTATTGTCTTTAAAATTGATTTTGTTTATCTTGTTTACATTTTATCTAAATATTTCTTTCACAGGCCATGACTGAGAGATTGGCCATTCACCAGTCACACGGTCCGTAGTTCAACCTTTAATTCGATAACCATTTCATGGCATACGTTAGGCAGACTTGCACTGAACCATCTAGTCCTAGCAATCAGTTCACTGAATACTTCTGATTATGAACAATGTAGTGATACAAAAAGTTAGCCGGCCGAACAGTCACGTGCACGTATATCTGGTATGGGGAGAAGGTAGACATGTGGCTGTTGATTGGTTCAACTTCATAGTTTCAGATAGTCGTGCTGAAAATAGGGAAGAAAACTGACGCTTTGTATTGCTTGATGAACCAATCGGAGGCCTCATTAGAATTTGTACAAAAAACACAAACTCTTTGTATTTTATTTTAAAGCTATGAATGAACTGAACACTCTATTTATTAATGATAAATGTTTTTAAATATTTAACATTAGTAAAATGTGTCAGACCGTGTCCTAGCTGTGTACCGAGATACCTGTGACAATGACAAAAGACAATGAACATGTTACTCGGGGGGGGGTGCTATTTGACAGAGATTCTACTCTGACAGCTGACGTTTGCATTAGAAATTTTAAGGGTAATTAATTCCTCGTTGCTATTAATAGGGGGCGTGATGGCAGATTGGTAAAGCGCTTTGCTTGCGAACCAGGTTCGAATCTCGGTGTAGACTGGAGGTTTTTTTTTTGTAAGTAAAGGCAATTTTTAGTTGTGCTGGCCACATGACACCCTCGTTTACCGTGGGCCATAGAAACTGATGACCTTAACTGGCCTTAACATGATCTGGCCTCATAGATCGGCAGGTCTGAAAGGGAACTTCACACTAAGTTCAATGCTACTGACTTGTTAAACGCTTGAAAGAAGGCTTTAAAATTCGTTTTGCATTATGCCATTTAAGAAATAACTTAAAACTTGTGGTTAAAATAGAAAGAAAAATATACGGAGGTAAATTACTTGTCAAATAACTCTCGAGATTGTACTGTTCGATGTTTAGCTCGCTTCGGACTAGCTCAGTGAGTTTGACCTTCAAACAAGAGACCTGCATTCTCCCTTTCAAATGTGTTGATTTTATAGAAGATATACTGATGCAAATAGTTAACCAAATAGTTGAGTGTTTTCTGGTCTAACCGGAGCAAGATTGACTATGCCAAGTTGTACAATTAGTTGACCAAGTCTTTGAGTGTAACCAGAGTAACGTCTACAAGATTGACTGTGCCATGTTGTACAATTAGTCTTTGGTTGTTGTCTGGTCTAACCGGAGTAACGTCTACAAGATTGTCTGTAGCAAGTTTCACTGCTGGAACTCGTGTCTTTACTTTGTCTCTCGACAGTGACCCAGTGATATGTTGCTACGGTTCCAGTTCACTGGTGCGAGACTTAGTGACATTGTCGGGTCATTATTACGTGACCTTCCTGGCTGCCACAATGAAGCCATTTAACCTAGTTAAAACATTTTCCTGAAAAATTTCTGCATTGGTGCCCTTGCCCTTCCCGGGGCTCTCTCGTTACATCGGGGCCTCCAACAGGTGGCCTGCGGATCTGAATCGGCCTGTAGGTTTCTCGTTTTTGACTCTCTCATTGTTCAGCCTGCGAGAGATATCATTCTGCTTGACCCTCTTTGTTCTTTGACTCTTATCATTCTGCTTGACCCTCTTTATTCTTTGACTCTTATCATTCTGCTTGACCCTCTTTGTTCTTTGACTCTTATCATTCTGCTTGACCCTCTTTGTTCTTTGACTCTTATTATTCTGCTTGACCCTCTTTATTATTTGACTATTATCATTCTGCTTGACCCTCTTTATTCTTTGACTCTTATCATTCTGCTTGATCCTCTTTGTTCTTTGACTCTTATCATTCTGCTTGACCCTCTTTATTCTTTGACTCTTATCATTCTGCTTGACCCTCTTTGTTCTTTGACTCTTATCATTCTGCTTGACCCTCTTTGTTCTTTGACTCTTATTATTCTGCTTGACCCTCTTTATTCTTTGACTATTATCATTCTGCTTGACCCTCTTTATTCTTTGACTCTTATCATTCTGCTTGATCCTCTTTGTTCTTTGACTCTTATCATTCTGCTTGACCCTCTTTATTCTTTGACTCTTATCATTCTGCTTGACCCTCTTTGTTCTTTGACTCTTATCATTCTGCTTGACCCTCTTTATTCTTTGACTCTTATCATTCTGCTTGACCCTCTTTATTCTTTGTCTCTTATTATTCTGCTTAATCCTCTTTATTCTTTGCCTCCACGTCCTTTTCAGACTATCACGTATGCTCAATCAGTTGAGAAAATGAAATGGGATACGAAACGAAGTCTATGTGTGGATGATGGGCTCTGCTGATTATTATTTTTTGGTCTCATTTGTCTAACGTGTACCATAATGCTCTGTTTTCATTTACGCACGTCATAATGTTCGTGGTTATCGTTCTTGGAAACGTGAACTAAAAGTCATTTTCCGTTCACTATTAATAATTTATTTTGAATATTCCATTTCTGTCAAGCGCATGTCCATGAAGAGTTTGTTAGCGTCACCCCCCCCTCCTTTTCATTAGGTGCTAAGAAACAGCTCAAATATTTCGTAGCATGTGTCAACTAGAAAATGTGTTCGAACATTCAAGTCTTGATTCCTAAATAACATGCACATTGGGAACTCCTTGACTCGCCTGAAAGTCTTGATTCCTAAATAACATGCACATTGGGAACTCCTTGACTCGCCTGAAAGTCTTGATTCCTAAATAACATGCACATTGGGAACTCCTTGACTCGCCTGAGTCATAGTGAAATCTTCAGGAGGAACTTTAAAGGAGCACAAGTCTAATTAGGTTGTGTAACACACAATAAAATATCTATTGTATTTAAAAAAAAAATAGTCTAAAAGAAAGGGGGGGGGCTGCATGACGTATCTTATTTCATCTTGGTTTTCAGGGGGGGGGGGGTAAGGGAACCTCTCTATTAAAAGGTTGTGAGCCAATCCCACAGAGCAAGCAGTTTGAATTCTGAATACTAAAAAGAAAACAAAATGCACACAGGTGTGACCGGTATAAATGATTTGCTTTGATTTCCAGTCCCGTAGGACCCATTTGATAGCATTGTCTTCTGCACAATTAGATCTACGTGTTTAGTACAAGTGTAGACGTGGCGTTTTATTCCTTTGAATATTTTTGTGTTGAATCCTTTAAACACTTGAGATACATCTATTAGATGAAATGAAACTTTCTTCTGTAATAATGTTTGAGTGAAGCTGCTCTGAACGTATGTTTGAGTGAAGCTGCTCTGAACGTATGTTTGAGTGAAGCTGCTCTGAACGTATGTTTCCTTTGTTCTTTTGTCGTGCCTACTGCCTAAGTTCCGCAAGGAGAATACAGATAGTAGCCTGGTAACCGAGTCTTGCTCGGCTGAATCATTTCTCATGGAAAGTTAATATTGACCCGATGCATTTTGGAAACATTTTTGTAATAATGAAAATGAGCGATGTGGAAACCACTTATAATCCAAAAATTATATATATATATATAATATATATCAGGATTGCTTGTTTAAAAGTGTATTACATACTATACATATATTCTGATGTCGTGCACATAGTAAGCTAGTTAGTTCTTGAATATTTTCCCCAATTCATTTCTCACACTCATGCATGCTAAGTAAGCAGTGCTCATTAAGTTTACATTGCTTTCATGGCACTTTTTAACAAACCTTACCAATGAATTCACTAGACGATTGACTACATAGTGTTACCAATAGACTCGAAGACAAGGGGCAAACACTTTTCACCTAATTTGGACCAAAAAAAAAGATGAGGCGATTGAATAGAAAGTGATAGACATTGATTCCAAGACAAAATAGACATCAGACTCTCTTTAACAGTAGCCACCTGACCTTCAGTATGAGCTTTTTTGTGTTTTTTTTTTTTTTTTACATTTTCCTGTGCTTTTTTTACAGCCTCAACCCCCCCTACCCTCCCAAATAAAAAAAAACTTATGTAATATTTTGTCTGTCTTCCCCATTCTCTCCCCCCCCCCATTTTTTTCTAGGATAATTCATTATGTCTATTGTGTGCACCCATCTGGAACGTTTTGTTCCATTGTGTTGTCGGGAAGGGGAGGTGTGTCATTGTACTCTAGTAGCGTCTGACTGCTGCCTGCGTTCCATTGGGCTAGTAGTAACAAGATCCTGGATGTATTTCCCACGTTTTCTTTTGGGGTGAATGCATTCCAAATAAATGCCTGTGTGTGTGTGGGGGGGGGGGGGAGGAGGAACAGAGTTGTTTCTTTTTCTTAGCAATGAACAATATACATGAATTCCTTCAACATGTCATATTTGGAAGTTATACACACCATAAAGTCACGCATATTCTAAAGTCATTCTCATAGTCAAAAGTCATGCTCCTATTCTTAAGTCATGCTCATATTCCAAAGTCATGTTCATATTCTGATGGCATGCACGAAATCTGAAGTCATGCTCATATTCTAAAGTCATGCTCATATTCTAAAGTCATGCTCATATTCCAAAGTCATGCTCATATTCTGATGGCATGCACGTATTTTGAAGTCTTTTTTATATTCTGAGAGAGTACAAATATTCTGAACCCTGTGTGTGTGTGTGTGCACATACTAGTACGTCATCTGTGTATACAGACTATGACGTCATGTATGTGCAAATTCTCTAAGGTCTTTCAATTTTCTGGGGCTGATTTACTTGATAGCATGCATATAATCTGAGGCTGATTTACTTGATAGCATGCATATAATCTGAGGCTGATTTACTTGATAGCATGCATAAAATCTGAGGCTGATTTACTTGTTCGCATGCATATAATCTGAGGCTGATTTACTTGATAGCATGCATAAAATCTGAGGCTGATTTACTTGTTCGCATGCATATAATCTGAGGCTGATTTACTTGATAGCATGCATATAATCTGAGGCTGATTTACTTGATAGCATGCATAAAATCTGAGGCTGATTTACTTGTTCGCATGCATATAATCTGAGGCTGATTTACTTGATAGCATGCATATAATCTGAGGCTGATTAACTTGATAGCATGCATATAATCTGAGGCTGATTAACTTGATAGCATGCATATAATCTGAGGCTGATTTACTTGATAGCAAGCATATAATCTGAGGCTGATTTACTTGATAGCATGCATAAAATCTGAGGCTGATTTACTTGTTCGCATGCATATAATCTGAGGCTGATTTACTTGATAGCATGCATATAATCTGAGGCTGATTTACTTGATAGCAAGCATATAATCTGAGGCTGATTTACTTGATAGCAAGCATATAATCTGAGGCTGATTTACTTGATAGCATGCATATAATCTGAGGCTGATTTACTTGTTCGCATGCATATAATCTGAGGCTGATTTACTTGATAGCATGCATATAATCTGAGGCTGATTTACTTGATAGCATGCATATAATCCGATGGCTTGGTCGAGATCATATTATGAAGTCATGATCATATTCAGAGTTCATTCACATTTTAAGGTCATGCACTTACCTTCAGATCCTGTTCATATTCTGATGTCGTGCTCATATTTCAGATAAGAAAAAATTAACAATAGCATGCTTAATAAGTCTTAAGTCTGTTATAGATTTGGTCATTGATATGTTTTCAATGATAGATCAAGGCTATTGAGATTGATACCATTTTAATATACAGTCAATATGTTTCATAATCAGATGATTTTAAATTCTCTGGTTCTGTGGTCAGATTTAAAAGAGGATGACCCCAGTTCACTCGTGGGTCCTGAATGTCACCAGGAAAAGCTCACTTAAAATGCCTACCCTTCAACAGGATTCGATTCAAGGTCCACGACCTGAAACTCAAACGCTTTTCAACATGGTGGTCCCGCCCTACTTAACTCATAACCAACATTTGTGTTTTGTTTAATGTTATGTAATGTTATTTTATTCAACAGCTATTTAAAAAAGTTCCCCTTTCAGACCTTGTGGTCTATAGGGCAGATGATGTAAAGGTCATCTGTTTCTGTGGCCTACGGTTAACAAGGGTGTCATGTGGCCAGCACAACGACCAACCGCCTTTACTTTTCCTTAACTAATGTCATGTACCCAATAGAGCTGGGTGGACTCAGAGGCGCCCGAGGATCCCGAAATTAAAAATCCCAGTCTTCACCAGGATTCGAACCCCGGTCCCCGGTTCGGAAGCCAAGCACTTTACCGCTCAGCCACAGCTATTACAATAGTTCTTTCTCAGCATGGCAAGTTTCCATTTTCTCAGTAATAATTTATTCCAGAAATATTTTGCTTATGACATCATTGTTTGGTGAAACGGGAATATCCTTTTACCTTAAAAAACAACACCAAAAACAACAAGATTACAATGTATCATAGAAGCTCAGAGGCGTCCCCCGACTGACGATACATAAGAAATATTTCGAATGACGTCTAAGAAAACACTTTATTACGTCACACGGTCAAGTTAGACTCAAAGAAAATGTCTTTTGTTTTTAAATAGAAGAACGTTGGCGAGGCTTAGTAAACACTGGCGCCTTTGATTGTAGCATTTTATTGAATAAAATCACACCAAATGACGTCAAAGGAAAATAAAAACTTGAACTAAAAAATGTCTTTACAAATACGAGAGAGTTAAGTGTCAATAGACTATGGCGCACGAATTTTTTATAGCATTTAATTCATTCCGATTTGAATTATTTAAATGAATTGCTATAAGAATTCGGTGCGCCAATGTCTAGAAACCCTCGTCAAGTCTCTCTTGTTCATAAAGACATTTGATTCTACTGACTAGACCTTGTAACTTAGTCAAACGCTTTTGTTTTTCATTCACGTCATTCTGAATGATTTTAGTTCATGAAATGCTATTTGAACAAAAAATTCGTGCGCCATAGTTTATCTACCCCTTTTAACTCTTATGTTTAAAAAAAACATTTTTATCTTATTAGGCCGTGTGACGTATGATTTGTTTGGCAATGACTTGTACGACAATGATTTTGTACGATTGACTTTACGACAATGATTTGTACGACAGCGACTTTACGATAATGATTAGTAAGACAATGATTTTTACGACATTGACTTGTACGACAGTGATTAGTACGAGATTGATTTTACGACAATAATTTGTACGACATTGATTTTTACGACTATGACTTGTACAACAATGGTTTGTACGACTATGATGTATGCGACTGAGACTTGCACGAGTATGATTTGTACGGCAATGACTTGTACGACATTGATTTGTACTACAATGACTTACTTGTACGACTATGATGTGTACGACTATGACCTGAAAAAGTCTGCTTTCGAATAAAAATACTCGGACTAAAATTGCATAAATCTAATCAGAACTCTAATCTGGTGGGTTTACTTAAAAACTTTGAAGAAGATTCTTACCAGTTTATTTTTTCTTAACATTGTTGAAATAAAGAAATGTACCGTACTTAAGAATGTCAAAATTCTGTCTAGATCTACGTGTCAGGTACATAACAACAGTTCAGAAAGATTGTTTGAATAGAACAGACGTGAGAGAGACATTGGAATTCTAAGAGCTTGCAACGGAACAATGTTCAAATGGAGTGAAAAAGAAAAGAAAAAGTGTGTTAATTGTCGTCTGGGGTCTGCAACACAATGCGCTCCGAATATGGCAGTTGGAAAAAAAAAGGGGGGGGAGGGGTCATCGAGTGCACGGTCTGCTTTAGTTCCTAGTCAAACAGAAAGACGGATATATTCCTTGTTGCAATAAAATTATTTGGCGCGCTCCATCTACCTCATGAATTCGATTTCGTTCGTATTCAAGGCTTCGTTGAAAATCAGATTCGAGCCGATGTTTTAGGATAATGGAAATGTCCCACAACACTGTCTATGTTTTAGGATATTGAAAATGTCCCACATCACTGTCTATGTTTTAGGATAATGGAAATGTCCCACAACACTGTCTATGTTTTAGGATATTGGAAATGTCCCACTACACTGTCTATGTTTTAGGATAATGGAAATGGCCCACAACACTGTGTCTATGTTTTAGGATAATGGAAATGTCCCGCAAAACTGTGTCTATGTTTTAGGATAATGGAAATGTCCCACAACACTGTGTCTATGTTTTAGGATAATGGAAATGTCCCATAACACTGTGTCTATGTTTTAGGATAATGGAAATGTCCCACAACACTGTCTATGTTTTAGGATAATGGAAATGTCCTACAACACTGTGTCTATGTTTTAGGATAATGGAAATGTCCCACAACACTGTGTCTATGTTTTAGGATAATGGAAATGTCCCACAACACTGTCTATGTTTTAGGATAATGGAAATGTCCCACAACACTGTGTCTATGTTTTAGGATAATGGAAATGTCCCACAACACTGTTTCTATGTTTTAGTTTAATGGAAATGTCTCACAAACTGTGTCTATGTTTTAGGATAATGGAAATGTCCCACAACACTGCCTATGTTTTAGGATAATGGAAATGTCCCACAACACTGTGTCTATGTTTTAGGATAATGGAAATGTCCCGCAAAACTGTGTCTATGTTTTAGGATAATGGAAATGTCCCACAACACTGCCTATGTTTTAGGATAATGGAAATGTCCCACAACACTGTCTATGTTTTAGGATAATGGAAATGTCCCACAACACTGTGTCTATGTTTTAGGATAATGGAAATGTCCCACAACACTGTCTATGTTTTAGGATAATGGAAATGTCCCACAACACTGTGTCTATGTTTTAGGATAATGGAAATGTCCCACAACACTGTCTATGTTTTAGGATAATGGAAATGTCCCACAACACTGTGTCTATGTTTTAGGATAATGGAAATGTCCCACAACACTGTGTCTATGTTTTAGGATAATGGAAATGTCCCACAACACTGTCTATGTTTTAGGATAATGGAAATGTCCCACAACACTGTGTCTATGTTTTAGGATAATGGAAATGTCCCACAACACTGTGTCTATGTTTTAGGATAATGGAAATGTCCCACAACACTGTGTCTATGTTTTAGGATAATGGAAATGTCCCACAACACTGTGTCTATGTTTTAGCAGTACAGAAATGGAGACATTCAAAAAGGGTTCAGATGAAAGTAAAAATAAAATTATAAAGGTTACAGAGATTTATTTTAAAGACATCTTATTGTGTCAGCTAAGCATTCACATATTATTTGGCATTTCAAAATTAAGTCAAAACAATATCCGGTATTGGAATCGGACCTACAACATTTGTGTTAGCGCTTCTCTTTAGCAACTGAGCTATCCGGCCAGACTTTGTGTGTGAAAGTTTTATCTGGAAAATAATGTTGTTTTTACCTAATTTGCTCTTAAAGTTCACCTTTTTTTTTTACTTCAAAATAAAAAAAAACGTCTGTCCAGTGTTTAGTAATTTGCTTAAAACAGTTTAGCACTGTACAAAATGAATCTATTGGCAAGATAAATGGATGTAAAGGAGTAGATGCGGGCAAGTGAAATACTTAATGTTGAAGAGCTTCCTCACAGACAAGGCTTACCTCCCATTTGTCATTGTTTTCACAGAAAGGGGAAACCCTGGTTGACGAGGTCAATCTTTTGGTTGGGTTCAACCCAATGGAATTCTGATTTGGCAACATAGTTTCCAAGCAACTCTTTAGAGATCTACCATTTTGTTATGTTTGTCTGGCCACAGAAGTCCAGAGATGAAGCTCGTTAAGGTTTGGACCTGAAACAAATGACAAGAGTTGTCTTGTTGGTCGCCATTCTCTTCAGACGACTAGTGTTCACAATAAATGGGCAGTAGCTATGGTCGAAATAGTGTCGTCCACATAGATACTAACCCCCCCCCCTCTCTATGCAAGGTCCTCAGGAGAGGCTAATAACCAATACAGTAAGGCATCATTACAGGAATCGCAAGGCTATCTGTGCTGCTATGGGTCACAGTCTCCCTGATAGTTGAACATTGAAGACTTTCTCAAACAGGGTTTAGCCACAAGACAGAGGAGGTTTGGATTGACAGTGTTCCTTCTCCTAACAAAACAGCATGGGGGCGCGGAGCTGGGGGTTAAACTCTTGGCTTCCAAACCTGGGGTCCTGGATTCGAATCTCGGTTAAGACTGGGATTTTGAGCTTCGGGATTTTTTAGGGCGCCCCTGAATCCACCCTGACAAAAGTTGGGGTAAAGTGAAGGCGGTTGGTCGTTGTGCTGGCCACACGACATCCTGCTGATTAACCGTTGGCCAAAGAAACAGATGATCTCAACATCATCTGTCCTATAGGTTACATGGTCTGAACAGAACTATATTTTAGGTATAATAGATGAAATACATAATGATTGATAAACTAATAACTTATAAATGTATTTTTTTAACCTTGATCCCAATATTTATTTAATTAATTAAAACAGCGCCCCCTCATTTTAACTGGGGAATACCTCCAAATGTTAAGATTTGATTTCAAAAGTAGGCTTTCTGTGTATCTAGCTGGGTTTTCCATGTCATTGACTCGTTTCTACTTGTATGGAGTAACATGCTCTTGTCCTCATTCATTCCTCAGAAAATAGAATGAAAGGGAGTTTTGAAACATCGGGAATTCCCACTGTAAACTTGCGTGAGTACGAATTAGGTCGCGGTGTGGTTATTTCCACACGTTTGTCCATCGTGTGAGTGGCATCATATCTATTTACGCATTTGAGTGATTTATTAGGTATAATGGGAGACTTTTAGATTGTTAACGATAATGGATAACCTACATCACCTACTTAAACTATTCTGCGAGGAAGAACGGTAAAACATTGAGCCCCCATGTCTTTTTAACAGAGGTCCTGCATCTGAAATTACTTTCAAATTAAAACAAAGCCTAGTATGCGTACTTGTATCAATTAGTTTTGATCAATCATGTAATTAAATTTGTAGTAGATCTAGACCAGTGATTCCCAAAGTGGTCTATATAGACCTCAGGGGTCTACGAGGACTTCCAAGGGGTCTACGGAAGTGAACAAATAAATTAGGGGTCTATGACCTGAAAATGGGGGTCTAAAATAGCGGATCTCATTGAAGCATGATCATTAATGAAATGGACTCGTTCACACGACATGATTTGTACCTAAGTTAATCCTTTGAATTTCAACCCTGTTAGTGGAATGATTTTGTTTTAAATTTTGAACTATTATTTTAAATAACTACATGAAATTACTATTGTACAAAGCCGAGTCTATACAAGAAATGTAGACACTAAAATGTTGATTGTTAGACATTCCTTCCTTCCTTGTTGAACAAGCTATTGCATTTATTCTTTTTATGCAACAAAATTTAAAGTTATGTAGCTAGGAAACCATCTAAGATGGAACATCATTGGAGACAATGTCAAATGGTAAAACAAATAAAGATTTGAAATACTTTCGAACACATTAAGCTCAGAATTGAGCCAGAGTTTGATTAAACATCACATAAGAAAAGGGGTTTGTTAGCGCCCTACAATATTTTTACTATATCAAACCTCAGATAACTGCACACTATAGGCAAAATATTGACTTAGCCAGCCATTGAAGTTTTACAACCTGTTTTACACAATCCTATATCTGATATCATATCTAAGCAACAATACAGTTCAAAGGTGTAATGATAAAATGAGTTAGGACAATGATAGGTTCTTATGTAATTACTTACAAACTTCATACTGCTAAAAAAAAAAAAGCTGGGAAAGTTAATCTTGCCTGATAATATTGTGTTATTATTATCATTTTTCCTTTTGTTATGAATCAAGAAATCCATAAAGAACTGATCTTTGTCTGAAACTTTGATCAATTGCTCCTTCACACTGAAGTATGATAGTTATCCAAATACTTGTTTGACTTTTTTTTCCTGAGTTCTTGCGTGCTAAAGATCCAATTTTAAAACAAAAAAAATTAAGCGGGAATCGGACATAGTCTATTTCACAGACTTGTTTCATACATTCAATGAGGTTGACTTGCAGCTACAACGTGATAGACTAAATTTGATCAAAACGAAGTCATAATCTGTGTTTATTGTGAGGATTAATTTAATGAAGCATACAACAGAATGAATTTTCACAATTTCCTAAGTTAAAACAGTCAAACATCAACTTATCAAGAATTTATAATGTTAAACCTAACAAAATTGAAGCCCAATATTGAAATTTTATTAATAAAGATTTCCCCCAAAAGGCATTGAGCGTGATCTATGTAGGAAACAGAATTCTTATGATATACTGTATGGACTTCGCTATACGCAAGGCTCGTGTAGTAATTCTGTTTGTAATAAAGAATGAATAAAATGCAAAGACGAATATATTTTCAAATACAAACTTTTAATTTTCACTTATTATCCATATCCCTACCCAAACTGGGCCCCGCAATATCCGTTTCGCATTGGGCCCCACAATGGTTAAGTAATGCTATTTAGTGACGGGTGAATACCACTTGTTTCCCCCCCCCCCGCTTTTTTTTTCTAAATTTTTGTCTCTAAAATTACGTGGGGGAACTCTAGTACGTCTGACTTACAGAAATAAAAGAGTGATTTTCCCATTACTTCGTGTCTAAACTTTTGAGCCATGAAGGGAATTATATATATATCTAATATATAAAGCAGAATGTGAGGCATTTCACCGATCTTGATAAAACTTGGCAGAAATGTTCCTTGGGTACTAACTTAGACCGTAGTGTGTGTATTGTAGCCCTAAAACAAACTTAAGACCCTCAAAAAAAAAAAGACCGACTCTGTTAAAGCTATTGTATTTTATGGATCTAGGCCAGTGATTCCCAAAGTGGTCTATATAGACCCCCAGGGGTCTACGAAGACTTCCAAGGGGTCTACGAAAGTGAAAAAGTAAATTGGGGGTCTATGAGATGGGCACGGGGGTCTATGATAATGAATCTCATTTAAAATCTCAATGAATTTATAGAAGAGTGTTCACTCATTTCTTGACCTCTGTAGGTCTTCTTTCTTCTTATGTAGTTTGTTGAAAAAAAAACATATTTCTCCAAATGACATATTTCTCTATACTGCTGGCTAAGTCAACTTTATATGGTAATGGGATATTTTTATTGACATATGTTTGATTTATTGTACTAAAAAAAAACACACAAAAAAACAACAACAATGTTCTTTGTGAAAACTTATACAATGATACTTAAGACAAATGAATATTGAATGTTTGGAAGGACTACTTCATAGAACAACAAATCCTGAAATGAAACCTCATCTCCGAAGCAAGGGATGGTGAGCTTGGAAACACTAAAATTTAGAACAAAACGTTTCTAGTGTGTTTGTTGATTGTATGGTGTTGATATGGTGCGCAAAGGTGCACGCGTTCGATATAATAAAGTGTTGTTCTTCGCCATGACACTAATTGTGGTTGTTTGTTATAACAAAACGTTTCTATTGTGTTTGTTGATTGTATGTAATATGTAGTAACTATTATTTTGGTTTAAATCTGAATTTTATTAATAAAAAGATATGACCTTTTTTACTTTTCGATTGTGTTAGAAACTAGTTTTAAAAACGTAAAAGTTGACGTTAATGAATTTTCAAAAATGAAATACCGTATAACTGAAGCAGGGGGTCTACCGAAAACAGGAAAACATGGCAAGGGGTCTACGAGACAAAAAAGTTTGGGAACCACTGATCTAGGCTTTGCTTACAATGTTGACATGATAAAAGATGGAAAGGATTTAGATCTAGATCTATTTTTAAGAATTACACTTTGCGGCATATAGTTTTTTACTTTGAGAAAATACAACAGAAGGTCCATTGATTTCATTATTTAATAAAATTAACCTTCAAATTTGTGTTTCAAAAGCATTTTTACATAAATTCGTTCCTTATATCTGCGAATTAGATTTCCTGACGAACAATCTATCATTACACAATACCGTAATGTTACACATCTTCCATTCCTAGGTCTTAAACTCTAATTCAACTTTAAGATGATAAAACTTCTCTTCGCAAAGATAGTTTTATACTTTAACACATGAACATACTAATTATATTCCATTCATTTCATATTTTAATCAAATTAACAATCAAATTTGTTTTTCTAAAGCCTTTTTACATGAGAGCAACTCTATTCTTAATATCGCGTGAATGTAGGTCAATTGTATCTCCATTCATAATATTATTGTATTCATGAATTCATGCATTCGCTTTACTTAAAACATTATTTTCTTTGTTTCTAATACACTTTATCAGTGACTACATCAGCAATACGCAAGTTAAGACCCGCGGGCAGCGGGTAATATCTGTCTAGTAGATTTATAGAAATAAAAAGGGAGGAACGACCTGACTTCGAATGCATGGCTTAAGTCTTCCCAGGCTTCTGATAACCACTCTGCTAGTGGAATGGTTATGAACATAGAAGATTCTATAGTTATCGATTGTTTCTATAGTCTTGAGTAGTCTTGACCTATTTTTCATGTTTGTGTTCACTGAGACCCAGATGACGAACTATTAGGGGACTAATTCCACTTATACCACCACTTCAGTCAATTACAATTTATTTCCCTTGTTCCAGATACTAAATACAAACAAAATAATTTATTACCAATAGTTAATTAACAAATTGTTGTTTTTTTTAATTGATTCTTGTGTTTTCAGGTAAAAGAAATAATTGTACAAAATTTCAGGTTTATCCTAGATAATGATAAGGCTTGTCTTCGAGTCCGAAGATTAGTGAGGAATGCAGTGTTTCTCGTGGCTGCGTAGCCCCAGCTGTGACCTACATATTTAGCCACATCCAGGGCAAGCATAACCATTGTCCGCAGGTGGTCGATCTAGATTTTCTTTTCGCCGTCTGCGTTTGTCCTCGGCAGTGGATTTTCTTTTGGTCTCAAATGTGTATCCCGCGGCCTTCGTGAGTGACCTCCAGCTGTTTCGTTCTGAGGCCCCATGCAACCAGGTGCTCTCTTCAATGTTAGCTAAGGTAAGTTGACGCCTGAGCTGGTCTTTGAAGCGTTTCCGTGGGGCGCCTCTGTTACGTCGACCATCTTTTAGCTCACAAAAAAAAAACTTCCTGTGGCATACGTTCGTCTCTCATACGGGATACGTCGAACCATAAGAAGTCCCTCTATATTGTCCATACCGGCGTTTGCAAGGACATCGCTGTTTCTAGTGCGGTCTTGCCACCGTATGACCATGATGGAGCGCAAGCATCTTTGGTGAAAGCGCTCAAGAAGTCTTAGTTGTTTCCTTTATAGTGTCCATGTCTCATGGTCTACCACGCTAAGGGGCTGTCCGTTTACGGTGATCTTTGGGGCTGAGTATGTTTTATTGGGTGACTTCTGGAACATGACTTCTATTTTCCCGAGGTTTATAGATAAACCGAAAGGCGGCAGCGTATGCAAATTCGTTTACCGCGTTCTGGAGATCATGTTCATTGTGAGCTATCAGGGCACAATCATCGGCATAGAGAAGTTCCGTTATGACCATCTCCTTTGTTCTTGTATGGGATAGTAGACGCCGGAGATTGAACACATTGCCGTCTGAACGGAACCGGATGTATATGCCTTCGTGCAATCGCTGCCTCATTTGACCCAGCATTACGAGAAAGAAGATAACGAATAGAGTAGGAGCAAGTACACAGCTCTGCTTCACTCCATTTTCTATTGGGAAGTGATCAGACAGGTCACCATTATGTCTTGCCTTTTTTGTCCCACGTGAAACTGCTTGAGAATGGATATGAACGTAGGTAGGCATTCGAGCCTTGCCAAAATCCTTCACAAACCATCGCAACTGACCGTGTCGAAATCCTTGGTGAGGTCCACAAAGGCAGCGTATAGTCTTAGGTTCTGCTCTTTGCATTTTTCTTGTAATTAGAAAGACTTTATCGATTCATCGATGACTTTCTCCAGGTCAAAGATCTATTCATCCCTTCGATCACTGTCGGAAGCTAGCAAACTGACCTCGTACGGCCGTCCCTCTCTGTTTGAATGTATCATCTTTTGGACTACACTTTTGATTGCTTGTGGGGTTTGATAGGATGTTAACTCAAGTATTATTTGTATCCGTTTTTAAGTGTAAATGGTTAGGACACAGTTAGGTGTAACTAGTCTCTGTATGTGGTGACGTGCAAAACGTCAGGCCCTTCTTAGTTGTTGTTGTTGGTTTTTTTTTATGCAAAGAAATTCAACTCACTAGCAGGGTGTGTTTGTTTCCTTTGAACCAAATGTCAGTGAGCCATTTGGTATGTGAGTCATGTTACTGTGAACCAGACGTCTGTAAATCATATGTTGGTGACGTTGTCACGTCAATTTGTGAATCTTGTCATGGATCTGTTCATGTCACTTTGTGAATCTTGTCACCTTGACATCTTTTTACTGTCATAACTACCTGACCTTGGCATTACTATGTTATAACTGCGTCGCTTTGAAACTACTGTTATAACTGTGCGACCTTGACATTTCTATGTTTTAACTGCGTCACCTTGACATCTGCAGAGATTAATTACGTGTGTACTTTGTGTATTTCATTTTGAAGGTCTGTTTGGTTGACCTCGTCACTATCTTAAGATCGACAGCTTCAACAACATTATGTACCCAACATTTCATCAGAGCTTGTGTTTGCTGGTTTGTAGCTCTGCCCTCTCCTTTATGTTTCTTTCAGCCCGCTGTCTTGTGTTTGTTGGTTTGTAGCTCTGCCCTCTCCTTTATGTTTCTTTCAGCCCGCTGTCTTGCGTTTGCAGTCATAAAACTGTCAGATGTTCTAGCTAGCATGTCAGTCAGTCGAACTAAGAATAGGTCTAAGAGGTCTTCGAGGTGGGTCTATCTTTGCTTCCTAGTCCAAGAAAAACCACTGTGTTATGCTGTGTTACACTGTGTCATGCTGTGTTACACTGTGTCATGAGCTCATGCAGATTGTTACTTTTAATAAAGAAAGAAAACACACTAATGGACGTGATGGTAAAAATCCTCGGATGCCAAAAGGAGAGTTGAGAAGCTGAGTTCTGGTGAGGCACAATCTTTGTCAAGAGTCTGTTAACAAAACGTTTCCAATTTCTTTTGCACTCAATTAGTTTTGTATAACGCATCTATATCATGCTCAGTGCCATTGTCTAATCTTTTTTTATATCTTGTGTGGACATGTGGTACTAGTGATAGGTAGGGCTATCTGGGAGGTTTCCCTGCTACCTTTAGACGTTCTTAAACACAGCTCAGTTCGAGTCCCCTTAATAGGTAGTCAAGCGGTTTCCTCGAGGGAAGCAAAAGTCATCGACGTTGATTTTAGACAAAAAATTGTCCCAGGTAGAGTGTACCTCAACTGTTGTGGTGTGTGGCTTGTGAACCTCTGACACCAAATATTGTGATATTTAAATTTCCAACTATTTCCCTTTCTTTTGTAAACATATTTGTGTGTGTGTGTGTGTTCATTAAACCTTCACTGTTCTGTTTATTTCTAGCTGTTGTGCAGACTGTTTTCTTAGTGTCCTGTCCCGCGCCTCCTCTTCTATTATCCAAAATGGTATTGGTGGTGTTGATTTGACATAACCCAGTTCTCTGTGGAAAAACCTACAGTCCCACAGCATTGGAAACAAAAATAAAATGTTTACATTTCTTTTTACACCTTTTTTTTGTTTAGACCAAAATAAAAGTGATTTTTTAACTTATATTTTTAGTATTAATATTATTGCGTGTCAGGTTGGGGGGAAATGTCCCTCCCTCTCACACACTGGAGAAACGAGAGTTCGTTGTTCCAATTTAGAATTAAAACATTGTGTACGTGATTTTGCCTTTTTGAGATTGGGTATATGTGTGGGTGGGTGTTTTTTTGCATACTGCGTACTAAGAATAGTAAGATTTCTGCTCAGTTCTAAAATTTCACCTTCCAACACGCGAGAGTTGATTAAAGGGAAGTAACCCGTACTTCCTTACAGTTACTATTTAAAATGAGCCAATTCCCGTACACAAATTAGAAGGGGAAACATCGGGACTATGTTCACACCATTATGTGATTACTCGAGAGATCGAGCTGGTCATTGGAAGAGAAACAGATCTAGTCAGTTATTTAGTCATGAGTTTTTGTTTTTATCATGTGTTAGGATTACGAGTTACTTTAAATCCCCTTCAGGTTGCTTGGATTTTTGCTATCGAATTTTCGACCGCTTCTACGCATCCAATCATCAAATTTTGTATACAAGCTCTAGATCGACGAGAACACAGAAATCAATAAAAAAAAAATCAACCAATTAGTTAATCAGTTAGTCGTAATTAATTAATTTTCTGCATAATATATAGAAAAAAAACCTCAGGTTGTGTAGAGAGTTAGTAGATAAGAAACTCGCCTAGCCCTACTAAACACAGCAAACGCTGAATTATTTGTATCTTCCATGAAGTCGCTGAGTAAGATGACCAGCATTGGAAGCTGACACACATCTTCTATGGTCCACCCTCTTGAGATCAGCTCAACAGATGCATTGAAATACGTCCACTCTGTCCACACAATCTTGGCGAAACAGAAAATGAAATTACAGAATAATCTTAGCTAAACAGAAGATGAAATAACAGATTAATCTTAGCTAAACAGAAGAAACATGTCAAACTTAGCTAAACAGAAAATTGTCTCAAAGCATATATACACTGAAGTTGGTGGCTGTAGAGATCGCTCTCAGTAGTTGGTCTCATGGAATAGAAACATTCCATGTGTCGATAAGCTCGTGTCTTTTCATTGTGAAACACTTTGAATAGTAACACCAAGTGGTGACACGTCTAATCTAGCTAATAGGTTTTTTGTCATGTCTTGGCTCATTGAAGGTGCCAGCTGGTATATTTTTTGTGCTATACTACCTAATTTTCTCTCACTGTATGATCTTAGAGCTCTGTCACGTGTGTAACTGAACGTTCTAGTTGGCAACAAAGTAGGACTATTTAATTGTGCCGGTTGTGATCTTAGGCTTGTATACGAGTTTGTTTTTATTCCTGGGTACTTCTGATTGTAGTTTTTATTTTCATTTTAGTACATCTGTCATTTCTATTGAATTATTCTTTTAGTGCCTACTTTAAATGTATATATTTTTTTGTTTAACTTTATTTGATCCCTAATACTATACATTAAACACTAGCTGGCCAAATCTCATGCATAATCAATCCTTCACTTTAACATGTCAGTTTTAAAAAAAACATTACTGATCTAGATCTAGAATTATTTTTGTTTTAAAAGTTACGAATAAAGCAAATGAATAATGAATGCAGCAATCCAAGGGCATGCACTCTTCATATAAAGGTTAATAAAATTTGCAGAAGTCAAGTATTCCTTTTATCTGCTTAATATGTGAACGATTGAAACAACCTACAATCTGTTCTGTCTAGATTATCATAAAAAGGCAGAACCTAAGATCGATTTTGTCTTTTAAATGAACATTCAAATGTACCACTTTCAACCAATCCCTAGCTGTAATATCTGCTATTATTATAAACATTTTTAAATGAAAGGGAAAAATACTTATTTTATGAATGGTATGTTTGAAGTGTGAATACCCCTCCCACACACACACACACACTCTTTTTATTTTCTAAATTTTGCTCATGGCTTCCTTTCCCTCTTCTGAACTTCTAGACATGAATTTTTCAAGTTCCTGCACGTAACAGGCCCCTGCCCTACCATATTATATAAATAAATATATATATTTGATACACACATGTAGTGCCTCTAGATCTACATAAGTAATGCCTTCTCCTCTGTCGGCCAGATACGGACTTTGAGGGAGCTTTGTCAGCCCATAATTCTGTATTTAGTGATGGCCATGTGCATTTGTTTTAAAATAGTTCTAAATGGCATGAATCTCAAATAGCATATAAGAACCAAGTCAAGCATCTGGCTTGCTCCCGTGGATTACATACAAAGTCATATGAAACTGCCTTTACCTACGAAGAATGTGCTTCTAAAATTTTGAGCGTCAGGCCTATCAGCTAAACATTATTCTGATTTATAATCTCCATTGCCTTGCTGTGCTAAGGCTTTAGAGGTCAACCTTGAGGGAATATAAGAAGTTATGCCTTTAGGTGTTGTGAATAACACATTTCAATATGTCTGTTTCAATCTCCACATCTGATTGTTCCTCTTTATATGTCTTGTCTGCCCTGCTTGTTGACTCCACATCTCATTGTTCCTCTTTATATCTCTTGTCTGCCCTGCTTGTTGACTCCACATCTGATTGTTCCTCTTTATATCTCTTGTCTGCCCTGCTTGTTGACTCCACATCTGATTGTTCCTCTTTATATCTCTGTCTGCCATGCTTGTTGACTCCACATCTGATTGTTCCTCTTTATATGTCTTGTCTGCCCTGCTTGTTGACTCCACATCTGATTGTTCCTCTTTATATGTCTTGTCTGCCCTGCTTGTTGACTCCACATCTGATTGTTCCTCTTTATATGTCTTGTCTGCCCTGCTTGTTGACTCCACATCTGATTGTTCCTCTTTATATCTCTGTCTGCCATTCTTGTTGACTCCACATCTGATTGTTCCTCTTTATATGTCTTGTCTGCCCTGCTTGTTGACTCCACATCTGATTGTTCCTCTTTATATGTCTTGTCTGCCCTGCTTGTTGACTCCACATCTGATTGTTCCTCTTTATATCTCTTGTCTGTCCTGCTTGTTGACTCCACATCTGATTGTTCCTCTTTATATCTCTTGTCTGCCCTGCTTGTTGACTCCACATCTGATTGTTCCTCTTTATATCTCTAGTCTGCCTTGCTTGTTTACTCCACATCTGATTGTTCCTCTTTATATGTCTTGTCTGCCCAGCTTGTTGACTCCACATCTGATTGTTCCTCTTTATATCTCTGTCTGCCATGCTTGTTGACTCCACATCTGATTGTTCCTCTTTATATGTCTTGTCTGCCCTGCTTGTTGACTCCACATCTGATTGTTCCTCTTTATATGTCTTGTCTGCCCTGCTTGTTGACTCCACATCTGATTGTTCCTCTTTATATCTCTGTCTGCCATGCTTGTTGACTCCACATCTGATTGTTCCTCTTTATATCTCTGTCTGCCATGCTTGTTGACTCCACATCTGATTGTTCCTCTTTATATCTCTTGTCTGCCATGCTTGTTGACTCCACATCTGATTGTTCCTCTTTATATCTCTTGTCTGCCCTGCTTGTTGACTCCACATCTGATTGTTCCTCTTTATATGTCTTGTCTGCCCTGCTTGTTGACTCCACATCTCATTGTTCCTCTTTATATCTCTTGTCTGCCCTGCTTGTTGACTCCACATCTGATTGTTCCTCTTTATATGTCTTGTCTGCCCTGCTTGTTGACTCCACATCTGATTGTTCCTCTTTATATATCTTGTCTGCCCTGCTTGTTGACTCCACATCTGATTGTTCCTCTTTATTTTTCTGTCTGCCATGCTTGTTGACTCCACATCTGATTGTTCCTCTTTATATGTCTTGTCTGCCCTGCTTGTTGACTCCACATCTGATTGTTCCTCTTTATATGTCTTTTCTGCCCTGCTTGTTGACTCCACATCTGATTGTTCCTCTTTATATCTCTTGTCTGCCCTGCTTGTTGACTCCACATCTGATTGTTCCTCTTTATATGTCTTGTCTGCCCTGCTTGTTGACTCCACATCTGATTGTTCCTCTTTATATCTCTTGTCTGCCCTGCTTTTGACTCCACATCTGATTGTTCCTCTTTATTTTTCTGTCTGCCATGCTTGTTGACTCCACATCTGATTGTTCCTCTTTATATGTCTTTTCTGCCCTGCTTGTTGACTCCACATCTGATTGTTCCTCTTTATATCTCTTGTCTGCCCTGCTTGTTGACTCCACATCTGATTGTTCCTCTTTATATGTCTTGTCTGCCCTGCTTGTTGACTCCACATCTTATTGTTCCTCTTTATATCTCTTGTCTGCCCTGCTTTTGACTCCACATCTGATTGTTCCTCTTTATATGTCTTGTCTGCCCTGCTTGTTGACTCCACATCTGATTGTTCCTCTTTATATGTCTTGTCTGCCCTGCTTGTTGACTCCACATCTGATTGTTCCTCTTTATATGTCTTGTCTGCCCTGCTTGTTGACTCCACATCTGATTGTTCCTCTTTATATGTCTTGTCTGCCCTGCTTGTTGACTCCACATCTGATTGTTCCTCTTTATATGTCTTGTCTGCCCTGCTTGTTGACTCCACATCTGATTGTTCCTCTTTATATCTCTGTCTGCCATTCTTGTTGACTCCACATCTGATTGTTCCTCTTTATATGTCCTGTCTACCCGGCTTGTTGACTCCACATCTGATTGTTCCTCTTTATATCTCTGTCTGCCCTGCTTGTTGACTCCACATCTGATTGTTCCTCTTTATATCTCTGTCTGCCATGCTTGTTGACTCCACATCTGATTGTTCCTCTTTATATCTCTTGTCTGCCCTGCTTGTTGACTCCACATCTGATTGTTCCTCTTTATATGTCTTGTCTGCCCTGCTTGTTGACTCCACATCTCATTGTTCCTCTTTATATGTCTTGTCTGCCCTGCTTGTTGACTCCACATCTGATTGTTCCTCTTTATATGTCTTGTCTGCCCTGCTTGTTGACTCCACATCTGATTGTTCCTCTTTATATCTCTTGTCTGGCCTGCTTGTTGACTCCACATCTGATTGTTCCTCTTTATATGTCTTGTCTGCCCTGCTTGTTGACTCCACATCTGATTGTTCCTCTTTATATGTCTTGTCTGCCCTGCTTGTTGACTCCACATCTGATTGTTCCTCTTTATATCTCTTGTCTGCCATGCTTGTTGACTCCACATCTGATTGTTCCTCTTTATATGTCTTGTCTGCCCTGCTTGTTGACTCCACATCTGATTTTTCCTCTTTATATGTCTTGTCTGCCCTGCTTGTTGACTCCACATCTGATTGTTCCTCTTTATATGTCTTGTCTGCCCTGCTGGTTGACTCCACATCTCATTGTTCCTCTTTATATCTCTTGTCTGCCCTGCTTGTTGACTCCACATCTGATTGTTCCTCTTTATATGTCTTGTCTGCCCTGCTTGTTGACTCCACATCTGATTGTTCCTCTTTATATGTCTTGTCTGCCCTGCTTGTTGACTCCACATCTGATTGTTCCTCTTTATATCTCTTGTCTGCCCTGCTTGTTGACTCCACATCTGATTGTTCCTCTTTATATCTCTTGTCTGCCCTGCTTGTTGACTCCACATCTGATTGTTCCTCTTTATATGTCTTGTCTGCCCTGCTTGTTGACTCCACATCTGATTGTTCCTCTTTATATCTCTTGTCTGCCCTGCTTGTTGACTCCACATCTGATTGTTCCTCTTTATATGTCTTGTCTGCCCAGCTTGTTGACTCCACATCTCATTGTTCCTCTTTATATCTCTTGTCTGCCATTCTTGTTGACTCCACATCTGATTGTTCCTCTTTATATGTCTTGTCTGCCCTGCTTGTTGACTCCACATCTGATTGTTCCTCTTTATATGTCTTGTCTGCCCTGCTTGTTGACTCCACATCTGATTGTTCCTCTTTATATCTCTAGTCTGCCTTGCTTGTTGACTCCACATCTGATTGTTCCTCTTTATATCTCTGCCATGCTTGTTGACTCTACATCTGATTGTTCCTTTATTCTATTTCATAGAAAGTGTTTCAATGCAAGATCAAAGAAGATGGCACCTGGAGCTCTGGGCTATCTCGACACCTTGATGATACTTCTAGGTGCCGCATTAACAGCCAGAGTGGAGCAGAACCAGGTGATTTGTTAATCTTTGCAGGAGGACACAAATTTAATCCAGTGAGTAGGAAAACATTCTTGTTAGAATCTTGCAGCTTGTAATTTTTGTTTTTAAAACCATTTTTTTTTTCAATGTTACATAAATTCAATATAATATGCCATCAAATGTAAGTTAAGTAAAGTTCACCTTTTGGACCTTGCAATCTATAGTTCATCTGTTTTTGTAGCCCACGATAAACAAGGGTGTCATATGGCCAGCACAATGACCAGCCACCTTTACTTTTCCCCAACTTTACTTTTCCCCAACTAGTGTTAGGTACCCATTAGAGATGGGTGGACTCAGAGACGCCCAAAGATCCTGTAATTAAAAATCCTAGCCCACTGTTAACGAGGGTGTCATGTGGCCAGCACAATGACAAACCGCCTTTACGTTTTGCCAACTAGTGTTAGGTACCCATTAGAGATGGGTGGACTCAGAGGCGCCCAAAAATACCAAAATTAAAAATCCCAGTCAAATGTAGCCTAATCTATGTGACATGAAATATATGGAAAATTTGACATGAAATGTTTCGTAAATCTAATTTGCAATGACATGTTTCACAATCTGAATTGTAATTTGATTTGAGATGAAATAAAATCTCATGAAATGAAATCTAAACTAAATGTGGAAGGTAGTTTAATCTTCTGAATGGAAAGGGACTAATAACTGACTATGTTTCTCTCCTCAGCATTCAATTCTGGGTCAGATTAGACTAAACACTGCTAACTTGTTGGAATCTAAAGGTAACTGATTGGACATCTGAATATATATATTATAGCTTTTATAAAGCGCTACTTACATGCTTATAGCATGCTCAGAGCGCTTTTGGTCCAATCTCATTTGTGGACCAGAACAGAATAGAACAGCTGTCCTGTAAATCTAGACCCAAATAATGTCTGCGTTAAAGACCTTTAGACCAGTGCAAAGCTCCCAAAAGTCAGCAATGAGAGAATAGAAAAGTTCTCCAGTGTTTCTCTACTTTTTCGTCTAATACCCCCCCTCCCCCACACCAATTTTTTCCCCGCCCATCTTTAACCAAAGAGGGTCTGGAGGATATTTTTTTAATGTAATAATAAAGAAACTTGTGTAATATATAGAAATATGTAGAATTTTTTTTTTTTTTCATTTACGGTACATTTACAATATTTATTGAATCCATAAGTTTTTATAACGGATGTTCATTACAGCTTGTGCAAATAGTAGTTTTGCAAATCATTTTTTTTTTCTATAATACAAAGGGGGAGGTCTGAGATAGCTTTCCAAGTGAGGTCTGGGGCAGGTATCAGAAATGTATTCTCATGGCATCTTCAATACAATCAAGTTTGTTGAGATGTTTTGAAATGTCTTCTTTAAAAATAAGTTTTATAATGTTGCAGACATCTGTCACAAAGACTATACATTTTAAAAGGTTCTATTTAAAATAGGATATGAGATTTGTTAATTTTATAGCTTCAATTTTTAAACCATTGTTAGGGATGTCATTTTTACTTGATTAATATTCGAATTAGTATTTATGTTTTAAATAATTTGTTTGTCTCGTGAAAAAAAAAATTGTGAAAAATAAATTTCCCCAGTTTGAGAAACATTGCTGTACCAGTCTTAGGAGCAATGTGGTGAATGAATATGCATAAATAACAATGTAATAGACTTTGTCATGAACCAATGCTAACTAGTCTAGATTGGCAGCTTGAATTGATCTAATAATGTCATGAACCAATGCTAACTAGTCTAGATTGGCAGCTTGAATTGATCTAATAATGTCATGAACCAATGCTAACTTGTCTAGATTGGCAGCTTGAATTGATCTAATAATATCATGAACCAATGCTAACTAGTCTAGATTGGCAGCTTGAATTGATCTAATAATGTCATGAACCAATGCTAACTAGTCTAGATTGGCAGCTTGAATTAATCTAATAATGTCATGAACCAATGCTAACTAGTCTAGATTGGCAGCTTGAATTGATCTAATAATGTCATGAACCAATGCTAACTAGTCTAGATTGGCAGCTTGAATTGATCTAATAATGTCATGAACCAATGCTAACTTGTCTAGATTGGCAGCTTGAATTGATCTAATAATATCATGAACCAATGCTAACTAGTCTAGATTGGCAGCTTGAATTGATCTAATAATGTCATGAACCAATGCTAACTAGTCTAGATTGGCAGCTTGAATTAATCTAATAATGTCATGAACCAATGCTAACTAGTCTAGATTGGCAGCTTGAATTGATCTAATAATGTCATGAACCAATGCTAACTAGTCTAGATTGGCAGCTTGAATTGATCTAATAATGTCATGAACCAATGCTAACTTGTCTAGATTGGCAGCTTGAATTGATCTAATAATATCATGAACCAATGCTAACTAGTCTAGATTGGCAGCTTGAATTGATCTAATAATGTCATGAACCAATGCTAACTAGTCTAGATTGGCAGCTTGAATTAATCTAATAATGTCATGAACCAATGCTAACTAGTCTAGATTGGCAGCTTGAATTGATCTAATAATGTCATGAACCAATGCTAACTAGTCTAGATTGGCAGCTTGAATTGATCTAATAATGTCATGAACCAATGCTAACTAGTCTAGATTGGCAGCTTGAATTGATCTAATAATGTCATGAACCAATGCTAACTAGTCTAGATTGGCAGCTTGAATTGATCTAATAATGTCATGAACCAATGCTAACTAGTCTAGATTGGCAGCTTGAATTGATCTAATAATGTCATGAACCAATGCTAACTAGTCTAGATTGGCAGCTTGAATTGATCTAATAATGTCATGAACCAATGCTAACTAGTCTAGATTGGCAGCTTGAATTGATCTAATAATGTCATGAACCAATGCTAACTAGTCTAGATTGGCAGCTTGAATTGATCTAATAATGTCATGAACCAATGCTAACTAGTCTAGATTGGCAGCTTGAATTGATCTAATAATGTCATGAACCAATGCTAACTAGTCTAGATTGGCAGCTTGAATTGATCTAATAATGTCATGAACCAATGCTAACTAGTCTAGATTGGCAGCTTGAATTGATCTAATAATGTCATGAACCAATGCTAACTAGTCTAGATTGGCAGCTTGAATTGATCTAATAATGTCATGAACCAATGCTAACTAGTCTAGATTGGCAGCTTGAATTGATCTAATATTGTCATGAACCAATGCTAACTTGTCTAGATTGGCAGCTTGAATTGATCTAATAATGTCATGAACCAATGCTAACTAGTCTAGATTGGCAGCTTGAATTGATCTAATAATGTCATGAACCAATGCTAACTAGTCTAGATTGGCAGCTTGAATTGATCTAATAATGTCATGAACCAATGCTAACTTGTCTAGATTGGCAGCTTGAATTGATCTAATAATGTCATGAACCAATGCTAACTAGTCTAGATTGGCAGCTTGAATTGATCTAATAATGTCATGAACCAATGCTAACTAGTCTAGATTGGCAGCTTGAATTGATCTAATAATGTCATGAACCAATGCTAACTAGTCTAGATTGGCAGCTTGAATTGATCTAATAATGTCATGAACCAATGCTAACTAGTCTAGATTGGCAGCTTGAATTGATCTAATAATGTCATGAACCAATGCTAACTAGTCTAGATTGGCAGCTTGAATTGATCTAATAATGTCATGAACCAATGCTAACTAGTCTAGATTGGCAGCTTGAATTGATCTAATAATGTCATGAACCAATGCTAACTAGTCTAGATTGGCAGCTTGAATTGATCTAATAATGTCATGAACCAATGCTAACTAGTCTAGATTGGCAGCTTGAATTGATCTAATAATGTCATGAACCAATGCTAACTAGTCTAGATTGGCAGCTTGAATTGATCTAATGATGTCATGAACCAATGCTAACTAGTCTAGATTGGCAGCTTGAATTGATCTAATGATGTCATGAACCAATGCTAACTAGTCTAGATTGGCAGCTTGAATTGATCTAATAATGTCATGAACCAATGCTAACTAGTCTAGATTGGCAGCTTGAATTGATCTAATAATGTCATGAACCAATGCTAACTAGTCTAGATTGGCAGCTTGAATTGATCTAATAATGTCATGAACCAATGCTAACTAGTCTAGATTGGCAGCTTGAATTGATCTAATGTCTTGAACCAATGCTAACTAGTCTAGATTGGACGCTTTAATTGATCTAATAATGTCATGAACCAATGCTAACTAGTCTAGATTGGCAGCTTGAATTGATCTAATAATGTCATGAACCAATGCTAACTTGTCTAGATTGGCAGCTTGAATTGATCTAATAATGTCATGAACCAATGCTAACTAGTCTAGATTGGCAGCTTGAATTGATCTAATAATGTCATGAACCAATGCTAACTAGTCTAGATTGGCAGCTTGAATTGATCTAATAATGTCATGAACCAATGCTAACTAGTCTAGATTGGCAGCTTGAATTGATCTAATAATGTCATGAACCAATGCTAACTAGTCTAGATTGGCAGCTTGAATTGATCTAATAATGTCATGTACCAATGCTAACTAGTCTAGATTGGCAGCTTGAATTGATCTAATAATGTCATGAACCAATGCTAACTAGTCTAGATTGGCAGCTTGAATTGATCTAATAATGTCATGAACCAATGCTAACTAGTCTAGATTGGCAGCTTGAATTGATCTAATAATGTCATGAACCAATGCTAACTAGTCTAGATTGGCAGCTTAAATCGATCTAATGATGTCATGAACCAATGCTAACTAGTCTAGATTGGCAGCTTGAATTGATCTAATAATGTCATGAACCAATGCTAACTAGTCTAGATTGGCAGCTTGAATTGATCTAATAATGTCATGAACCAATGCTAACTAGTCTAGATTGGCAGCTTGAATTGATCTAATGATGTCATGAACCAATGCTAACTAGTCTAGATTGGCAGCTTGAATTGATCTAATAATGTCATGAACCAATGCTAACTAGTCTAGATTGGCAGCTTGAATTGATCTAATAATGTCATGAACCAATGCTAACTAGTCTAGATTGGCAGCTTGAATTGATCTAATAATGTCATGAACCAATGCTAACTAGTCTAGATTGGCAGCTTGAATTGATCTAATGTCTTGAACCAATGCTAACTAGTCTAGATTGGACGCTTGAATTGATCTAATAATGTCATGAACCAATGCTAACTAGTCTAGATTGGCAGCTTGAATTGATCTAATAATGTCATGAACCAATGCTAACTTGTCTAGATTGGCAGCTTGAATTGATCTAATAATGTCATGAACCAATGCTAACTAGTCTAGATTGGCAGCTTGAATTGATCTAATAATGTCATGAACCAATGCTAACTAGTCTAGATTGGCAGCTTGAATTGATCTAATAATGTCATGAACCAATGCTAACTAGTCTAGATTGGCAGCTTGAATTGATCTAATAATGTCATGAACCAATGCTAACTTGTCTAGATTGGCAGCTTGAATTGATCTAATAATGTCATGAACCAATGCTAACTTGTCTAGATTGGCAGCTTGAATTGATCTAATAATGTCATGAACCAATGCTAACTAGTCTAGATTGGCAGCTTGAATTGATCTAATATTGTCATGAACCAATGCTAACTAGTCTAGATTGGCAGCTTGAATTGATCTAATAATGTCATGAACCAATGCTAACTTGTCTAGATTGGCAGCTTGAATTGATCTAATATTGTCATGAACCAATGCTAACTAGTCTAGATTGGCAGCTTGAATTGATCTAATAATGTCATGAACCAATGCTAACTTGTCTAGATTGGCAGCTTGAATTGATCTAATAATGTCATGAACCAATGCTAACTAGTCTAGATTGGCAGCTTGAATTGATCTAATAATGTCATGAACCAATGCTAACTTGTCTAGATTGGCAGCTTGAATTGATCTAATAATGTCATGAACCAATGCTAACTAGTCTAGATTGGCAGCTTGAATTGATCTAATAATGTCATGAACCAATGCTAACTAGTCTAGATTGGCAGCTTGAATTGATCTAATAATGTCATGAACCAATGCTAACTAGTCTAGATTGGCAGCTTGAATTGATCTAATAATGTCATGAACCAATGCTAACTTGTCTAGATTGGCAGCTTGAATTGATCTAATAATGTCATGAACCAATGCTAACTAGTCTAGATTGGCAGCTTGAATTGATCTAATGTCATGAACCAATGCTAACTAGTCTAGATTGGCAGCTTGAATTGATCTAATAATGTCATGAACCAATGCTAACTAGTCTAGATTGGCAGCTTGAATTGATCTAATAATGTTATGAACCAATGCTAACTAGTCTAGATTGGCAGCTTGAATTGATCTAATAATGTCATGAACCAATGCTAACTAGTCTAGATTGGCAGCTTGAATTGATCTAATAATGTCATGAACCAATGCTAACTTGTCTAGATTGGCAGCTTGAATTGATCTAATAATGTCATGAACCAATGCTAACTAGTCTAGATTGGCAGCTTGAATTGATCTAATGTCATGAACCAATGCTAACTAGTCTAAATTGGACGCTTGAATTGATCTAATAATGTCATGAACCAATGCTAACTTGTCTAGATTGGCAGCTTGAATTGATCTAATAATGTCATGAACCAATGCTAACTTGTCTAGATTGGCAGCTTGAATTGATCTAATAATGTCATGAACCAATGCTAACTAGTCTAGATTGGCAGCTTGAATTGATCTAATGTCTTGAACCAATGCTAACTAGTCTAGATTGGACGCTTGAATTGATCTAATAATGTCATGAACCAATGCTAACTAGTCTAGATTGGCAGCTTGAATTGATCTAATAATGTCATGAACCAATGCTAACTTGTCTAGATTGGCAGCTTGAATTGATCTAATAATGTCATGAACCAATGCTAACTAGTCTAGATTGGCAGCTTGAATTGATCTAATGTCATTAACCAATGCTAACTAGTCTAGATTGGACGCTTGAATTGATCTAATAATGTCATGAACCAATGCTAACTTGTCTAGATTGGCAGCTTGAATTGATCTAATAATGTCATGAACCAATGCTAACTTGTCTAGATTGGCAGCTTGAATTGATCTAATAATGTCATGAACCAATGCTAACTAGTCTAGATTGGCAGCTTGAATTGATCTAATGTCATGAACCAATGCTAACTAGTCTAGATTGGACGCTTGAATTGATCTAATAATGTCATGAACCAATGCTAACTAGTTTAGATTGGCAGCTTGAATTGATCTAATAATGTCATGAACCAATGCTAACTAGTCTAGATTGGCAGCTTGAATTGATCTAATAATGTCATGAACCAATGCTAACTAGTCTAGATTGGCAGCTTGAATTGATCTAATAATGTCATGAACCAATGCTAACTAGTCTAGATTGGCAGCTTGAATTGATCTAATAATGTCATGAACCAATGCTAACTAGTCTAGATTGGCAGCTTGAATTGATCTAATAATGTCATGAACCAATGCTAACTAGTCTAGATTGGCAGCTTGAATTGATCTAATAATGTCATGAACCAATGCTAACTAGTCTAGATTGGCAGCTTGAATTGATCTAATAATGTCATGAACCAATGCTAACTAGTCTAGATTGGCAGCTTGAATTGATCTAATAATGTCATGAACCAATGCTAACTAGTCTAGATTGGCAGCTTGAATTGATCTAATAATGTCATGAACCAATGCTAACTAGTCTAGATTGGCAGCTTGAATTGATCTAATAATGTCATGAACCAATGCTAACTAGTCTAGATTGGCAGCTTGAATTGATCTAATAATGTCATGAACCAATGCTAACTAGTCTAGATTGGCAGCTTGAATTGATCTAATTATGTCATGAACCAATGCTAACTAGTCTAGATTGGCAGCTCGAATTGATCTAATAATGTCATGAACCAATGCTAACTAGTCTAGATTGGCAGCTTGAATTGATCTAATAATGTCATGAACCAATGCTTACTAGTTTAGATTGGCAGCTTAAATTGATCTAATAAAACATATGCTATATCAGCTTGAGCTATTGGTACCTAACAAGCAAGAAAAGGGGAAATAAGTAACTAATAACAGGCTTGGACAGAAATGAAAAGTTAATAATTAAGTCTATTAATGGCCACTTCATCATGGTATATGTAATCAATCATGGAAACAATGTTTTCCAGGCTTTGTTATTCTTTTAAGTGCATGCTGGCTAAGTAATTTGTTCAATGCTAATGAGGGTGTTGTGTCACCAGCATAACAATCACCCAACTTTGCCAACCCAATGACATTTTCCCAAAAGAGCTGGATGGACTCTAGGTGTATTCAAAAATTTCATGATTGAAATTCCAACCTTTATGTGTGATCTTCATATCAAAAGCTGAGTCATTGAATCTATCGTCAGCCCACTCTGCCAAACAGATGTACATGTTCTGCTGGTGTCATCTACTAAATATCTGTCTTGAAAATCTTGTCTCACAAATCCAGAAACAACAATTTAAAAAGTCATTGTCCTAATTGCCCCACTTGCTAAGTCTTGCTTTCATTCAGAAAGAAGTAAATCACTGACCTGATTCTCTGCACAGGAAAAGGTTTAACAGTAAGGATGATTGTGCATGTTGATGTAATCAGGCTGACCAAACAAGGATACACATTAGCAAGTCCTATTCTAAATCATTTAGTGAAGACATTTTGCTAATAGTAGATTGCTTTTTTTCTTCCTTGATATTCTTTAACATTTAAAAAATATCATTTACTAAGGGTGTACAATCATCTCTTTACTTTTAGTGATCAAAGAGGAATAACTCTTTAATAAAAGCATCAAACCATTTCCTACATTTAAGTAAACAAAAGAAAAAAGGTTTTATTATAGAACAAAGAAAATAAAAAATGTTTCTTTAGTTTCTTTTTTCAATTTTTGATCAATTCTAAAAGTACAAAAAAAAAAACACGGAAATCCCTGATTTCTTATTTCTCAAAACCAGGAATCAAAGTAAGAGAAGATGGATTCCAATTCCTGTGGGTTGATAATTTCCCTTTGTTTCTACCAAAAGAAAATGGAGGTGAGTGATTGAGTCTACCATAAATTTCACTATTGTTTTAATATATTAGCAACAAAATAATGTTTGTTTCACAAGTTGCCAAAAAGTATCCAACCACAACAGTTCTATTCTTATTGTTTGAACTCTTATCAGGTGATGGCCTTGAGTCTGCTCATCATCCTTTCACAGCACCACATTCTGAAGACTTACATCATCTATACAGTAAACCAGAACTTGTAAGTTACATCTTCTATACAGTAAGCCAGAACTAGTAAGTTACATCTTCTATACAGTAAGCCAGAACTAGTAAATTACATCTTCTATACAGTAAACCAGAACTAGTAAGTTACATCTTCTATACAGTAAGCCAGAATTAGTAAGTTACATCTTCTATACAGTAAGCCAGAACTAGTAAATTACATCATCTATACAGTAAACCAGAACTAGTAAGTTACATCTTCTATACAGTAAGCCAGAACTAGTAAATTACATCTTCTATACAGTAAACCAGAACTAGTAAGTTACATCTTCTATACAGTAAACCAGAACTAGTAAATTACATCTTCTATACAGTAAACCAGAACTAGTAAATTACATCTTATCTACAGTAAGTCAGAACTAGTAAGTTACATCTTCTATACAATAAGCAAGAACTAGTATGTTACATCTTATATTATAAAGTAGAAAGTAAGGTGTATGTATGTATGTATGTTACAAATAGAAATAAAAACCATTTGACCAATTTTGATAAAACTTGGCAGAAATGTTCCTTGGGTACTACTTAGACCGTAGTGTATGTATTGTAGCCCTAAAACAAACTTAAGACCCTAAAAAAAAAAGTTGACTGACTCTATGAAAGCATTATAACTTCATCGATCTAGGCTATGTTTACCATATTTACATGAAAAGATGGAAAGGATCTAGATCTAATTTTAGAAACTACACTTTGCGCAGATAGTTTTTTACTTTGACAAATAAAAATACAAAATATAGTCTATTGATTTCATTATTTAATAAAATTAACCTTAAAATTGTGTTTCAAATGCATTTTTACATAAATTCGTTTCTTATATCTGCAAATTTAGAATTCCTGACGAACATTCTTTCATTAGACATTACGCGAAATGTTACACTTCTCTCTATTCCTCTGTCTAAAAATCTATTTCAACTCTAAGACGATAGAACTTCTCTTCAAAAGATAGTTTTATAATTAAACACATGAACATATTAATTATAGTCCATTCATTTCATATTTAAACAAATTAAAATTTGTTTTTCTAAAGCATTTTTACATAGATCTACATTCGATGGCCAAAAAATTGAATTCAGGTCAATTAGCTATTTTTAGCTCCATTCATAATATTTTTTTATTCATGAATTCATGCATTCACTTTACTTATAACATTATTATCGTCTTTAATTGTTTCTAATGCACTGTATCAGTGACTACATCAGCAATTCGCAAGTTAAGACCTGCGTACAGTGGGTAATATCTGTCTAGTCTTATATAAAGTTTCCTTTTTTTTTATAATGCTAGAAATTTAACTATCAGTGTGAATTGTGTGTGTGTTGTGGGGGGTGGAATAATTAGATTTTAACAACTTGTACCATTCTATTTGTCTGTGTGTAGGTCCGTGGCCAGCACTATGACCTGGTGTTGAATGGCAATGAGATAGGAGGAGGGTCAATACGTATTCATGATTCTAAATTACAGCGATATATTCTCTCAGACATTCTGAAGGTAATCTGTACAGTTTAATCAACTTCATTTAAAACATTTGCTTGTTTGTATTACATGTTATAGATGTTCTTTGAGGATTATTACATCCTAGCCAAACCTCCCTGGGATTGAGGGGTGGGGGACCAACAAGATTCCATTCCAAAGAGTACATATCACAAGACCAGGAAGCCATTATTACACTTGTACCTCACATATTCATCTTTCACTAGGCTTTTTACATTTTTTTTGTACCTTAATTTTTTCAACTTTTTCATTGAATATTGTCCTGTTGGACAATGGTAAGTGGGAGAAATAATGCTTACAAAATTTGTACCAGACAGACAGACGGAATAAGTTGATATAAGCTTTGTAAAAACTCTTACAAATAGTTCAACATAGTTTATTCTGTTCTTTCATCAGGAGGATACAAGTGAATTAGAACATTTATTGTTTGCTTTAGACTGTGGTGCTCCTCCACATGGTGGTATAGCTTTAGGTGAGTGCTGTATCATGACTTTAGGTTTTTAAACACCATGCACTGCAACAATTTTATCTAAGTCTAAACTTTTAATTACCGGGTATTAATTTGTTATTAGTTTTTGTTACAGTTGAGATTTGAGCTTTGTATGCTAGCTAACAATGAATTTTAAATTGACTAAACATGCAAAAAGACTGATTGTGTCTTTCATTGAAAACTTCTATAATTTTATTCAGTTTCAAAAACATTAGGACATGTAAACTCCCAACAATAGATAACATTTTTGGAATTCCAAGAATAAATCTAATTTACACACATTTTTTTTTTCACAACTGACACCAGTCTGCTTGATGTCCTTGTTTTTGGCAGAGTTTATTGATACCATAAACAAACAACTGTATTTACCCATTGTTCACTTCTAGATTTGTGTGTTTTGGAAAGTTGATTATGGGGAAAAATTAATCAATCTGGCTTGAGTAGTAATAAATACTTGATTATTTGTCAAATTTTCAAA
Source organism: Biomphalaria sudanica (assembly GCA_036873155.1). Classification (NCBI taxonomy): domain Eukaryota; kingdom Metazoa; phylum Mollusca; class Gastropoda; family Planorbidae; genus Biomphalaria; species Biomphalaria sudanica. The sequence continues at coordinate 279,255 of JAZGLO010001553.1, forward strand.
AATTATTTAACAATTATTAGTAGTAAAATACTTTAACTTTTTTGTTAAGTTGTAAATATAATTAATTAAGATTTTTTGTTGATTGCAGGTCTAGATCGGCTAATTGCCATCATGTGTAAGAAAGACTCTATTCGTGATGTCATAGCATTCCCCAAAATAATGGATGGAAAAGACCCTCTGAGTGATTCCCCTGCCTCTATTTCTCAGGCTGATATGGATTATTATCACTTAAAGCTAAAGACACAAGATGGCCACTCAGAATGAAAGTGTTTGATTGTCTTGCATGATGGGGTGAATGGTATCTCACATGTCATTGGACAAAATGATTTTACACTGTGATCCATTGATACACATTTTTAGAATACAACTGTCAAAAAAACAAACTTTCTCGTTATATATTGTTGTATATTTCTGAATCTTCTGGCTAAATGTATTAGTAGGCACACAAATAAAAACACTGCAAAGAACTTGACAACTCAACTTTCAGCTTCATATAACTTTATTGACTATTAACTCTAACAATTCGTCATTGTAACATGTAGCGTAGAAGACTGTACAATATCTGTCAGTTTACAGTTAGCTATACTTCGTTGCAATTCATCTGTTCACTTCGTTGCAATTCATCTCTTCTCAACTTGCATTGAGCCGTATTCCACAGAACAGACCAATGACACACTTCCCAGTGTCGCTCCAGGTCTCCCAAAGCTGAACCAAGTCGTACTCAAGTCTACCGAATCAGAGCCACACACGTCTTACATCGACTGTAATGACTGTAACAGCTCAAGTCCACTGTAGTTCTCTGTATAGACTTTAATGACAGTAGTCCACTCCAGTTAACTCTACCCTAGTTAACTTGCATCGAGTCGTACACATTTCTCTTCCACTAGGGACGCACACGTCTTACATCGACTGTATCGACTGACATTCACATTAACTCTCTGGCTTATATAGAGTTCCTAATCGCTCCTCCAAAGTTGCACAAACACTGCTAGTATCATCTGGAACACGTTTAGAAACGTCACATCCTGTCTTTGTTTATACGCGTAGATTCCAGAGAACACTGGCTGCAGTGTCATCTTGCTGGGGTCACACGTTGACCTCTAGTTGTCACTGTTCATTTGTAACAATATGAACAAAAGTGTCATTGAGATCCTAGTATAGGATGGCATGTTCACTTAAAGTAACTAAGAAAGCTGAGATAGTATGTTACTAGGAGGAGGAGGGTTGATATCACCCAGTATGTCAACCCTTGTCATACAAATGTGTGCTGAACATGATATCACCCAGCCTATGTCAACCCTTGTCATACAAATGTGTGCTGAACATATCACCCAGTATGTCAATCTTTGTCTTACAAATGTGTGCTGAACATGATATCACCCAGTATGTCAACCCTTGTCTTACAAATGTGTGCTGAACATGATATCACCCAGTATGTCAACCCTTGTCTTACAAATGTGTGCTGAACATGATATCACCCAGTATGTCAACCCTTGTCTTACAAATGTGTGCTGAACATGATATCACCCAGCCTATGTCAACCCTTGTCTTACAAATGTGTGCTGAACATGATATCACCCAGTATGTCAACCCTTGTCTTACAAATGTGTGCTGAGCATGAGGCTAACACAAATGTTATCATTTGCCAACAGGGTCATCCAATCCAGGACATCTTTATCAGTAGTATTAAATAAACAAACAAACAAAAAAAAAAGACAAAGCCATTTCTATAGTTTTAATCTCCATGTATTGTCCAACAAATATGTTACATTTGAACACATTTATAATTCTATTGCTCTGTCAAATAAATCATATGTAAACACCTGTGGTAAAAGAGCATTGAGGCTTAGTGATAAGTAACTTGAGTACAAGACATTTTGGGAAATATCTGCTACATGAGAAACTCCTTTAATGTTAGGCTCACAGAGAAATGAAGCTGACTTAATCTGGGCTAAACCTTCAAGAGAAACTTTTTATGTTTTTTAAAGCAACTTACACAAATAAGTAAAAGAAAAAAAAAGGAGCCAAGTTGGTAATGGTGACAATCCAAAATATACAAGTTTGGTCATGATAATGTAAAAAACAATCATAAACGAGTATTTATAGTAGTGCAAATTACTCTCTTGTCCTGAGACAGGCAAGTAAACTGCTTAGTCAATGACAGGCAAACTAGCCTATACTCCTTTAAAAGAAACCAATAAGAAAGGAACTATTTAACCTATACATTTTGTCATATCTAAAACCTGTGAATCTCTTACAAACTTGAGGACCTGACTTTGGGCAGATTTTTCTTTTTGTTAGACATTTGGTTAAAAAAAGAGGTAAAAAAAAAAGATTCTTTTAAGTTTCAGTGCCTTATGTCCAGTCCATAAATAAATAATTTAATTATGGCTTTTATATACTGCTACTTACATGCTTATAGCATGCTAAGAGCGCTTTGGTCTAATCTCAGTTGGAGGGAGGGGGTATCTAGTAGAAGGTTTTTACATGCTGCCTTTAGGCGCTCAGTAAACACAACTCTGTCCGAGTCAGGTGTCGAACCTCAAGCCCCTTTAACCAACTAGTATACAGCAGCTCTGGAATGTTCAAGTCACTTTACCTTTGTACAATTCTAAACATAGCCTTTGGTGCGAATAGTATTACTTATTAATAATCATACATAATGGATTTTATTTTATGAAATACACAATAGATCATTAAAAACTTTGAATGAATTTAATTTTATATGTCTGATTATAATATCATGAAGTTGTTGCTTTTCCCCAAACTGAATAAGAGAAACAAAAATCAGGCATGTTCATTTTTCTTACTTTTGGTGAAGTTTTCATAGGCTAAAATAAGTTTTTTGAGGCCACTAACAATGGCATCCTCATTCAAAGAACTGAAAGCCAATCTGGCAGAGTTTTTGGAGCCTAAAGTAGGTGAACAACTGAGGGAAAAAATAAAATATTTATAGATAAATAAATAGTTTCATTTTTTAACACAATTTTAAGTACATAAATAAAACATGCAGAAACTGTGTTAACATTTTAGTTCCTTGCAGTCTTTTTTTTTTTTTTGTGCATTCTCACGCTATTTCTCCAAGAGTTTGTGCTACCAGTATGACATTGTCCCATAGCCATTTGATTTTCATGTCACTGCCCTGGGTGAATATGCTTCATATGCAAGTGTACTATCACAAATGACTTAAATTTTGCCAAGCAATAGCTACAAGAGACAAAAGCAGGAGTTGGTTGCTAGACAAAGTAAAACTTTCTCTGTAATTAAAAATAGCAGAGCCGAGATTAGGAATAGAATTTGTTAAAGGTTTCTACATGTTGGATCCAGCTTGCGAATATAAGGCATAGAAGAAAGTAGTAGGTCAGTCAACTCCATTGGAGTTGAAATCAATCAAATGTATTTCTATTAATGAATACAATGTTAGTATATTGAAACTTGGAGAAGCTATTTGTGATTGTCATTTAACTCGTGTTTAAACTAGTGAAGTTTAATTTAATTTTATTGCTTAAGTCCTAGTCACATCTTTTGAAACCTGCATCACAATCAAAACAAGGAACATGTAAATAGCTAATTGGACATCTTATTGAATGGACATACATCTAGTAGACATTTACTAGATTATTTAGATACTCAATGGAAGTGGAACCCCAATGAATAAAACATGGTTAAACAAAGGTCATTATATCCTGGTAAATTTTGTTTTAGGCATATTGAGCTTCCCCCCCCCCCCCCCCCTCCAACAACTTTTTTTCAAAACTCACTGCATTGATACTCAACAGTTTTATGACAGTTTATGTTTACAGTATTTGATTACTCTGAGATAGATGTTACTAAGAAGGGAAATATTGTACAATGCAAAATATCAAGATTTCAACCAGTATACAAACATAAGTGACAGAGTCAGAAACTTTGAAGTGATAGAATTTAATCTAAGCTATTGTAAATAGGTGAGTGATCTGACTTCTGTGTTCTGGCTGAATGAACCCTACAAGACCTTGTGTTCTGTGAGACCAATACTTAATAAACAACAGCTTTTATTTGGACTTACACTGAACTTATGTCAACTACTTATTTTGTTTTAGCTTGATTCATTAAGGATACATGATCATTTAAAATCTTTAATCAAAATCCAAACCTTTCATCAGAATTTAAACTTTAAGATTGTCGGAAATTCTTATGTTTTACTGCTCTATTAATCTAGTGCTTTACTGCTCTATTAATCTAGCACTTTACTGCTCTATTAATCTACTACTTCACTGCTCTATTAATCTAGCACTTTACTGCTCTATTAATCTACTACTTTACTGCTCTATTAATCTACTACTTCACTGCTCTATTAATCTACTACTTCACTGCTCTATTAATCTACTGCTTTACTGCTCTATTAATCTACTACTTTACTGCTCTATTAATCTAGTGCTTTACTGCTCTATTAATCTACTACTTTACTGCTCTATTAATCTACTGCTTTACTGCTCTATTACCATGCTCTCAATGAGACAATAAAGAATTGGTGTAAAGTAAGAAATTAAAACAAGCAAAAATCATTTAGCATAATTGACATTACTGCTTTATTCATTTATATATTTTGTTATTTAAGAAAGTATTACAATAGTTTTTTTAAGGAAATATAGAAAATAATTTTAATGAAACGGTTGTATCTAATATCAACATTTTGAACTATCCACTTACCATATGCCTGGTAAGAAGGTCACATCATATATTTCTCTAGCAAACCTGAGAAACTCCAAGGCACTTATGTGTTCAGGAAATGTTACCCATACAAAAAACCCACCCTGAAAACAAAAGTACTTTTTTTAGAATCATAATATTACAGATGTTTTAAAATCGCCATAGATTAACATTAAGCAGTTATGTAAAAGTGAAAGGGAGATAAACCAAGTTTAAAAGCACTTTAAATTAACATTAATTAGTGTTATACTTTGGAGAGTGTACTCAGTGTATCAGGTAGAAAAGATGAAGACATTAAAAGTCAAATAAATATAGCACGACAGACATTTACACACCTAAATCCAACCTGGAAATCTCCCCCACATCTCTAACATGACTAAAATAAGAATCTTTAATGTCAAGGCGGTCCTACTGTATGGTTCTGAAACATGGAGAACAACTGAAGCAACACCACAAAAAGTACAGACCTTCATCAACAAACATCTGAGAAATATCTTGGAAATACACTTGGTATGACAAAGTAGAAAACACCAAACTGTGGGAGGTGAAGCGGACAGAGAAATAGAGAGGTGCAGATCTTAGAGAGAAAGTGGAGATGGATTGGTCAACCCTTAGAAAAGATACCAGCAACAGAGCTAGACAGAACCTCATGGGCACAAGACGCTGAGGAAGACTAAAAAGAACGTGGAGATGCAGTGTACAAGATGTTAAGAGGACAGGAAAGAGCCATTAAAAAACTAGCAAGAGACAGTGGAGAGTGTTTTTACTGAGGTCTATGTTCCATGAGGATTGCAAAGGTAAGATGATGATGCAATGTGAAAGGGAGACAAACAAATTGTGATATTGTCAAAGTTTTGCTAAGCCAATTTTGTGTGTGCTAAGCTAGTAAGCAGGAAACACAAAACATTAGGAATTATTAGAGTTGTTTTTCTTACCTTAGGTCTGTGATACTGCCAGTCAGTTGGCTTCAATTCGTCTAATGTATCACAAAGAGCTGCCAATCTTTTCTGATTTCAAAAGGAAATGAAAGTGGATAAGTAGATTTGTCAATTTCTAAATATTGTTATTTGTATTAAAATGGCTTTAATACTGGAATAAAAATCAGTTCTATTTTGTATTTTTAAAAAAGCATAGCATTCATCAATGATGGAAAAAACAGAAGTAATGAACAAAGCTGAACAGACACATTTAAATATTTAGTGTCTTTAGTTGAAAAAAATATTTCAGCAAGACTGTTTCAGTCAAACTACTTAAAAAGTCATAGAGTACATAAGTTTCCAGATACAAAAATAAAACAGTAATCCTCAATGAACGGTAGGAAATCTCCAAGATGAATACAAGAATTGAGAGTAAATGCTAAAGAAATAAAGAAACTAAATTAGTTTTTTCTAGTTAGATTTAAGACTTCCAAGGGCAGTGAAGCTGTGATGGTTTATTTACATTGTGAGACACTGCAGAGTTATCCTGCAATGGCAAGATGAAAAACTAGTTGAACAAGGCAAAGGTGTAGAATGGTCTACATTTTAATCAACTACTGCAGATGGGATGGACAATGTTAAATGGGGAGAATTAATATCCAGATCAGTGTCCAGTGATGATGGAGAAGTAACACTGCAGATAATCAGGTTCCATTGTATCACTCATCACTTTTTTCCAATCATTCATTTTATCAGAGGGAGAAAGAAAGGACAGGCTTGACCCACATGGAAGGCAAGCATACAGGAGGGTCAATGATCACAGTAGTAGGAAAAAGGTTGAATCACATATAAACACTCACTGTCTCTTCTAGACCTGCAGGTCTACAACACAAGGTCTTTCTATACTATCCCATTCCTATCTCATACTATCATTCTAGGCTCCAGAGCACCATTTTTTAAACTTGTCGTACAAGTAACCCTAAAAATACATGAGGAACTTTGGTAGGGTCAGACTTTGAGAGGTTGTTTTTTCCTTTCTTTTTGGAAAGGGGAAGCTAATAAGCTAGCAATAACAAAAAAAAAGTAACTTTAAAGAAAAACAAAAAAGGTGAGTAATAGCCCACACATTGGCCAAGTTCTGTGAAATGTTCTGCTCTATTGTGGAACATTCTGTCAAGTGTGAAACATTCTGCTCTATTGTGGAACATTCTGTCAACTGTGAAACGTTCTGCTCTATTGTGCAACATTCTGTCAACTGTGAAACGTTCTGCTCTATTGTGCAACATTCTGTCAACTGTGAAATGTTCTGCTCTATTGTGCAACATTCTGTCAAGTGTGAAACATTCTGCTCTATTGTGCAACATTCTGTCAACTGTGAAACGTTCTGCTCTATTGTGCAACATTCTGTCAACTGTGAAACGTTCTGCTCTATTGTGCAACATTCTGTCAACTGTGAAACTTTATGTTCTATTGTGCAACATTCTGTCAATTGTGAAAAGTTCTACTCTATTGTGCAACATTCTGCCAATTGTGAAACTTTATATTCTATTGTGCAACATTCTGTCAATTGTGAAACTTTCTGTTCTATCGTGCAACATTCTGTCAATTGTGAAACTTTCTGCTCTATTGTGCAACATTCTGTCAACTGTGAAACTTTAACTTCTTTTGAGCAACATTGTGTCAATTGTGAAACTTTATGTTCTATTGCGCAACATTCTATCAATTGTGAAATGTTCTGTTCAATTGTGGAACATTCTGTCAATTATGAGACTTTATGTTTTATTGTGCAACATTCTGTCAACTGTGAAACTTTATGTTCTATTGTGCAACATTCTGTCAATTGTGAAACTTTCAGCTCTATTGTGCAACATTTAGTCAAGTGTGAAATGTTCTGCTCTATTGTGCAACATTCAGTCAATTGTGAAACTTTCTGTTCTTTTGTGGAACATCCTGTCAACTGTGAAACTTTATGTTCTATTGTGCAACATTGTGTCAATTGTGAAACTTTATGTTCTATTGTGCAACATTCTGTCAATTGTGAAACTTTCAGCTCTATTGTGCAACATTCTGTCAACTGTGAAACTTTATGTTCAATTCTGCAACATTCTGTCAACTGTGAAACTTTATGTTCTATTGAGCAACATTGTGTCAATTGTAAAACTTTATGTTCTATTGTGCAACATTCTGTCAATTGTGAAATGTTCTGCTCTATTGTACAACATTATGTCAATTGTGAAACTTTATGTTCTATTGTGGAACATTCTGTCAATTGTGAAACTTTCTGTTCTATCGTGCAACATTCTGTCAATTGTGAAACTTTCTGCTCTATTGTGCAACATTCTGTCAACTGTGAAACTTTATGTTCTATTGTGCAACATTCTGTCAACTGTGAAACTTTAAGTTCTGTTGAGCAACATTGTGTCAATTGTGAAACTTTATGTTCTATTGCGCAACATTCTGTCAATTGTGAAATGTTCTGTTCAATTGTGGAACATTCTGTCAATTATGAGACTTTATGTTTTATTGTGCAACATTCTGTCAACTGTGAAACTTTATGTTCTATTGTGCAACGTTCTGTCAAGTGTGAAATGTTCTGCTCTATTGTGCAACATTCAGTCAATTGTGAAACTTTCTGTTCTTTTGTGGAACATCCTGTCAACTGTGAAACTTTATGTTCTATTGTGCAACATTGTGTCAATTGTGAAACTTTCTGTTCTATTGTGGAACATTCTGTCAATTGTGAAACTTTCTGTTCTATTGTGCAACATTCTGTCAATTGTGAAACTTTCTGTTCTATTGTGCAACATTCTGTCAATTGTGAAACTTTCTGCTCTATTGTGCAACATTCTGTCAATTGTGAAACTTTCGGCTCTATTGTGCAACATTCTGTCAACTGTGAAACTTTATGTTCTATTCTGCAACATTCTGTCAACTGTGAAACTTTATGTTCTATTGAGCAACATTGTGTCAATTGTGAAACTTTATGTTCTATTGTGCAACATTCTGTCAATTGTGAAATGTTCTGCTCTATTGTGCAACATTATGTCAATTGTGAAACTTTATGTTCTATTGTGGAACATTCTGTCAATTGTGAAACTTTCTGTTCTATCGTGCAACATTCTGTCAATTGTGAAACTTTCTGCTCTATTGTGCAACATTCTGTCAACTGTGAAACTTTATGTTCTATTGTGCAACATTCTGTCAACTGTGAAACTTTAAGTTCTGTTGAGCAACATTGTGTCAATTGTGAAACTTTATGTTCTATTGCGCAACATTCTGTCAATTGTGAAATGTTCTGTTCAATTGTGGAACATTCTGTCAATTATGAGACTTTATGTTTTATTGTGCAACATTCTGTCAACTGTGAAACTTTATGTTCTATTGTGCAACGTTCTGTCAAGTGTGAAATGTTCTGCTCTATTGTGCAACATTCAGTCAATTGTGAAACTTTCTGTTCTTTTGTGGAACATCCTGTCAACTGTGAAACTTTAAGTTCTATTGTGCAACATTGTGTCAATTGTGAAACTTTATGTTCTATTGTGCAACATTCTGTCAATTGTGAAATTTCTGCTCTATTGTGCAACATTATGTCAATTGTGAAACTTTATGTTCTATTGTGGAACATTCTGTCAATTGTGAAACTTTCTGTTCTATTGTGCAACATTCTGTCAATTGTGGAGCATTCAGTAAATTGTGAAATGTTCTGTATTATTGTGCAACATTCTGTCAATTGTGAAACTTTATGTTCTATTGTGGAACATTCTGTCAATTGTGAAACTTTCTGTTCTATTGTGCAACATTCTGTCAATTGTGGAGCATTCAGTAAATTGTGAAATGTTCTGTATTATTGTGCAACATTCAGTCAATTGTGAAACTTTCTGTTCTTTTGTGGAACATCCTGTCAACTGTGAAACTTTATGTTCTATTGTGCAACATTGTGTCAATTGTGAAACTTTATGTTCTATTGTGCAACATTCTGTCAATTGTGAAATTTCTGCTCTATTGTGCAACATTATGTCAATTGTGAAACTTTATGTTCTATTGTGGAACATTCTGTCAACTTTGAAACTTTCTGTTCTATTGTGCAACATTCTGTCAATTGTGAAACTTTCTGTTCTATTGTGCAACATTTAGTCAAGTGTGAAACTTTATGTTCTATTGTGGAACATTCTGTTAACTTTGAAACTTTCTGTTCTATTGTGCAACATTCTGTCAACTTTGAAACTTTCTGTTCTATTGTGGAACATTCTGTCAATTGTGAAACTTTCGGTTCTATTGTGCAACATTCTGTCAACTTTGAAACTTTCTGTTCTATTGTGCAACATTCTGTCAATTGTGAAATGTTCTGCTCTATTGTGCAACATTCTGTCAACTGTGAAACTTTCTGTTCTATTGTGCAACATTCTGTCAATTGTGAAACTTTCTGTTCTATTGTGCAACATTCTGTCAATTGTGAAACTTTCTGTTCTATTGTGTAACATTCTGTCAAGTGTGAAATGTTCTGCTCTATTGTGCAACATTCAGTCAATTGTGAAACTTTCTGCTCTATTGTGCAACATTCAGTCAATTGTGAAATGTCTTCTCAATGTGCAACATTCTGTCAACTGTGAAACTTTATGTTCTATTGTGAAACATTCTGTCCACTGTGAAACTTTCTGTTCTTTTGTGCAACATTCTGTCAATTGTGAAACTTTCTGCTCTATTGTGCAACATTCAGTCAATTGTGAAACTTTCTGCTCTATTGTGCAACATTCAGTCAATTGTGAAACTTTCTGCTCTATTGTGCAACATTCTGTCAATTGTGAAACTTTCTGCTCTGTTGTTTAACATTCTGTCAAGTGTGAAACTTTCTGCTCTATTGTGCAACATAAAGGAACCAAGAATTAACTATGTTTTGTTTTTTTATGAAGATTTGTTGTTCTTTATTCATTATTTTGTAAAGGCTACTTAAAGTCAACTCCAGAGACTTGAGACCTAGACCTCTACCTTGTAGGATGCTCTCAACCACTCTGTATGTTCCTTGACAGCTCCACTGGATAGAAGTTGGCTCATCACTTTAGCCATGTAATGATTGAAGCTGCCACCACTCCAGGTTAAAAAACTGAACAGAAAGACAGGAAATAAGCTTGATAAATCTGCTGATCACACATTTCTTGTCTTTGAAAAAAAAGGTTAAGCTGCATAAGTTACTAAGAGTGTGACTGCTAACCCAATGGTCAGAAATGTAATCCTAGGTGCTAATTGGCAAAAGGGGGGGGGGTGAGACTTGATAACAAGTACATCAACAATCTAATAGTTACTAGTACTGCTCATAGCTTGATGTGCCATCATCTACTAGTTACTGGTATTGCTCATACCTCTTAATGTGTCATCATCTACTAATAACTGGTATTGCTCATACCTCTTGATGTGCCATCCACTAGTTACTGGTACTGCTCATAGCTTGATGTGCCATCATCTACTAGTTACTGGTATTGCTCATACCTCTTGATGTGTCATCATCTACTAGTTACTGGTATTGCTCATACCTCTTGATGTGCCATCATCTACTAGTTACTGGTATTGCTCATACCTCTTGATGTGCCATCATCTACTAGTTACTGGTATTGCTCATACCTCTTGATGTGTCATCATCTACTAGTTACTGGTATTGCTCATACCTCTTGATGTGCCATCATCGACTAGTTACTGGTATTGCTCATACCTCTTGATGTGTCATCATCTACTAGTTACTGGTATTGCTCATACCTCTTGATGTGCCATCCACAAGTTACTAGTACTGCTCATAGCTTGATGTGCCATCATCTACTAGTTACTGGTATTGCTCATACCTCTTGATGTGCCATCATCTACTAGTTACTGGTATTGCTCATACCTCTTGATGTGTCATCATCTACTAGTTACTGGTATTGCTCATACCTCTTGATGTTCATTTAAAGACAAATCTAACCTTTCATAAATAGGACACAATAATTTAGCAGGTCCCTCAATCCATCCAAGCCTGATGCTAGGGGCAAATATTTTTGAAAATGTTCCATTAGACAACACATTTCCTCCTGTATAGTCTGGGTCAGTCGCCAGATCATATGAGAGAAGTCTCTTGGGTGGACAGGCATCTTGGAAATAGATCAAATTGTATACATCCTCAGCAATAAGCAAAATGTTGTATTTCCTGGCAACTAGTACCAGCTTTTTGCAGCGCTCTGTAGAAATAAATACTATACTATTAAAAGAACAGCATGTGACACTGCTCAACAAAGAAAACAATCTTAGATCATAGAATCTTACAATTAGGCAAATCCAGCTGTCATAAAACTTTTTTTTTGCATGGATAAAAAAGAGCATTTCTAAAAATTAGCAAAATGGATGTTTTCAATAGAACTTAAATTTAAGTTTTGACATTTTAATATTATTTATATATGTGAAAGTATAGAAAGAAGGGGTGGGGGAGGTGGGCTTGGTAAAGTGCTTGGCTTCTGAACCAAGGGGTCCCTGGCTCGAATCAGTGAAGATTTTTAGGGCACTCAGAGTCCACCCAACTTTATGGGTACCTGAGATTAGTTGGGGAAAGTTAAGAGGTTGGTCCTGGTGCTGACCACATGACAAGCTTGTTAACCATGAGCGATGACAGATGACCTTTACATCATCTGCTTATAGATTGTAAGGTCTGAAAGGGGTACTTTATTTCCAGAGAAAGATGGGCTTTCCACTCAATGAGTTTAGTCTTCAAAAGTAAACAAAAGAAAGTTGTCATTAAATTTATAAAGTTCTAAATTAAATTCCTAAACACTTCAGGAAATATTTGAAACTCTTTTGTGTATAATGTATAAAATCTATACCTCAGTAATGTCTAAAAATAACAAACATTTCCACACACAAAAAATAGAAAAATACTATAGAAATTTCATTCTTTTTTTCATTATGTCCCCTTTCTATACCAGCTTAGTATATTTATGAACAGTCTAGTATATTACTGAGATGAGTCCTTCTAACTGCCTGAACAATGGAAAACAGATTTGGTATATGTGAAAATGTAAATTGGAATTCTGTGAATTGATGTTGACAACCTTCAGTGTAAGTCCAACCAGTTGGGTTGCTAAAGACTGGAACAAGATAAACAGCTGCCCAAAATCTTGAGCTAGGTTCACAAGTAACATTCTGTTTTTGATCTTTGTAAGAAACAAGAGCTTTTTCTAGGCACTCAGGAATCATTCCAGTTTCATCACCTTGAACTGAAAAAAAAATTATTTAATGAAATGTATCCCTCAATGTAGAGATGGATTTATTTAATTTACTACATATTTGTAAGTTACCACTGACTCATTGATCTCTTAAACTATCATATGTATCTGCATTAAATTTTGAACACAGGTTCCTTTTACCTCCTAGATATTTACTAAGAATGTTTTTTGATATAGTCACAACCTGAGGACTGCTGTTCATGAAAAACCAGAAGCTTTTTATCAAACCTTTGTAATTTAGTTTTGATATTTCCCAAAAAAGCTGCAGTTAAATTGGAAAGCATTAAATGAAATATCACAAATTCCATATTTTTAAAGCAATATTTTTCTTTTTCTCTTAGTCTACTTATTTGTGATATGCCTTATGTCATTTCCACTTCCTTTTGAAAGTGGTCTAAATAAAAAATAAAAACAATCCTAATAGAATTTTTGTTTTGAGAGAGAGAGACAGAGAGACAGAGAGAGAGAGAGAGAGAGAGAGCAAGTAATGGTATTTTGTAACACTTTAAAAAAAAAAAAAAACTAATCCTAACAGAATTTAAAATCTTTGTCATTTCACTACATTTAAATGGGGTCAAATACAATTACAATTAATAAAACCTAATTGATATTTCTTTTTATTTAAAGAACAAAATACTAAGATAAACAGGAAGGGGAATGGGAATGTGTAGGAAGGACTAACGTTTGTTGTTGGCAGGGGTGGAGGGGGAGCGATAAGCAAAAGTGTTACTAATATTCATGGGCCCAAAATATGAGAGCGTGTATGTGTGGGCCGAGGGCCGGGGGGGGGGGGGGGGGGGAGGGGTCATTATGAAGAGGGTCTTTCCAACTCAAGTCAAAAGTCTATGCGTGAGATATTACAATGTGCAGATAAAAAAACAACAAAATGGGGGTTCCAGAGAGTGAAAGTGAGAGAGAGAGAGAGAAGGAAAGAGAGAGTGTGCCATAAAATGTATCTATTATATATTTACAAAATACCACTGACATACCATTGATCACAAGATCTCTTAAACTATCATACATATCTGCAAGAAATTTCGTACATAGGTTCCTTTTACCTCGTAGATGCTCACTGAGAATAGTTTTTGACAGATTCGCAACCTGAGGACCACTGTTCACAAAAACAAACGCAAGCTTTGGATTTTATTTTCAGTATTTCCCCAAAAGGCTGCAGTCTACATAAAAAGCTTTTTTTTTTTAAATATTGTGAATTCCATATTTTTAAAGCAACTTTTTCTTTAACCCAAGTCTACTTATTTTTAGTATGCCTTATGCCATTTTCACTTTCTTTTAGAAGCAGTCAAACAAAAACAATCCTAATAACATTAATGAGATAGATCTAGAGTTGTTGTTTTTTCGATCAAGTTGAAACTTTACACAATTATTTATTTTACCAAACAAAACATGCATCAATCAAAAAGTTAACCAATTAGTCAATTAATTATTGGTAATTACTTATTCTTGTTTGATCTTGAAAAATGGAGAACAACTTTGACATTATTGAGATATATAGTTGTAAATGTGGAGTTCTTCCTCTTAGATAAGCTCTGCTTTTTTTCCCTTCTTTTTTAAAGTATTTTTATACTTGGCCTGTTTTATATGTATTGTGGTATACTCTCAGGACTGTCACCTTGATGATCTTGGTTCTAACTCTGCCCATCGCTATCCCTTGCTGTCCTGACTCCTGAAGGTGGTTTGGGCTAAAGTGTAATAATCTTCAATCCAGAATGAACACGTAGACCAACAAACATATGTCATGTGACCTTCCTTCAATCTATTCTAAGTGCAATGGTTCTAGATATTTATAATGCCAGTGGGAAACTGTTGTTCCACCTCATCTTCAAATGTCATTATTATATCCATATACAACAAGCAAAATATTAAAAAATCCTTTTTTTTAAAAAAAACAAAGATTATCTAAGGGGAAGAACTTCTCACTTACAACTAAAAATAATGTAGAAGTTATTTCCCTTATTTGATATCAAACAGAATAATTAATTTCCAATAATTGATTGGCTAATTGGTAATTTTTATTAGTCATTGGTGTTTTGTTAGGTACACTAAATAATTATTTAAAGAATCAACCTGATGAAAGAATGAGTGTGAGAGAAAAAGCGTTAACAATTATTTAAAGGGACTAAACCCTACAAATATATCCATATGCCTTATTAAATGGTAATTTTTTTAATTGATTCATGTTTAGTCTATGCCAATGGATAATTTTTAAATTTTCAACTTGATCTGAGAATGGGTGTGGGGGGAAATAACGTGTACACACTTTTTACCAGACAGACAGAAAGTTAGCCAGACAAACAGAGTGACTTCAGCCAGCCAGATAGACAGACAGGAAACAGACAATAAGTAATAAGTAAAAGAGGTGACCGGTCATTTCATCCTTAATCACTTCATCCCCCATCATTTCATCACCAATTAAAATTTTTTTCTTATTCAGTTTAATTGTGCTATTAAGGCTTTGACTTTAAGCCTTCATTTTATCTAATATATAAATATGGTTATGTAGAATGCTTTTTGATATTTTGTGACATGTTATTGATGCATTTATAGTGTTTTCCCTTCCACTGAACTACATTTCCCCACCCCACTCTGTCTTATTGACGTAGATGAACACAACACTTTTAAACATGACCTCTTGACCTCTATATTTATACACATTACATTTGATAGTTTTTAATGGCATTTAATTTAATTCTTATCTAATGTATTACACTTTAAGGCATGTCAATAAAAATGAATATATTAAATATTGCTTATTCATGATTTCTACAATTACTATTTGTTAGATAAAATGATCAGATGATGAAATGACCAGGGGATGAAATGACTAGGGGATGAAATGACAGAGGATGAAATGACCGGGGATGAAATGAAACTGTAAAAGAAACTAAAGCTATTTTATATCACCTGGTATAGTATTTATTTGTAGATCATCTTTAATCATTCGACTGGCTAGAAAATAAGTTGGATCTTCTATAAAAACTGGGGTCTTCTTATCACATAATATAGTCAATATGGCATGAAGTCCCTGGGTGGCCCCTGCAGTCACCATTAAATTGGAGCTAAATGAATTTTCAAAAACAAGAAAAAAAAGATTTTATAACGTGCATTTCATATTAAGACAGCTATATTGTTATATATCTATATATAGCTATGGAGCTGAGGTGCCTGTTGAAGATAAAAGAGGTTCATCTGCACACTCTCAGAAGAACGTGTATGCTGATGGTACAATGTCTCAAAATTTTCATGTCTTTCAAAGGTAAGGGAGTAGGCAATTCAGGCATAAGAAACTATTGGACAATAATAGCAAGTCATTAACAGTTCTTTTGCAGAGACACAAAGGATGACAATAATAGGGAGGAAGAGAACTTGTCAGTAGATTCTGTGTTTGCTTCCCCTCCCCAATGGTTCTACAAATTATTTTAAGATTCAAACATATGTCCTTCTTCCCCATGCACTGCCAAAAAAAGATGAAGTGAGACAGGTTGGCTAATTAGAGCTTATTTTATAAACACTTTTTTTCCTCACACATTCTATTGGCCTGTTATAAAGCTCTCTCACACATACTTTTGTCCCTTGAAATATTTCACAGACTTATCTTCTTGGTTTTATTTTGTCCCCTGCAACACTCCCCTCACCCCCCCACCATTATCTCCCCTAATTTAAAAAAAGTCCTACAGGTATTTTATTTTGTTTCTAAAACTCTTGAGGAGTCAGTCAAGCAATGATTTTCTGCATATATATATTTGGGGGGGGGGGGGGGGATTGATACACACCAGTATTAAAAAAAAAAGTAAGCATATTTTTTGCTATTAAACTTTTCTACATAGAACTAATTAGATAATTTGTAAAAAGTGAGAGGGGAGGGCTAGAGATTATAATAATAATAATAATAATAATATTAGCAATA
The DNA here is from genome assembly GCA_036873155.1 of Biomphalaria sudanica. Taxonomy (NCBI): domain Eukaryota; kingdom Metazoa; phylum Mollusca; class Gastropoda; family Planorbidae; genus Biomphalaria; species Biomphalaria sudanica. The sequence continues at coordinate 296,030 of JAZGLO010001553.1, forward strand.
TTTTTTCTACAGTAAGTTTTACCTTTTCACATCATCCCCATATTCATCTGTCAAAAAATGTGCGAGGTTTTCTCGAAATTCTTGATCCCCTTGATTCTCTCCATATTTGAATAAATTTCCAATGTTAATGTTAGGATCATTCTGTGACAAAATAAGAACAACTTTGTGTATTGTTGTGTATTTAACTGGTTCTTTGTCAGTAAACTAATCATATCTCATCATTTGTCCCTTGACTCTTGTCCTAGAGGCGCAGTGATAGTTTGCATAACAAAATCACTCCAATTTTCCTCTTCTTAGCAGGATATCAAAAGAGAGCCCAGTCCATTCTTTTATGTTATCCAGCCAGCTTTTCTTTGGATGACCCTTTCTTCATCCTCCTCCCATTGACTTAGAGTCATGTCTCACAATCTGGGGAAGCACTGAGGCTGAGCGGTAAAGCGCTTGACTTCCAAACTGGGGTCCGGGGTTCGAATCCTGGTGAAGACTGGGATTTTCAATTTTGGGATCTTTGGGTGCCTCTGAGTCCACCCAGCTCTAATGGGTACCTGACATTAGTTGGGGAAAAGTAAAGGGGTTGGTCGTTGTGCTGGCCACATGACACCCTCGTTAACAGTAGGCCACAGAATCAGATGACCTTTACATCATCTGCCCTATAGACCACAAGGTCTGAAAGGGAACTTAACATTTTTTACTCACAACCAGACCAATCCAGCTCAACTTTCGTCTCTTCACAGTATTGAAGAGTTCCTTCTTTTTTCTAGCCTAAGTGTTGTCTTCTTTTCCTGGTATTTGATACCCAGCAGTTTTCTGTAGCATTTACTTTCAACGGCTTGGGTTATTCTTTCAGCCCCAGTGTTCAGTGTCCAACTATCACAACCATATAGGAGTACAGAGACCACTTGCAAAGAATACAGTATTAATTTTAAAGGAAAGCTAATGTTACTTTTTCAGATTCTCCACAGTCTGCTCATGGCAGCAGAAGCCAAACTTAAACAGGTTTTTATCTATTATAGCCATCCTCTATCTCTTGTTATGTTTCTTGTATTAGGTTAACTGCCTGTATGGCACATTTCCTCTCTTTAATATCCACTTAAAAATTCATTGATTGTTTTAGTAATAGTTTCTTTGAAATTTAGCCACAATTTATCTATGCTTTGTTCAGCCTTATCTAGTTGTAGCACAGCAAATCTATTTTTAAGGGATAGTTGGAATTTCTTTTTAATCTGGGTGTTGTGGAGCTTGTCTAGGGCAAATCTTTTCCTTTTTTTTATTGCTGGCAAGCTTTATTTTAAGTTTGTCAACAACAAGGTGGTTGTCAGAGCCAGTATCTGCTGCTCTTCTGTTTCGTACATTCAGTAATGAGCTTCTCCATTTTCATTTATGCTGATACTTTGCTGTTTCTCTCTATTGTCACTTTCCACTTTTGCATTCAAGTCTTCCATGACAATCAAAACATCTCTTATAGGTATTTTGTCAACTATACTTTGTAGTTGGTCATAAAATGTATTTTGTCAGTATTACTTGCAAGGTTTATGAGAGCATAGCACATAATAATGTGGACATTTTTTAACTTAGACAAAAATTTGGCTCTAATTATTCTTTCTGAAACTGGTTTCCATTCTAAAAGACTCTTAAAAGCTTCCTTGTTTAATACTAGTGCTACAACATTTTCATAGAAATTTTCTTCTTTTTCCTGTCCAGAGAAGACCAGGGTTTCTCTTGATTGCAGTCTCCAAAAGTGATCCATCAAATTTCACTCTTTCCCAAGATCTGTAGTTTGTAGTTGGCCATTTCCTTGGCAACTTGTGCACATCTACCAGGTTCCAGTAAAGTATGAACATTCCATGTTCCCAAATTAAATGATGCCTTCTGAATAAAAAAGTTTTTCTATTTCAAGAAGAGTGGTCGGCCATACAGGATTCATTTGACTTTCACTGCACACCTTCATGATTCTCCTTTGTGAAGCTCTACTCTTGCCTCTAACTATGTTTAGTGTTTGTGTTTTTGCTATGGTTTCTGTAACAATATTTGTTTTTCCATGGATAGGTTGTTGGCCTATCGCAAAACCCCTATGTCCTGGAGAGGATGATGCACCTTTAGTCTGGCTTGGTATTACCTGCCAGGAGTGATGAGCTCCCGCCGGAGGCACGCAAGCTGTCACACCATGGCAAGGTATGTACAACCGGTGACAGTCTTATTATGTTTGACCTTAGGTATTAAACTGAGTCCACTTCTTTTAATATTTGGACATTAAACTATCTAAACTATATACAACAGTTTAATGGTACTATCTCCACCACAAACTAGTATATTGATTTTTCAGCACTGATTCCCTGCCATGCAGCATCAAGTTTTGAAGTAGTATCTTGTACCTGTTCAACATTTTCTCCAATAGTGCCTATATCATCTGCAAACCTGAGATTGGAAATAGGCTGCCCATTTATGGTCAAGCTAGAAATATATCTTTCTAGAGCTTCCATCATAATATGCTCCAGAAATGTTAAAAAGGGATACCCAAAAAAATAGTGCTGACAAATTTGCTAGTTCAGAAGTACTGAGCTATTCACATTTTGGTACAGGGCTTTGATAACATCGATAATGTTTTTATTTAGGATGAATTCCCTCATTACTTGCCACATGTTATCATGCCAAACCTGGTCAAAAGTTTTTTTGATGTCTATGATAATATGAAGTTGTGTACCTAAATCTTTTGGTGTTGAAGGAATTTTTCATTTAACAGTCTGATGTTAAATAATTGTTGAGAATTATTCTTAGCATTATCTTGCTTGGATGACTGATCAGACTAATCATTCTATAGTTTTTTTTCGAACTCTCAGTTTCCTTTCTTGGGCAGTGGAATAAGTAAAGATTTTCTGGCATATTTAGTTATATGTGAGCTGCAGTGTTTTAAAAGTTCTGATGGTATGCTATCAATTCTAGCCATGTTTAAGTGATCTTATTACTTTCTCTACTTCTGACCCTAGTACTGCAACCTCACCAAGGTCTCTGTTACCCCAAGGTCTTTTGTTGATTAGATTGTGGTTGGGTATCATCTTGAAGCTATACAGAGCTTCGCAATAAGCCTATATATCTAAATGATGTTGACTAATACAGAAATAGAAATATATATATATATAACACTCTGTTGCCAGGAATGATTGCCAGAGTATTTCCTTGTTGAAGTGTAATTCAAACTTTTCAAATTCAAAGTCAATCCACCTTCCCTCGCATTTTGAATTCAGCAGACTACATTTTGTTTAATTCTAGTTACATCTACATTTAGTCTCAAATCTTTTTAATTCTCTTACCAAAATTTTATCTGAAGCATTAAGTAGCATTTTACTGCAAGCATTTAACATCTCTACGCCTGGTGATCCTGGTATAAATGAGATTCCATTGTTGCGCCATTGCATTAGAAATCTGAGCTCGTTTTCAACTTCTTGATGATTCATCATTAATGCGGTCTTCTGAGTTAATTCTCACATGAATTACTATCTAGTTTAGTGATCTAGTCTAGATTTAAATCTTGAGTCTATCTTGAACCATATAAAGCTATAATAAATATAATAATTAATATACATTATATTAGTAGACTATATATTTTATTCTAAGACTACATCTATATCATACGGCATATGCCAATGCAGTTTGGAGTTCAATCGATTTTACTTAAAAACTAAAAAGTCCAGATCTAGATGATAGTAGATCTAGAAAAAGACTAGATTGTCACTAGATCTAGATGATTAGATAAGATGATAGCAGATTCTAGGCAGACAGTACTACACTAACTAATAATACACTACACTACTACAGACAGTTTGAGTACAGTACAGTCACAGTGACAGTCACTACAGTCAGTCACAGTACAGACAGTTTAACACTCGAGTGTAACAGTCCAGACTAGGCCTAATAACTAATACTAGTAGTAATACTCCTAATAGTAATACACTGGTCAGGAAATAAGATCTAGATATAGATGTCTATCTTATACTTATATTAAACTTAATACTGTCTTATAGATCTAGAAGAATGGAATGGCAATCTATTATAGCTAGATCTATATTATTATTAGATAGATCTAGACCTAGGACCTAGATGATGCAGCTCTACTATTTTATTCATTAGTTTCGTGTAAAAGTGATTTTCAGTGGTGTATTGTTTACTTGCGAATAGAGATGACGTCATAGTTATCACACAGGTCGTAGGTCAAAGGATACCATCTCTGCCTCTTTTTCGTCAGTATTTTCTTATCAAATATGGCGGCCACCGATTCATGTAGGAAGTAGAGTTTTAAGTGATAGATTTAGTAGAACAAAGGCGCATTGACGCCGTCTACATTAAAACATGGAGTGCTAATAGCTTTTAAGTGGATTACATTCGTTTCATTTATTCTAACTGGATATGTAGTTGGATGTAATGTGTTTTAGGGCTCTAATTGCGGCGTAAGTTGCTGCCAGAGCCAAGCCCTGAGTCTGAGTGAAAGAAGAGAATGGGTGCCCAGAATGCTAAGGAACAAAAACCAAGTATCGGAAAAACTAAAAATAAGACAGCAAAGGAACCAAGGGTTTCTCAAGGAAATATATTTGTTGATCACTCAGGTAATTGTTTAGTCTACATCTGTTTACACATTATCAAATCATTTTTAAACAAAAATAATTGCTGCTATAACTACTATAAGAATAAGTATTTATAAGTCAGTATAGATATTAGATATAATTAGAGTCTATAGTAGTCATAGTCACTATCGTGTCTATAGACTATAGAATATAAATATAGAATATTTAATATAGTAACTATATAATAATATTATAATATAGTCTATACTCTATACTACTAGATTAAATTAGTATAGAGACAGTTATAGATCTAGATCTCTCTATTAGTAGTCTATAGCCATGGCATAGTAAAAAAAAAGTATAGTTATCATAATCATAGTAGTTAGATCTAGTAGCCTTAGACTTAGTAGGCCATACTGATACTATCCCTAAGGCGGCCTATGCATAGCACTGCCAATATTAGCAGTGCTATGCCTAGGGATAGTATGGCTATGGCCACTATGGGCTTGGCTATATACTTATATTTTTATATAGATCTAAATAATTAAATATAATAATGAGTATAGTACTCAGTATATAGATCTAAATCTAGATTAGTCATTAGACATTAGTAATCATGTCATAGAATAGTTTAGAAGATTATCATTTAAGAATCTAGATAATACTATAGTTACTACTAGTTACTATAGTCGTATAGTAGAGATTCTAGATCTAGTCTACAGTAACAATAGATAATATATATATCTAAAATCTAAATGGAATTGTAGATTCTAGATCTACATAGCAGGCACCTTTTTCAATGTGGGGAAAATTTATTACTTTTCTTGAATCTTGTATTTTAATGTTTATTATTTATCTATTTTAGTAGTTAAAAGGTAGGCAATCCATCACTGATTACCGACACCTATGGTTTTACAAAAAGCACTGATTAGATATATAATTAATATTCTATCTTAATCTAGCCAAACTAGATCTAGGTCTAGATCTATTCTTGTAGAGTAATAGAATAATCTAGATTCTAGAGCTATAATATATATATATATTATATATAATATCAATGCTTTAAGAAAATTTTAGATCTATAACTGTATCAATGTGTCTCTCATAGCCTATGGACTAGGTCGTCACTAGGCCTAACAGCCTTTGTAAAAATGAAGCAATGAATTGGGTCAGATCTAGATCCTCTTTCAGTATTGCTGAGGGCAGTGCTGTAAGCATTCCCTAAAAACAAAATCTTGGTCACCTGACAAAATAGTGCAGAACAAATATTTGTAACTTGAATTTTATCTTTATTTTTCAGTCATTTTGCAGTAAACATTTCAGATATCGTAAAATAGGAATCAGCAGCTTTTTTTCCATTCTTGGCAATGTAGCTACCAGACTTTTGTTAACTTTGAGGTGCTTTGTCTTGCTTGTAGGTTTACTTTGTTCTTCAGCATTGTATGTAATAATGTTCTCAGTGTATTCCTGTTCTGAGGAAGTGAGTGATCAACTTGTAGAGGTGATGACCATCAAAAGACAACTGAAATACATATATATATATATATATACCATCTTACCATTGCATTGTTTGTTCATGTTCGATTGTTCTGTACTCGATCTCTAAAATTCCAAAATTCTATGCTCTGTGGTTTCTTCTCTGGTGACCAATAAAGATGTCCTCTCAGTAGTTATACTAATTCCCTACTAGACAACATTTGGCCTAGCATCATTTAGTTCTTCGAAGGCAATATTTACATTACTGGTGTAACAGCGCCTAGACAAACTTGCATTCATTTTTATTATCGCAATATGTAGCTGCAAGATTTTCATCTTGTACTTTATGCCAGAGACTTTGTACTAGATGGAATAGCAACCAACATATCGGGTTGCTAGGAATGCTCTGTTTACTGTATTTTGACTTACCTGCTCAAAATTTAAATTTAACATCAAGGCATTCTGTGGAGCAAGAGTTATTATAAATAAATAAGTCTTGCACTATTTTGTCGGTAATTTGTGGGGTAACCCATAATCTCAAATACTCATGCTTTTTTTTTTTAATGTGAAGAAGAATTTACTAATTTATTAAATATAAATGCTTCTAAGCATCTAAATAAAAAAATTGTACAACAAAATTTGAACAATAAATTATTATTTTTTTTTAATACCTTTTAAAAAAAACAAAGTTTATGTTAAGCGTAGTTGTATCAATTAGTTTGGATCAGTCGTGAATTAAAATTTTAATAGATCTAGACTTACAATAATAAATCTGTGTGATTAGAAGTATTTTTACCCAATGTTTTTGTTTAGCACTATTTCATGCTTTTAGCTATAATTTAGATGATCCTACCGCTTGTTTGGACCATTTGGGAAAAGGGTGGGGGAGGCGGAAAGAGGGTATGTAAGTGAATAATTACCGTAATCACTTTTTAAAATTTGTCCTAGCATATGGGATGAGGAATGTGCCTTTATCTTTGTGTCTTTCTGAGTATTTTATTAAATTTTGTTTTTTGTATTTGAAGATTATGGTTCAGTGTTTTATGAATAATTGCTACTTTCTTTTGAGTCTTCTGTCCTGAAGGCTTTCTAAATTTAGTGACTTTACCAAAGGTGTTACTCTAGTCTAATGTGATTATTCATTTGTTATGAATCTCACTGCTCTATTTTGTGTCTGTTCCAGTTTCTTAATGTTTTCTTGTCTATGACAACACATGAATCAATTAGTGGTAAACCTTCGTCCATGTGCCTCCTCCTCCCAAATCGTCCACCAGAGTGATTAGACCATATCGCATTGAGCATGCTATAAGCATGAAGAAAGTTTCGCTTAACAAGTTTCACCCAAAGTAAAGCTCAACCAAAAGGACCAATAAGATGCCAACATAGATAAACTGACTTGACTAATACTAGATCTAATAGTGTTCTCTTGTCCCATTCAAAAAGGTTAGGTCCCCTGATAAACAAAATTGTTTGTCCATCTTTTTTTTTTTTTTTTTGGACAGCAATATAACACAATAGTTGTAACTTGTTAACATTGGCATACAGTACAGGACCTCTATAAAAAAACAACCAACAAATTAAATGTTTGTTTCACAAGAAATTATTGATGTGATTGACAAGCTTAGGATATACTCCATGTTTTTGAAATTCTGCAGCAAAATAAGTAGTAACTTTGGTTAGTAATTGTCAGTTGAAGTACAAAATTAATTAGAAGCAGCGGCAGATTAGACTGATTTGCTTTAAAACATGTTTATTTTGTAAAAATAGTAGATTCTGTGAAATATTAGCTGGTTACTAATAGACTATGAAATAGTGTGTAGCGGGGACGGACTGTGGGCTAAAATCGGCCCAGGCATTTCTATACAATCCAACCCACAAATTGTATATCATATGATGGACATCCAATTCTAGGTCTACCTCTCCTCAAAATCATTTTGTTAAGTTTGGATAACTGAACGCATGCATAAAGTGAACATTATATACTTACAGGAAATATAGGCCTTATGTTGCTTTTTAATTACTAAGTATGTAGGCCCTAAAAGGATGAAGCCTACTAGAAGCACTGTCAACGGATGTAGGCAATTTATTCCATTATTTCGGAAGATGTGTTAGATTACATTAGCATTACACTATAGAGTCAGTAAAAGATGTAAAAAAAAACAACGATGCCCTGCCTTTTTTACAAGAGAATATAATAAAACCTTTAATAATTTAATAGTTCTATGTGTGGTCCTTTAGGTGGCCCTACCTGCCCACCGGTCATTTAATGCCCGAATGCCCATATAGCCAGTCCTCCCCTGTGGTGTAGATATCTATCTGCTTGTGTTGTAATCACTTCATGATTTACTTCCTCGTGCTGACAAACTGTTAAGTATACGCATACATTGTTGTTGGTTTTAAATACACCACCCCACCCCCCTCTGTCTCTGTCACTAATATAATATTGAATTCAAAACACCAGGATTTTGTCAGCTTAAGTTGACCAAGTTGAGCTGCATTATGAATTTAATTCTCTGTTGTATTAGAATATCCAACTAGTTTCTGATGATGCTTCATCTCATTGTCGACTCTCTTACACGTTGCCTTATAAGCTGCATTGTGGGTATTAGGTGTTAGACTTGATAGTTGTGCTACTGATCATCTTGTTAGGTGTGTTTTTTTGTGTAATCTTTGTGATTAGCAACACTTGGTTGCTGGAGGGTCTCTGTGTGTGTTTCACTGGGAATGTGAACATATTGGTTGAGGGGGGGGGTGTTGTCTCCTTGTTCTGCCCATTAGGCGTCTGACTTGTTTTTTTTTTTGGGGGGGGGGGGGCTTGGCAGTCCATTACTTCTGTAGTCACATTAATCCTGTCTCTCCCTTGTCGGTAGTTGGAGGCGTGAGACTGAGAAAACTAGACATTTGGTCATACCATTGTGTCTCATATATTGACAAGGTAGAGAGAGTATAACCACATTTTGTTTCACAATGAAAAAGCGGTTATACACAAACACATCTGTAAGAGTTAAAAAAAACTGAAGCATTCAGAAACTAGTTTGTTGCTTTGTTAAGAGCAACATTTCTTTCACTCACACACACACACACACAAAGAGAGAGTCATAGAGAAAGTAGATATACAGAGAGTAAAAGATGCCAATTATATGTCGTTTTGAAGATGTCAGCGTAATTTCCATTATATTTTAATTTTTGCAACTTTTTTTTTTTTTTGGCTTGTCACCCTATACATGTTTAAAACATTTTTTGCTAAGCCTTTCAGTATTAGTTATGAGTTGGTAGTCTTACTTAGATGACGCCCCAAACTCTCCATCGGATGGATGTCGGTACCATCTCTCGGCAACAACAAACGCCATTGTTTACGAGTCCCCTCGTCAACGGCGTCTCCTTCACTTCGTCCCAGGCTCTAATTGTTGTCTGGCTCACCGGCACTTCACTGCAAATATTGACTCATCTCCGTCAGCTGATTTAGCCCAGCTGTTATTGATTGCAACACTCCTGGCGCCCCCCCCCCCCCCCCCCACAGAAGAGTCTGTCTTGTATTCTCTTTCTGACTACCTTTAGGGCACCACATGGGAAATAATCTCAACCCCCCCCCCCCCCCCCCCCGTTAAAAAAAGTGGAACATATTTTGTGTTTGTAGTTTGACGTGATTATTGCTTGAGCGAAATTCTTAAGGAATTGTAAGTACATCAGTCTAGCGTTGTGTGATCATTTGTAGGACTTCGGCTCCACTGTGATTTCTAGGCCTGTGCCGAGCATTTTATTTTAGAATTGCCTTTGAACAATTAGATTAGACGAGCTTAATGTTCAAACTCTCATATCAAGACCTCTGTTAAAAACTTTCTCCTGAGGATAATAAAATGAAAACTCATCTCTAAAAAAAATTTTTTTTAATTTTGTATCTAGAAAACTTCAATTCTTTACAATGATTCTTTACGATGATTGCCTTGTAATCACAACAAATGTACTTAAGGATCAATAAAACAGTCTTAGTCTTGTTTAGATTATATATATATCATAACAATGATGTCGAAGGGCGATACGTTTGTCCTTTAGAGGTACTTTTTGAAACCTGGCACAACTAATGGCTTCAAACTAAAACAAGCTTCATAGTCTGGCTGCTCCTGCTACCTGAAGGTTAAAAAAAAAACTTCCTTTAATTGGGGTCAAAATTGTATGTTGTTTCTGCTTCGTTCTTGAACTCCATGGAGCCCCCTCAGTGTGTCTACACACCTCTCTGCTCGTAATCAAATCCTCTCAAGGCTACGGAAGTTTTTCTCTGGCTACTTGTCATTTTACCCGCTACTTCAAACCCGCTTGCTGCTGTTTCTTCACCACTTTAATAACATTGGTTGCTTTTTCTTTCACCTTTAGGTGACGATTGTTAGCAATTCTAGTAGGCACTGCCTGTAACATGCATTGTGTTGGGTATTTGTTTGACATAGATCTAGATTGAACAACATTTATTAGCATGAAGGAAGTGAAGAAATGCTACAAATAAATTGTATCTAACAGTTTCTTGTGTTTCGTGATCTTGTGCAGAATCATTGCGCATTCTTTGAACATTTATATCACAACAACAAACCAGGGAAGTTTCATCTCATAGGAACTCTCTTTATGGCCCATGGGGTTAGGCTTTTGTTAAACACTGGCCTTTTTTTCTACCCTGGACCTTCGCAATACGATAATCTCACCTGTGCATACCTTGGCCTAAATTATCACGCTTCTCTCTCTCTCTCTCTCTCTCTCGTCTTGTTCCCCCTCTGTGTGTTATGGTTGCTAGAGGGTCCGAAGAGACTTGACGTAATACATTGCTTTCAAAGACTGCAGGTAAAGATTGGTTCAAGAGATTGAACTGTGGACTCTCTTTGATTTACACTGACGGCTTTCTTCATTTGACTTTTTTTGTGGCCATCATTTTTTGTATGCACGAACGCCGTGTGGGATATTTCAAAATCATTTTTTTTTACCGTAGATTTAGACATTTATTGCAAACCTGGTTATTAATTGTCTGAAATTGCCTGATCCGAGAGCTTATGTGGCTGAGAGGCTTAAACCGCTTGGCTACCTATCAAGTTCGAAACCCGACTCGTACCCAGTCGTGTGCCGAGACAATAGATGTTGACTGGTTCGCTGATCATTCTACTAGTACGCTAGATACAAAATGCTGCTAAAGTGTAATTGATTGATGTATACATTTAACGGATGTGACTAGTGTCACCGACACTATCTATACTTGCCTGAACTCGAGTGTTTCATCTCTATTTCGTTGGAAATATTCCTTTTTTTTTGTGTCTTCACATATGAAGTATATCTCAATATAAACTAGTCTCACTGCTTGTGTATGAACTAAGAACTCAACTGACATACCAACTCATTTCTCCTCATTCAAATGTGGACATGCTTCAATGAACGGGAAATGACTTTGATGTTTTTCTCATCACTCTTAACCGTCTGCTGAAACTTGAATGAAATAGCTTTTGAGAGGCGCAGAAATTGTTGCTTGTGGCTGGAGGGGGGGGGGGTAAGCATTGAAATACAGTTTTTATTTGAACTACATTTTATTAAAATATACACAGGAAGCAATTAGCGTTTAAAAACTTTTATATCGAGAAAGAAGACGTGGACACGCTACAAAGTGCTGTTATCCTCTAAAAAAGGATCATTATTTGCAAGTCGAACTCAAGTTGTTAAATGACATTAGTGACACGCTAAAAAGTGCTGTTATCCTGTAAATAAAGATCATTATTTGCAAGTCGAACTCAAGTTGTTAAATGTCATTAGTGACACGCTAAAAAGTGCTGTTATCCTCTAAAAAAGGATCATTATTTGCAAGTCGAACTCAAGTTGTTAAATGTCATTAGTGACACGCTAAAAAGTGCTGTTATCCTGTAAATAAAGATCATTATTTGCAAGTCGAACTCAAGTTGTTAAATGTCATTAGTGACACGCTAAAAAGTGCTGTTACCCTCTAAATAAAGATCATTATGGCAAGTCGAACACAGGTTATTAAATGACATTAGTGACACGCTACAAAGTGCTGTTATCCTCTAAATAAAGATCATTATGGCAAGTCGAACACAGGTTATTAAATGACATTAGTGACACGCTACAAAGTGCTGTTATCCTCTAAATAAAGATCATTATGGCAAGTGAACACAGGTTATGAAATGACATTAGTGACACGCTAAAAAGTACTGTTATCCTCTAAATAAAGATCATTATTTGCAAGTCGAACACAGGTTATTAAATGACTTTAGTGACACGCTACAAAGTGATGTTATCCTGTAAATAAAGATCATTATGGCAAGTGGAACACAGGTTATTAAAGGACATTAGTGACACGCTACAAAGTGCTGTTATCCTCTAAATAAAGATCATTATGGCAAGTCGAACACAGGTTATTAAATGACATTAGTGACACGCTACAAAGTGCTGTTATCCTCTAAATAAAGATCATTATGGCAAGTGAACACAGGTTATGAAATGACATTAGTGACACGCTAAAAAGTACTGTTATCCTCTAAATAAAGATCATTATTTGCAAGTCGAACACAGGTTATTAAATGACTTTAGTGACACGCTACAAAGTGATGTTATCCTGTAAATAAAGATCATTATGGCAAGTGGAACACAGGTTATTAAAGGACATTAGTGACACGCTACAAAGTGCTGTTGTCCCCTAAATAAAGATCATTTTTTGCAAGTGGAACACAATTTATTAATATGACATTTGTGATGCTTTTGGAGTCGGTGTTCTTGCTCTCCTCTCCTTCTGTGTTTGAATGTGATAGCAAATTTGCAATACTCACTGGCCTTGTCTGTAAACAAATGTATACACTTTTTAAGACATCGGCGTATCATTTATTGAGTGGAGGGTATTCATATTCATGCTCTTATAAGTTATTATCGTGTCATCTTAAAATCTTGGTTTGGTTTCCATGATTTTGCATATTATAATCCAGTTTGATAGTTCAGTAATGTGAAATGCATAAAGTATATTATAAATATATATATAATTCTCTTGTGATATTGCTGCGTAGTACAGGAAAGTGCACCTAGTTTTCCTAGCAACGCCCTCACACGTGAAGATGCTGTCAATGTCCCGTTGTTACTTTCTATATTGTGTGTGTAAGCTTGCAAATCAATCTGTCTCATGTTTATTTCCTCACTGACTTAACCACGTTGTTGTTGTGTGTAGAGTCTTGTGTCAGCGTCAGGGTTTAAAATAACTTCAATGCCATCGCCAGCGAGTGTGTAGACACTGTGTCTTATCTTTGTGTTCAGCGTCAGTGTTTAAAAAAAGCCTCAATGTCATCACCAGCAAGTGTGAAGAAATAGGTCATGTTTTGTGACGGCGTGGTCATACACAAACTTAGGTTACTTTTAGAACAATGCTACGTTATTAATTACCGACTATTAATTAAATACAATGGATCTAATTAGTTGTGTAATTAGTTCATAAAAAGTGAAAGCTGTTTAGTCTACACTGGTTGTCACTTTGTTTGCTTTCCATAGCAATACAGTGTCTTTTTTTTTTTTTTTTTTGAATCTTCTTCCAGCCCCGTTGATGACATGATTAGAATCCATCAAGGGATTTTGTTTTGATTCAAGCTTAGCCTTACAGACTCTTGTTACATAATATGTTGAACGTCGTGTCAGATATAGAAACACTCACACAGAAGAACTTCACGTTTTTACGGCCTATTAAAGGGAGGGACTGTGCTGTCTATACTTCGACTTAAAAATATCTTCTGTTTAGGCAAACGCTTTAGCTGTACCATGTGCACATTTGTTTGGAAAGTGTTGTTTATGATGTCAATGGTAAAGGGGATATACCAACCTATTGCACCTCCTGTCCAATATATTAAAAAAATTTGCTATTCATTGCAAGATATTTGTTGCTTGATGGATTGTTCAAAGTTATGGGGTTCTAGGTCATAGCAATGCAGTTTAGTCTATTTGTTTTAGCCAGAGAGACATGCTTGTTGTATCCTTATTAAATTTACATGTGTGCCTATTGTAGAGGGATTGACTCTCAACGCATTCTACTAGGAACGTATGTAGAGAGTTTTTGTTTTTAGTTTGAGAATTTGACATTTTAAAAAGGGGAGAGAAAACAATACTTCAACACATTAGCATTAATAGTTGCAATGTCAGTGTTTAGAACTGATCAGTCTGTACATCATCTATGTAGACTACATAGCCAAACATCAAGTACATGGTCCAATGTAGAACTGATCAGTCTGTACATCTATGTAGACTGCATAGCTAAATATCAAGTACATGGTCCAATGTAGAACTGATCAGTCTGTGCATCTATGTAGACTAAATAGCTAAAGATCAAGTACATTGTCCAATGTAGAACTGATCAGTCTGTACATCTATGTAGACTACATAGCTAAAGATCAAGTACATGGTCCAATGTAGAACTGATCAGTCTGTACATCTATGTAGACTAAATAGCTAAAGATCAAGTACATTGTCCAATGTAGAACTGATCAGTCTGTACATCTATGTAGACTAAATAGCTAAAGATCAAGTACATTGTCCAATGTAGAACTGATCAGTCTGTGCATCTATGTAGACTACATAGCTAAAGATCAAGTACATGGTCCAATGTAGAACCCATGGTGTTACGTTCTTATGAGAAATACTTTCACTCGTTTCTCTTCATTCATCTAAACACTAATAGTCGTATGTATCAGCAGCCGAGACTTGCACCTGTTTCTAACCCCCTTTTTTTAATGATACTTGCATGTGTTTTTTCAACTTGCCTTAAATGTGTGCAAATTGTTTAGCGTACCTCGAGTTATCTCTCTCTCTCTTTTTTACCCGAAGAGGAACTTGAGGTAATGGTCCAGTTGGATTGTTACTTCCTGGGATATCAGTGATCATGGCACAGGAAAGCGAATGAGATGGCACATACAAGATTAGTTTGGTACCAAGAGACATAACAGAGATTGGCCTGTGACCTCCGATCAAGATTGTGCATGTTTTGTTTCCATGTATTTTGTTCCCTAAACCAACGTCCTTTCCACGACCAACTTCGCAACGGGCCGAAGTGTAACTGACACTATTAATAGCCCCGTCTGTTTACTACAAGACAGTTTGTCAAATAACATCAGTGTGCAAAAACATTACTGTTAATATGTACATTCTATCAGAATGAGGGAGAAATAAAGGAGTGTGGGGGCTGCCTCGTGTCCCTAAGTATTTACTAGTAATCACCTGTACATCTCTTAACGAGAGCCCGTGCCAATTAGTCGAGGTGATGGGAGACAACCTTGGCTCACGGCTTTATTTGTCAAGTCACACTCGTGAGGTCTGACTACGTGATAATCAGCGTTCTCATAGGCTGAAACTCAAGTGTGAGCAACATGCCCTGAACTCTGTTGGAATGGGGGGGGGGGGGTTTGAAGTTGAAATTGAATCAATGACTTGTTCAGACCTCTTTCTGGGGCTCGTCTCATTGAACTGTCTACCCCATTGGTTGCTTTATCAAACTTTGTTTTGTCTTTTCTAGGATTTCTAAACTTCATTTTCGTGTTTTCTTGTCATGTGTATATTTGTATGAATGTGTCTTTCCGACCGGGAGATTTGTGTCTTAACGACGATAGTTTAATTAGGGGGGGGAAAGTTTGATTTTTGTAAAAATATATCTACAAATATATAGGATTTTGTTGTTCAAAGATACTTTCATACCTTCCCCACAGAGTCACGTGGTACAGAAAATGAAATATTTACTAGTGACTCTCAACCAAAGACATGATTATCTCTACACAGAATCCAAGTGGAAACTAGGAGAAAATCAAATGTTTTAACCTGTTCTGCGCGCGCGCACACACACACACACACACACAAGACTCTCTATCATCTCCTCTTGCTCTTCTCTTTTCTCTCTATCTGTCTATCTTCTCCTCTCACTCTTCTCTTTTCTCTCTATCTGTCTATCTTCTCCTCTCGCTCTTTTCTTTTCTCTCTATCTGTCTATCCTCTCCTCTCACTCTTTTCTTTTCTCTCTATCTGTCTATCTTCTCCTCTCACTCTTTTCTTTTCTCTCTATCTGTCTATCTTCTCCTCTCACTCTTTTCTTTTCTCTCTATCTGTCTATCCTCTCCTCTCACTCTTTTCTTTTCTCTCTATCTGTCTATCTTCTCCTCTCGCTCTTTTCTTTTCTCTCTATCTGTCTATCCTCTCATCTCACTCTTTTCTTTTCTCTCTATCTGTCTATCTTCTCCTCTCAATCTTCTCTTTTTTCTCTATCTGTCTATCTTCTCCTCTCGCTCTTTTCTTTTCTCTCTATCTGTCTATCCTCTCCTCTCACTCTTTTTCTTTTTTCTCTATCTGTCTATCTTCTCCTCTCACTCTTTTCTTTTTTCTCTATCTGTCTATCTTCTCCTCTCACTCTTTTCTTTTCTCTCTATCTGTCTATCCTCTCCTCTCTTTTCTCTCTATCTGTCTATCCTCTCCTCTCTTTTCTCTCTATCTGTCTATCATCTCCTCTCACTCTTCTCTTTTCTCTCTATCTGTCTATCATCTCCTCTCACTCTTCTCTTTTTTCTCTATCTGTCTATCTTCTTCTCTCACTCTTTTCTTTTCTCTCTATCTGTCTATCCTCTCCTCTCACTCTTTTCTTTTCTCTCTATCTGTCTATCTTCTTCTCTCACTCTTTTCTTTTCTCTCTATCTGTCTATCCTCTCCTCTCACTCTTCTCTTTTCTCTCTATCTGTCTATCCTCTCCTCTCTTTTCTCTCTATCTGTCTATCATCTCCTCTCACTCTTCTCTTTTTTCTCTATCTGTCTATCTTCTTCTCTCACTCTTTTCTTTTCTCTCTATCTGTCTATCCTCTCCTCTCTTTTCTCTCTATCTGTCTATCCTCTCGCTCTTCTCTTTTCTTTCGTAAGTACACCTTCATTCTCTTTAGAGCTAAAAAAAAATCTGACATCCCTTCGTGTGTTTCCGTCTTCCAATGTTTCAATTTTTCTGTGTTACATGTGTCTCTAGATTATAGTGATCAATTGTTACTTTTGTTGTATGTGTGTTACATGTGTCTCTAGATTATAGTGATCAATTGTTACTTTTGTTGTATGTGTGTTACATGTGTCTCTAGATTATAGTGATCAATTGTTACTATTGTTCTATGTGTGTTACATGTGTCTCTAGATTACAGTGATCAATTGTTTTTTTTTGTTCTCTGTGTGTTACATGTGTTTCTAGATTATAGTGATCAATTGTTACTTTTGTTCTATGTGTGTTACATGTGTCTCTAGATTATAGTGATCAATTGTTACTTTGGTTCTATGTGTGTTACATGTGTCTCTAGATTATAGTGATCAATTGTTACTTCCGTTCTCTGTGTTACATGTGTCTTTAGATTATAGTGATCAATTGTTACTTTTGTTCTATGTGTTACATGTGTCTCTAGATTATAGTGATCAATTGTTACTTCCGTTCTCTGTGTTACATGTGTCTCTAGATTATAGTGATCAATTGTTACTTTTGTTCTATGTGTTACATGTGTCTCTAGATTATAGTGATCAATTGTTACTTTTGTTCTCTGTGTTACATGTGTCTCTAGATTATAGTGATCAATTGTTACTTTTGTTCTATGTGTTACATGTGTCTCTAGATTATAGTGATCAATTGTTACTTTTGTTCTATGTGTTACATGTGTCTCTAGATTATAGTGATCAATTGTTACTTCCGTTCTCTGTGTTACATGTGTCTCTAGATTATAGTGATCAATTGTTACTTTTGTTCTATCTGTGTTACATGTGTCTCTAGATTACAGTGATCAATTGTTACTTCTGTTCTCTGTGTGACATGTGTCTCTAGATTATTGTGATCAATTGTTACTTTTGTTCTCTGTGTTACTTGTGTCTCTAGATTATAGTGATCAATTGTTACTTTTGTTCTATGTGATTACATGTGTCTCTAGATTATAGTGATCAATTGTTACTTGTTTTCTCTGTGTTACATGTGTCTGCAGATTATTGTGATCAATTGTTACTTTTGTTCTATGTGTGTTACATGTGTCTCTAGATTATAGTGATCAATTGTTACTTGTTTTCTCTGTGTTACATGTGTCTTCAGATTATAGTGATCAATTGTTACTTTTGTTCTATGTGTGTTACATGTGTCTCTAGATTATAGTGATTAATTGTTACTTTTGTTCTATGTGTGTTACATGTGTCTCTAGATTATAGTGATCAATTGTTACTTCCGTTCTCTGTGTTACATGTGTCTCTAGATTATAGTGATCAATTGTTACTTTTGTTCTATGTGTTACATGTGTCTCTAGAATATAGTGATCAATTGTTACTTTTGTTCTATGTGTTACATGTGTCTCTAGATTATAGTGATCAATTGTTACTTTTGTTCTCTGTGTTACATGTGTCTCTAGATTATAGTGATCAATTGTTACTTTTGTTCTATGTGTATTACATGTGTCTCTAGATTATAGTGATCAATTGTTACTTGTTTTCTCTGTGTTACATGTGTCTTCAGATTATTGTGATCAATTGTTACTTTTGTTCTATGTGTGTTACATGTGTCTCTAGATTATAGTGATCAATTGTTACTTCCGTTCTCTGTGTTACATGTGTCTCTAGATTATAGTGATCAATTGTTACTTTTGTTATATGTGTTACATGTGTCTCTAGATTATAGTGATCAATTGTTACTTTTGTTATATGTGTTACATGT
Source organism: Biomphalaria sudanica (assembly GCA_036873155.1). NCBI lineage: Eukaryota > Metazoa > Mollusca > Gastropoda > Planorbidae > Biomphalaria > Biomphalaria sudanica. The sequence continues at coordinate 314,768 of JAZGLO010001553.1, forward strand.
GTCTCTAGATTATAGTGATTAATTGTTCGCTTGTGAATTGATTGGGCATGTTCTCGCGTGCAGTAGGTAATAGATTTAATTAGCTAACAACAATTGTCTGCCTCGCTGTACTCACTTTGACCATCGTTCTACCGTGCATTCATACCTTCATCTGCCTCACTCGTTTTCTCCCCCCACCCTGAGACTTGTATTCGAAATGTGTACTGCTCTCTCACATCATGTGCCGGTAGGGTCAGCACATTCCATAGGTCGGTCCAACATGAACAGCCAGTGTAAACGCTGTGCTACTGAGTTTTGTGTCAGGGACGCCTCATTGAAGCTTAGCTTCTCTGTGGAGCCGCACTAAGCTGTGGAGATTGGCTAATGACTTGTGTTCACATAAGTTATTATAAGCTTTGGATTCTCTAGCTACTCATTCATCCACGTTTTGATACTCGATAGCAGTGTTTCCTAAACCTTTGACCTATGTGCACCCCTTTTATAATTTTTGTAATACAGAGTACCCCTCGCCTCTCTCTCTCTCCCCCCCCCCCACTTTAATTTATTACCAGTACATAATAAATGGGAATTTTAACAAATAAGCATTGTTAATGGGGTGCAACGAATACCTCCTCCAATGTCTTCCCGTATATTATCTTATCTTATATAATACAGACGTTACTTCTAAAAAGAAGATGATTACGACCTACGCGTCATGCATTTAGTCATGCATATTAACCAATGAATTAAATTCTGCCAAGTCACTGGTTTTCCTGGCTAGCTATGGCAACCCATTCCATGCTCTAATAGCACTAAGGAAGAAGAAGTATTTGTACAAATTTGTCCTAGCATATGGGATGAGGAATGTGCCTTTATCTTTGTGTCTTTCAGAGTATTTTATTAAATTTTGTTTTTGTATTTGAAGATTATGGTTCAGTGTTTTATGTATAATTGCTACTTTACTTTTGAGTCTTCTGTCCTGAAGGCTTTCTAAATTTAGTGATTTTACTATAGGTGTTACTCTAGTCAAATGCGAATATTCATTTGTTATGAATCTCACTGCTCTATTTTGTGTCTGTTCCAGTTTCTTAATGTTTTCTTGAGTTGAGGGGTCCCAAATGGAGGATGCATATTCTATTATTGGCCTAACCAAGGTTAAATAACATTTAAGTTTTATGTTCTTATTTGATTTATAGAAATTTCTTTTAATAAATCCTAATGCTTTGTTTGATTTTTTTATAGTTTCATCAATATGTGGATTCCATGCCAGTTTTTCATTTATTATAACACCTAGGTATTTTGCGTTTTTAGTCTGTGTTACTGGTTTGCCATGAATAAGATAAGTGGAATTAATTTGTTTTAGTTTTTTTGTTACTCTTAACAACTGACATTTTTCTGGGTGGAAAGGCATGCTCCAATTTGATTCCCATTTCTGTAATTCATCTAATTCTCTTTGTAAAATATCTGTGTCTTGTGTTATTTTTATTGTTCTATATATTATGCAATCATCTGCAAATAATCTGGCTTTTGTTCCTGAAGTAATGCAATTTGGTAAATCATTTATGTAAATTAAAAATAGTAGTGGACCCAAGACTGTTCCTTGAGGTACACCTGAGTTTACTGTTATCTGTGTTGATTTAGAGCCATTTATTATTACAGTTTGTTCTCTCCCTATCAGAAAATCTTTAATCCACTGATGCAGTGGACCATTAATGCCAAAATATTTTAATTTTTTAAGCAAACTATGGTGGTGAACTTTGTCAGAAGCCTTAGAAAAATCTAGTAAGATAGCAACTATTTGTTCACTATTATCTAAACCTTTAGAAAAATCATCAATTAGTCCTATTAGTTGTGTTTCACATGATCTATATTTCCTAAAGCCATGTTGGTATGGTGTGAGAACATTTTGTTTGTCTAAGTGGTTTATGATGTTGCTACATATTATGTGTTCTAGGATTTTACATGTGATGCTGGTAAGTGATACTGGTCTGTAGTTTCCTGGGTCAGATTTTTCTGCTTTTTTAAATAGGGGGGTGACATTAGCTTCTTTCCAGTCCTTTGGTACTCTGCCCTGGTTAAGTGAAGCCTGAAAGAGTATTTTGAACACTGGGGCTAGCTCATTGCTTAGTTCTTTGAGTAATCTAGCTGGAATACCATCAGGTCCAGACGCTTTATTTGGTTTGGTGTTGGCTAATAGTTTTTGAATTCCATTTTCTTGTACTACTATATCTTCTATGTTGTCTACTTGGTTCAAATTCAGTAATATGTCTTTGTCTCCTGGGGCTGAGAATGCTGATGCAAAGTATTTGTTTAGGATGTTTGCTTTAGTTTCATTATCATTATGTATTATGTTATGTTCATCTTTTAATGGCACTATGCCTGTTGTTTCCATTTTCTTAGACTTAATGTATGACCATAGGTTTTTGTTGTTACCTTTAGATATTACATTGTTTATGTATTCACTCTGTAGCTGTCTGCTTACTTTTTGGATTAAGTGTTTAATTTTATATGCTTTTTGTTAACTCTTTCTGCCTTGGTTTCTTTAAATTTTCTATATAGGTTTTCCTTCTGTTTACAAAGCGTCTTTAGTCTATTATTAAACCAGCATTTATTTATTTTGTTTGATGTGTATTTAGTTGGTATATGATTTTCTATAATGCTTCTAAGATGGTTTTTAATGAACTTCCAGAGGTCATCGACTGGTTGGTTAATGTCTTTTTCTAATAAGAATGTTTGTTGAAAGTTTAATGCAGCTTGGTGTAGTTGTGTTAGGTTACATTTATTCCAGAGTAAGATTTTTCTTTTGGGTTTTGAATTGGCTACTGCTTTTATCTGACTGTGTATTTTTATGATCTCATGGTCTGATAGACCAGGGATAATATCATAATCAACTACTAATCCAGGTCTGTTGGTTAAGAAGAGATCTAATGTGTTGTTTAATCTAGTTGGCTTTTTAATGATTTGATCTAAACTTAGGTTGTGTAAAGTTTCTATGAAAAGCTCATTTATGTCCTTAAGGTTTTGGTGTTTATCTATGGTTAGTGTTTTCCAATTTATATCAGGTAGGTTGAAATCACCCATAATCCAAAAAACTGCATTTTTATTTGTCTCTTTAAGTGTAGTAATCTGATTACATAGTTCCTGCATGTATTCTAAACTAGAATTTCGTGGTCAAAAATTGTCAGTTTGGGGTGTTATTAAATATGGAAAACGCCAATCCTACGCGCGTTTAAAAAAAGGCATTATGCAATACCCGTAATTGTCGAATCTGGTGAAAGAAGCTTTTCGCCCTCAAACTAATAAAGAATTACTTGAGGTCAACAATTTTCGAAGATAGTATGAAAAATTTGGTAATTCTTTCTTTTGATTGGATCTAGGTAGGAAATAGAATTTTATGATATATTGTATGACTTTGCTACACGCAAGGCTCGTAAAGTAATTATGTACGTAGTAAAGAATGACTAAAATGCAAATTCGAATTTATTTTCTAATACAAACTCTTAATTTTCACTTATTATCCAAACTTGGCCCCGCGAAATTCGTTTCGCATAGGGCCCCACAATGGTTAAGTCCGGCCCTGCTATTTAGTGGCGGGTGAATACAGAGTAGATTACCTTATCTCCCCCCCCCCTTTTTTTTACGTGGGTTAACTCTAGTCCGACTTGCAGAAATATAAGAGTGATCTTTCTATGACTTCTTAGTCACATTGGTTGTCCGGCCCTGCTATTTAGTGACGGGTGAATACTATTTGTTCTCCCCCCCCCCCTTTCTTTTTTTTTCGCCCCTAAAGTAACGTTAAGTAACTCTATTACGACTCATTTAAATAAAAGAGTGATCTTTTCTTTACTTCTTGGTTTCCAAACTGTTGAGCCATGAAGAGAATTATATGTACATATATGAACCTATAACTATGCAGTCCAAGTGCGTAAATCTATGAAACAAATCTCTGAACCGTGTCAGATGATATAATGAACCATACAGCTTTAAAGACCTAGTTAGGCCGTATCCCTTGTGGTCGTGAAATAATTTGTTCAATAGTGCCAAGTTTATTCTAATCCTGATGGTGACTCATGGCTAGTCAGGCGCCTTCACTTTCTTCTCTCACCTCTCTCTCTCTCTCTCTCAACCTTCTTTTTTTAAGTATTGCCCATTTTTAAAACCTGCTGGTGAACGGGTGTGGTGTGGAGCGCTGACAAGAACTCAGAGAATGAGTGGTCTGGGAGAAGTGTGGAATTTGACAATCACAGTTGACAGTGTCAGCACGTGCTGTCCTCCTGCGTGTGTGTCGCCTTGCATCCATGACTCGTTGTCAGTCTTAATAAAAGGCCAACGAAGTTCTCATGAACGCATGCTTCCAGTTCTAAGAAGGACGGAGAAGTGGATATAATTAGTCTAGGTGGATGGCAGGAAAACTGTAGAACAAAATGTCTCCAGACACAGTTCTAAGAAGGACGGAGAAGTGGATATAATTAGTCTAGGTGGATGGCAGGAAAACTGTAGAACAAAATGTCTCCAGACACAGTTCTAAGAAGGACGGAGAAGCGGATATAATTAGTCTAGGTGGATGGCAGGAAAACTGTAGAACAAAATGTCTCCAGACACAGTTCTAAGAAGGACGGAGAAGTGGATATAATTAGTCTAGGTGGATGGCAGGAAAACTGTAGAACAAAATGTCTCCAGACACAGTTCTAAGAAGGACGGAGAAGTGGATATATTAAGTCTAGGTGGATGGCAGGAAAACTAGACAAAATGTCTCCAGACACTTGTTATTCTCAATACTTGGTGTCACATTGTGTGTGTGTGTGTGTTTCACCTGATGATAAGTAAACAAAATGTGCTTAATGTAAGCTGCACGTCTGTTGAAATGCTTTTCCAATAGTGAGCCATATACTTTAACTACTCTGTACACATGAAACCATACAATTGTAGGATTGAATTACCACGCCAGGGTTATTTCCGTCTATTTTTGAAGGTTAGGTTCACATGATGTCGTGTATGCCCTGGGCATAGTTTCAACCATGGGCCACGCTTAAGATCTCTTATTATCATTGAAGATATAGAAATAGTTTTTGCGTCTATTTGTAATGTGCGTGATAGCTTTTAGAGAACACAAGATCCATCCTTCTTCGACTGATATCATTGTATCTTGATGGCTCACTTCATTTGAAACCAATTCTAATCGTCTTTCTCATTGCTTCTTGCTCTTATTGTCTAGGTCTGTATTGTTACTAGAGGATTGCTTGCTCTCCCCTGACATCTCTCTAATGACACATGAGACCAACAAATAGACCTGTGAAATACTCTACACCAGGGGTGGGCAACTTTTTCCTATCAAGGGCCGCATTACAAAAATTTTGGGGAATGTGGGGCCGCATATATATATATATATATATTATATATACAACTTACAAAAATGAGCTAGCTAGCTGTGCATACTATCTTTCAATTCACATTTATACTGTATTTAGATTTCTTTTTTTTTTTTTTTTTTTTTTTTTTTTTGCACTCCCAATTGAGGAATTACAAGAGTTAGCGATTTCTGAAACCGATTTTACTAAAAAAAAAATTTTAATTTGTTATCGTCTGTTTACATGTCACAATTCACCACAAATAAACAGTTGTACTTAATTTAAAGTTTTTAACTAATTACACTCATGCATAATGTTCGGGAACTGGAACTAGCTTACTATTTGTTATCCTCGTGACTGCTTTCAAATTACAGACAGTCAGCATTGACCTGTTCTTATTCTAGTTTATTTTTAAACAAGAAAACTCTTGTTCACAAATGAATGTGGACCGAAATAATGTCAAAGTTGAGCATCAACTTTTTTAAAGTGTGGAAAAACAGCTTTGGCACCCATAAAACTCCCGCGGAATAACTGAATGGAACTTCTCTTTCAGGTCATAATTTGCTTGGAGGTATTTCCTTTAGAGCTTAATCAGCTCCTGCAATAAATGGTGAGCTGAGGGTATTGAAAACTAATTCCCAATTCTTGACGTCTTAAAATTTGATTCCAAGTTCCACAATCAAAGAATTGAAATAAGTCTTGTACTTTTCAACCATTTCACTTTTAGCGAAACAAAATGACAAACCTGTTTTCACGTGCTTGCCTGTAGAAATATGATAGCTTTGTTTGAAAAGACTTAACGTGTATTAATCTGCCGATGAAAAACATGAAGTCTGTCTTTCACTCTTCATTAGAAATATTAGTAACAACGTCATTGTAAATCTCCTTCAAGGGACATAACAATTTCTTACGTGTGCTCAATACCTTGGCCATGCTAAGCCAGAGAATACTGCTGTGATACCAAACATCGAAATGTTTTGTTACCAAATCTTCAAGTACTTCTCGGAACTGCCTGTGGTTGAAGACTCCTGGCACTGATAAGTTTGATCACTGAGATAAATAAGTTAACATGTCTGATATTAAATGCAGCTTGCTCTTCTTTAATTTATTTTAAAAAAAAAAAACTATTTTTCTCAGCTAAAACACGGGCTCCATCAGCTGTTAACCCTGTTCATTTCGTTTCAAGCTAACCTAAGACTTTCAACACAGTTCTTCAAAGCGTTGAATATTTAACTGAATGTTTCGAAATATTGCCAATAGGAATAATCTAAGTTTACTTTAAGCTTTTTAGAATGACATGTAGAGACAATGTTTCTTTCGCATCTTCATCCTAAGTGATAGGAAAGGGAAATTTCAATATTTTATATAAATATTTAAAATTAGTTTTTTTTTAATATATTAGCCTTTTTATATGTATTATCTGTAAGCTAACCTGATTTCAATAGATGTCCGCGGGCCGCATAAAACAGTCCGGCGGGCCGTAATTTGCCCACCCCTGCTCTACACAAACATCTCTGTTGGGATGTTCCTTGGAGAGGTGTTGCCCTTGGAAACTTGGGTAGTCAGTGTCAAAGTATTCACTTTTAATTTCGCTCAATATTTTAGCTATTGAAGAGAGAAGTTTTTTAGTACTTCAAGGAGCGGGCGGTTCATAAAATGTTTATTGTGAGCCTCGCTTTTAGACATTTTGTTAATGTCTACTTCAAGTTCAATTTGAGCTTCATTTCTACAAAACTGTCTTCATCTTGTTCTCTATTCGTATTTTAGTGATCAGATTTGCTGTTGTTAATGTAATGGAAGACGTGAAATGGTTGCCCTAGAACCCAGTCCACTAGTAATACATGTAGCTCTATGACCACTAGTCTAGCACCAGGATCAGGGGACGGATGTGCAGAAAGATTGTAAAACTGTAGAGACAAACTTGAAGCGACATTTTTGTCTTGTTTCCTTCGTGTCCTTCCATTCTATCAGCACTCCCACCCCCACCCCCTCCTCAATTATAGCACAACATTCTCCCTGACATGAAATAAAAACAAAATGTGGCCCCGAAATAAAACAAACGTCGAATCTATTGAGTGACAAATGTGTCAATGCCATCCACTAGAGACACACAAGTGGACGATGTAAATGGATTCAAATTGGAGATACTTTTGGTATGTGTGTTGTTCGTGCAGAATAGATCTTATTGTATAATTATTAGTTAGTGGGTTTTTAAGTCACGTTACTCCTTCTCTCTCTCTCTCTCTCTCTCTCTCTCTCTCTCTCTCACACACACACACACACACACACACACACACACACACACACACACACACCTTATATAATACAGACGTTACTTCAAAAAAGAAGATGATTACGTCCTACGCGTCATGCATTTAGTCATGCATATTAACCAATGACTTAAATTCTGCCAAGTCACTGGTTTTTCTGGCTAGCTCAGGCAACCCATTCCATGCTCTAATAGATTTTGTTTTTGTATTTGAAGATTATGGTTCAGTGTTTTATGTATAATTGCTACTTTACTTTTGAGTCTTCTGTCCTGAAGGCTTCCTAAATTTAGTGATTTTACTAATGGTGTTACTCTAGTCAAAGGTGAATATTCGTTTGTTATGAATCTCACTGCTCTATTTTGTGTTTGTTCCAGTTTCTTAATGTTTTCTTGAGTTGAGGGGTCCCAAACGGTGGATGCATATTCTATTATTGGCCTAACCAAGGTTAAATAACATTTTAGTTTTATGTTCTTATTTGATTTATAGAAATTTCTTTTAATAAACCCTAATGCTTTGTTGGATTTTTTTATAGTTTCATGTGGATTCCATGACAGTTTTTCATTTATTATAACACCTAGGTATTTTGCGTTTTTAGTCTGTGTTACTGGTTTGCCATGAATAAGATAAGTGGAATTAATTTGTTTTAGTTTTTTTTTTACTCTTAACAACTGACATTTTTCTGGGTGGAAAGACATGTTCCAATTTGATTCCCATTTCTGTAATTCATCTAATTCTCTTTGTAAAATATCTGTGTCTTGTTTTGTTTTTATTGTTCTATATATTATGCAATCGTCTGCAAATAATCTGACTTTTGTTCCTGAAGTAATGCAATTTGGTAAATCATTTATGTAAATTAAAAATAGTAGTGGACCCAAGACTGTTCCTTGAGGTACACCTGAGTTTACTGTTATTGGTGTTGATTTAGAGCCATTTATTATTACAGTTTGTTCTCTCCCTATCAGAAAATCTTTAATCCACTGATGCAGTGGACCATTAATGCCGAAATATTTTAATTTTTTAAGCAAACTATGGTGGTGAACTTTGTCAAAAGCCTTGGAAAAATCTAGTAAGATAGCATCTATTTGTTCACTATTATCTAAACCAGTTGTATTTTCTCTTCTTTTTGTGTAGATCGAAGTAAATCTGAAAGACAGAACATCTTATATCGCCCCCAACCCAGCATTTGTTTCTTCTCTTACAACTGATGAGTCTAATAATGAGTCTAGGGCTTCATAGGTAGTTTCCCAAGATTGTGAGCAACATGTGACTTTTTCTTCTAATGAAAGAGCTTATTGGCGAGATATGTGATCTAGTTGTTTGTTTGGTCACATCTCCCCCCCCCCCCCCCAATCCTTTGAACAGATGAGCGCAGAAATGTTGAAGGGAAACAAATAACTGATCTCAGTGGTCTGTGTGTCTACTGGTGTTCAACCCAGCCATAAGCACTTCCTGTATTGGTGTCATAGAGCAGAATTATTGCCCCTATCTGTCTGGCCTTGAGCTGTTCAGTCTTTAGTTTGATGTGTTGGGCGCTCTTTCACCTAGTCAGGGCCTGTGGGACTGTTTCTTTCACCGTTTTTCATTGTTGTTTCATGTGGCTCACCCTGCCCTTGTGGGAGAGAGGCAAGGCACGTGACGCCATGACATCTCATGAAAGCAACTGTTGTCTCCCCTCCCATTCACGTACACGTCGCAGACAGTTGTGTTTTCGTTCCTTCAGTTTTATCTAGAGTTGTGGTTTTGATTCATTCACAAATTAATACTACTACTACTACTACTACTAATAATAATAATAATAAGGCTTGTCTTCGAGTCCTAAGATCAATGAGGAATGCAGTATTCCCCATAGATACGTCGTCCAGCTTTGACTTATATATTTTCGGGCACGACATGGCCTAAATTGTGCCGATCTGTCAAAAACTCAAACTCTGACCTATATAGTTTGCCACATCACAAATTAATACTATTGCATTGTTATTTGTATATTATAGAATATAGATGTATAATCATGTATATTTAGGGTTAGAGTTAACATTTAGTTAATCGTAACGTTCAATTAGCTTCTTCATGTTGTGTGTGTGTGTGTTCAGTTTCGTATCTTGATTACATTGTCGCTAGATTATTTTGTTGATGACGTTTGTACAATCTCATCGCCTCCTGTCAAGTTTGAATAGATCCGTGAACATTTTCCTATTTATTCATTCATGATTCAAACTATTCCTAACAGGTACTACCATTTCGCCATCATGTCATAGTCAGTAGCAGGTTACATATCAAATCTAAAAGTGTCACTCTGGAAAGGGAATCCCCCCCCCCTTTTTGTTTTTTGACGTCGTGAACATACGTGTTGTTTTTAGTGAGAAACTTGGAAATCCTTGGTTTGAATTTCATCTTTCCAGACATAACAATGTAGTATTGACATGTGATGGCCTAGACAGAAACACTGAATTGTACTGCATGCACACAGAGGCATCCCATCCTCCATTCGATGTCTCTAGTAGCCAACTAAACCAAAGGAACAAGTCAAATGCTTACAGTCCTGTACTTGTACTGTACACTCCTCACTTTAAAATAACTTTTTCTTTCACAGTTATTGACCGAGAAAATAAAAACGTTTCATTTGAAAATAAAAAGTTGTTTTGGTAAAACAGTTGAAGCATGAGGAAATCATTGCAACCCCGTGTGGCAAAAAATAAAAATTCCTGATTTTGAGTGAAGTATTTGTTTCTAGACTAAAACTTATTTTAAAACTATTATTTTCGTCTTATAACCTGAATCAAATATTCTCAAACGTGTTTCACATCCAACTCAATGATCGCACTCTTTGCACTTGAAAATGATGGATGTCAAAGTTTTAGTCCATAGTGTTTCTAATTCCAGATTGCAATGTGCCATTCAAACTATAGACAGTCATGTTCTACAGAAACTTATTTTCATGATATGTGGCTACATTTGTTATACTTTCAAGGCTAAACTTGATAAAGTTGGACTGTTTAAGTCTTGAAATAATAGAACTTAAAATGGACTGCGCCTGGCTATTTCAAAGTTTGCCTTTTTTTGCCTTTAACTAAACCCAACCTAAGACTTTCAACTCTAGTACCACTTGGTATTAACACGGTTTTATATATATTTTTTTTTTCTCGTTGAATGAAGTGATTACACGGCTGCCCTGTACTTTCAGAGTGGCTTGGTCACTCGCCTGAACCTGATTGGCATCCATTCAACTGCTTTTACCCTCTCTTCGCTGACCACTCACGGCCAACAGGATCTGACGTGAGGGACTATGGCATGGCTACTTGTAAAACGACCTTTCACCTCTTGAGCAGCGTGTGGGTCAATATAAGCGTGCCGGTCCATATAAGCGTGTGGGTTTATAAAAGCGAGTGAGTGTATATAAGCGTGCGTGTCAATATAAGCGTGCCGGTCTATATAAGTGCGTGGGCAGTGACGTAGCTAAGGTGGGGGAGGAGGGGGGAGAATTTGAAAATCCCACCCGGGCCCCCCAAATGAGTGTTTTTTACATTAAAGAATACACGAAATGCAGAGGTCATGCCCCCTCCGGGCCCCAAAATGATGAAAAATTCCTAGCTACGCTTCTGCGCGTGAGTCTATATAAGCGTGAGTGTCTATATACGCGTGCATCTCCCCGCCCCCCCCCCCGGACACATTTCTATTGTTCAGACGTCTTATATGGAAGATCCCTAATTACATTCCATCTTTCTTTCTTCTCTTTCACTCTCTCTCTCTCTAGTTCTGTGCCTTCCTTCTGCAAGGTTAGTGTTCAACATGAAGAAGACAACGTTGGAACTCAGCCCACGCATTTCTTCCAAGTTTCATGAATATTGAAGCTGGGGGGGGGGGACTATTCGCCAGCCTAAAAGTTGTCTTCCCGTCTATTTCCAGCAAGAGGGGAGCTCTTCCAGGACTTGATCATTCACTGCTGGTTTCTTCTTTTTCACTCCTCCTCCGCCCTGCTTCACACACCTTATTTCCATTTATTGACCATGGTCACGTGAGCGTCCGAATGAAAGGATGAGTGTTGTGATGGAATTTTGTGGTGAAAGATCACTGGCTCGCTCTTGACCAACGCCCTGCTGACTGACACGGGAGTCATTTTGAGTTTTGTGAGAAGACTTGATCCACCCCACCCTGCTCGGACAGACTTAGCTAGGTTTAAGTGAAGCAATTAGAAAGTACAACTTTGGTAGAAACGTGTGTGCTGTGAACCTGACACTTTGCTTCTACTATGTGAACACAAGTAAGGGAGCTGCAAGTTGTTCTAGAGCTTGGTGATGGTGGAGGGGCCAATACAGAACCAGTGGAAAAGAAAGCAGTACTATCACTTCTAAATTGTGTAAGCCATTAGTCCGACATTGTTTCGTGTTTCTTTTGTATCTACTTAGTAAAGGATTTCAATACATTAATAGGATGCCTAGTTCTAATTGAGTAACTCCTCAAAGTTTGTCTCGTGCTAATTGAGTAACTGGTTCTATAGTCGTCTAGACCTTGCTTGGTAGTGGGAGCTAGTCTGTTAATAACTATTGAACTGACCTTTCACTTGCTACAATATGCGATGATAGCGGTATTTAGTATTGTAACGCTGTTCCACCAACCATGTTCTTAGTGACCCCTCTGTGTAGCCCTAATGATTACTAATTAACTTTAATCTTCTTGCGACTGGACTTGGGGGTAAATATTTGAGCCACGTTTTGTCCGCACTTGGTATGTGTGTGGGTCACTGTTAGAATCCTGCCATTTGTTTGAAACGCTTGGGATCTAGATAGGAGTCAAAGTGATATTAAACACCAACACCAAAAAGGTCATAGTTGTGGAAAAGTCTGTCAGAGCAACTATTGGATGGACGTGTAGGTACACTGACCCATACATTTGCTCTATTTGTTGGAGAGGTGTGCTGCATCCTTTGGTTGAATTTCATAGAGTCCCGCCTGCTGCTAGTGTTTCACTTGAAGTGGTGAGATCACAAAGGAGAGTGCTGGTCTCATGACCACGTGGTCAGGCGTGTGGTATAAGACTAGGATTACCAGACACCTACATGCCAGAAGAAGGGGGACTAACTCTTATAAAGGAGGACAACACTAGGCTTACAATGTAGTTGTATAAAACAAGCCAGTAAATCAAATGCCTTACAAACTACAATATTGAATGATTATTTCTCAGACAAAGTAATTCTTAATTATTCTTCATCCGCGCGAACATAGTTTTATACATGAAACATGGCATTTTCTTCGGATAGTACTTTTTTGAGTCAGTGTTCTCGTTTTGCCAGTGTGAGTTGATCAGTGAAAATACACTTTATAGACTTTTATGCACGGGAATGGAAACAAAAAACCACAGAACTTCAAATGGTTTATTTTTTAAAAACCAAACCTCTAGGAACAGCTGTTAAAGAAGGCGATTAAAACAAAAGTTTGTTCTTGAATGTAAATGAGTTTTTAGTTTCCAACTCGAAGAGTTAGCCCAATGCCTGTCGGACGGAGGTAAAGACACCAAGATGGAGGACATGTCCTCCTTTTGTTGGACGTCTGGTTACCCTACTATGTATAACCAATCTTCTCTCTCTCTCTTTCTTCAAAACAAAATCTGTGGAATTGTAATTTGGATTACAATTGAACCAGCGTATCTTTAGCTTTGTGTCTTGGTCTCCGAAAATGTCTGGATTCTTGCCCCTGGCATTCTAAGCACGTTTTGTGTCTTCTTTCAAACCGTCCCTGTCTATTTGAACATGTCTGCAGCTCCATGTAGGTAGTGCTCCACTTTGCATCTCCGTCAGAGTTGTTCTTCTTTCCAAGCCTAGTTCTGAGACCACAGGCCGCAATCCTTGCTGTTGTAGAAACGAGTTCATTTTTTTTAAACGTAAATAAGCTCTCTCCAAGTCTGCGCGGGGGAAAATCTGGCCAGACGGTCGCTTGTCTGACTTTTTAGTAGGAAAAAAACTTCACATTTCCTGTAGATTTATCTTTCTTGCCCATTTGCTGAGTTTAAAAAAAAATGTTAGAGGGGAAAATTAGAAGATGGAGGGGGTGGGGGGGGGGAGGAGGAGTGAAAGTGGCATTGGCTTGGTGTTAGTGCTGTGAAGGAAGACAAGGACTTCAACAAAGAAATTGACTTTTGTCCTAACGTTAGGTTGGAAGGAATGGAACAAATACTTTGGCTTGGGTCTCCATCATCGGTCCGTGTTAAGAAATGAGAGATAGTTTCAAACGAAAATAAGTTATTAGGTCTAGTGTTTGTGTTAAGACCTGATGTCATTTTATAGACATGGCGTTTGTGTGAAGATCTGTTGTCATTTTATAGACATGGCGTTTGTGTGAAGATCTGTTGTCATTTTATAGACATGGCGTTTGTGTGAAGATCTGTTGCCATTTTATAGACATGGTGTCATTGTAAAGACACATGTCATTGTAAAGACACATGTCATTGTAAAGACACATGTCATTGTAAAGACCTATGTCATTTTAAAGACATGTTGTCTGTGTCAAGATATGCTCTGATTATAAGTTATATGTTTATTGTATTGATGTGTTTGTTTTTTATTTTGTTGTTATATTTTACACTTCACTTTTAACAAGCTTATATATCAACTCACTCTATAGGTCTGTTTGGTAAAAAGTTTGCATACATTTTTCACACCCTTTCTTTGATCAAGTTGAAACTTTGCACAATTATTCATTAACAAAAATTACCAATTATCCATTAATTACTGGTAATTAATTATTTTGTTTGATACCAACAAGGGAAATTAATCTTTCAGTATTTGATAATTAAATTTGTAGTTTCTCCCATACCCATTCTTAGATGAAGTTGATACTTTAAGCAATTATTTAATGTACCTATAAAAACGTGAATCAATTACAAAATTAACCATCTAGTCAATTAATTATTGGTATTTTTTTTAAATTTAATACTGAATAAGGGAAATAATTTCTACATTATCAAGCGATGCAGTTGTTAGTGCAGATTTCTTTATCTTAGATAAGCTTAGTTTTATAAAAAAGGATTATTTATATTTTGCTTTTTTTCACCATTGATTTTTTCATTACTTAAAGTTATTGTTTGCTATCTGTAGAATGTGCTAACTGGAGACTATCACACTATTTTTCTTGATTCTCTTTATGTGATGGTAGATATTGAGTAAGAAATGCTGACATAAACAAAATTCTGGCATCAAAATTCTGTTGCAAAGTTTTGCAGATGTCTTGGTCAGGTGTAAGGCTTTGGCTGTTATTTTGTTTTTCTCTTGTTTTTAGGCAAACCGCAGATTCTCTATAGACGTGAGCAGTCATTTTTGGATGATAAAAGTTTGTTGGAGGCCCATTTAAACCAAGGTAGTGTATACTAGCATGGCACTTTGTCTCTTTCTCCCATACAGTTGAAATTATCACTTTCGTACTGATGGAAGATTATCTGTTTATAGTCTGCAAGACAAAAATCTCAAAACTTTTTCCATAGTTTTTGCTTTGCATTAAAGTGGCATGTGTTGTTTTATTCTTTGTTGACTTACTTGGCATTTGAACAAAAAAAAAACATATTTCTATCATGTAATTAAACCCACTTTCTCTAAGTAGTAGGGATGAAACATGTTGTTAGAGAGAACTGAGGAAATGTCTGTACACATCTTTATATGGACATTCACTATTCAATTTGTCACTTTGTCTCTTGATACATGTTTACTATGTATTGATGAATGTCCTTGTTTTAAAGCCTGAGTAATGTGTTGTGACACTCATGAAACCAGCTTCTTGTTCAAACTTTTTCCATTGTAGTCTTACATCCTGTTTGTTTCTTTTCTTGATTTCCCTTAGAGCTTGAGTGCACTTTTGATTTATGTGTCTTGGTCCTTTAAGCATGCTCAACTCTTTACTGTTTGGCTTGTCTAATAGGGCTGACATGTTCTTGTGCAATTTGAGCGTTTGTGGCTGGTGAAATGTGCCATTAGCATGGAATGTAAAGACTTTTTGTATACTAGCCATATATTACCCACAACCCTCTGGTCTTAATTTGCGTATCACTGTCGATATAGTCACTGAGAGTGTTTTGAAAACAATTAAACAAAATAATAATGTTATAAGAAAGCGAATGCGTGAATATAAAAATAGTATGAATGGAGCTATCAAAATAGCTAATCGATCTAAATCCATTTTTTTAATAAAAACATTTGCATGTATGCCTACATATATTTAGATCAAGATTTGGAGTCTAGATACTATAAAATAGATCTAGACTTACTATTATAAGAGTCAATTCAAGGGCTCAAGAAGCTTATTTATTATTGTATGTTAGTATATTTAATATCCACATATAGTGCCTCATGTAGCCTTGTACAATCATAGTGTTTTTACATTGGGAGGAGGGTTAGAGAGTTGGCATGCGTGTTGTCCTGCATGGTTGGGTGACGTAGAGAATTATATATACAGATACAGATTTCTTATCAAGTGGTTGTTTCTATTAAGTTTAACTTCATTACCTGAGTTCTCTATGACCATTTGCTTGGTGGAGTGGATGTTGTTGTTGAGACATTGGTGACATTGAAGGGAATGGGTTTTGTTCAAAACTGACATGGTATAGAAAACCTGGGTATAGATTAAATAGGTCAATGTGGATATACTTGGTAAGAGACCTTAATGTAAATGAAGAGAGGGGCAAGGGAAGTGTCTGAACTCATCAATCATTGTACACTGTTTGACCTGCAGCAGTGTTTGTTCACTGGAACTGCAGTTCCCCACTCCCTGAACAAAAAGGATAGGTAAAAGTATCATGTGACTTGACTTGCTTTGGGGCATGATGAGAGTGTGTGACACTTGATGCTTTGTGCTGGTCACCAAGAGTTTCAAACACTAATGAAGCCTTTTATTTCCACACAAATGTGTTTGTTAGCTTTGTCAAGAGTGTATTCATGGTGTAATCTTAACTTCATTATAATAACATGAATAACAAGATAGATCATTCTAACTTGTATTATCACTTTTTAGTTTGAATATAGTAGCTATTAAAATATTTTTTTTAAACCAACTAATTGCTTTGAGTCTAAAGATTAATAAAAATGGCAATATATCACATGACTGTGGCTAGTTTATAGAATCAAAGCAGCTCTCAGGCATTGACCAGTTTCTTCTGCACCTTTGTATGGTCTTAGCTTTTCTTTATTGAGACTTAAATGTATGTGTGGTCTTCTTTAGAAACTAGTCACTGCTAGGTGTTCTTTAATATGTCAGAGTAAGTTTACATTTCAGCTGCTCTATTGGAACATCTTTGTTATGCTGTTCTCTTTTATGCTTGCTCAAGTTTTGTGTGCATTACTACCCCACCACCTTATGTGCATCTGTCAAACACCCAGCATTCTCTATATGCTATCTACTCGGCATCCACCAGAACATCATTTTGTAGTCTTGATGATTCATGGCATATCCTTTAAGTAGCTTTAGATACAATCTTGTGAGATGAAGATATTCATTGGGCAGGTAGCCTTAAAGAATTTCAGAGAATAAGGAGTGAAAATAGTTTACTGTTAAAAAAAACAAATAGCTTGAAGGTGTAGAGGCTGATAAAGACAGGAGATGTTTGAATGGAAGTATATGTTAGAGCATGCCAGCACCCTCAAAGGGCTCTAGCAGCACTGGGATGTACAGTTGATTTGTAATTATTACTTTAAAATTTAAACTGTTGCCATAATTTGACCAAAATTAATTATTTATTAATTCTAACTATCATTTCTAAAACTATCAAATTATTGTCTTCTTTTTGTGCTAATTTAAACTGACAGAACCAATTATTTTTTTTTATATGGCCTCCTAATTTGCCAAACAACTATGGATGTTATACAATTACCATATGAAATATTTCAAACATGTTACTTTTAGGACTACTGTTTGATACATTATTATCAAATTTGTAAGGCAAGACAGCAAAGTGTCTCAAAATAGCATTGTTATGTACAAAACATTCAAAGATATTAATTTTACTTTCTTTTTTGCTAGTCTCTTTCCTTGAAGCTTATAGCAGGAAAGAATTCTGCTAACCAGGTTCTGCTAGTTCTTTTACTTTAAGAACCAATGTCTAGCTAGAAATGTCAAGGATGCTGGTTCAGCTTTGTGAAATAGAGGTCAACTGTCCTTGTTCAAGTCAATGTGCTCAAGTTTGATTTTGTTTTGCAGAAGCACTTCTTCAACACCGACCACTTCCTGACGCTCCCCAAGATAATCTTGGACAAAGATGGATGTCCAAAGAGAATCTCCTGAACATGGCAGCAGAAGAAGACCCCACCCTATTTGTGGCGCTTTACGACTTTCAGGCAGGAGGAGACAACCAGCTCAGCATAGCCAAAGGTTTGGTTTTCATGTTGTGGTGATTGTTGATCTTATAAAATTATAAGGGTTGTTGCCAATCAGTTCTAATCCTTTAGACAAGCACTTCTTGTAAATTTTTAAAATTCTAATCGCAGACCACTAAAATATTTGGATACTGGCTCTCTATATAGCACCATGAATTAAACACGGATGAGATAAGGACTTCAAGTATATATTTTGTTGTGTTTTTTTTTAATTAGAGTTTCTACTCTTGGAATAATCACTGTTGTTGAAAGAAACAAATTAATGATGTGAAGGGCTCAATTATATTTTGTGCTATTTTTCTGAATTACGGGACTAGCCTTTTTATTTTTATTTCAATAGTTACCAGTAGTCATTATGCTAGCTTTGACCATATCCATTCACATGCCTGTTACCAATAGGAAAATAAGAGAGTTGTCATCAAACTTTCCTACTTAGCTAAATTATGATATTGTGTCAGTAAGAAAGTACATTATGCTATGCATCTCTTTGTTAGCTTATATATTTCTTGTGTTCATTTCTGTAGGAGAAATAGTGACAATGATTGCCTACAACAACAGTGGGGAGTGGTGCGAGGTCAAGAACAGAGCTGGCCTTGGAGGTTGGGTGCCCAGCAATTACATTGGCCCAGTCAACAGTGTGGACAAGTTTTCCTGGTACCATGGGCCCATCTCCAGAAATGCTTCCGAGTACCTGCTGAGTTCTGGGATCAATGGCAGTTTCCTGGTTAGGGAGAGTGAGAGCAGCCCGGGTCAGAGGTCAATATCTGTCAGATTTGAGGGTCGTGTCTATCACTACAGGATCAGTGAGGACTCAGATGGGAAGGTAAGCTGGACTATCTTTTTAGTTGAGTAGTTAAATTTGAAAATGAATACTTGGTCTATCACCCTTACATAAGATTCTTTATTTTCGGGAACAAATTTTCCCAACTAATTTCAATTTAATTTCTACATTAATCAAAGTAAAAACTAAGAAGGAAATGACAATTTTGCTTTCTTTGTGCAACAAAATTAGTACTTTTCTAGTTAGCTTCTTGACGATGCATCAGTGGTATATATATACTAATGTCCCAAATTACTTTAGACTATTACCTCAACAATCAAGTATATCCACATCCTGTATGGCAGTACTGTGTAGCTGAGTTTTTTCTGTTGGACAGACTGCAAAAGAGTGTACAGCTCAGCAGCATTACACTAAATGAACCAAACTAGTGGCTGGGTTTGTTATATTAGTTTTGAACTTTTGAAAGTCTATGCCTGATATAAAAGTTTGAATTTTTATTGTATTGTCATATCTATGAAAATGCTTTTAAAACTTTATATATTGTATTTGTTAAATAATTAGCATAGCTTTCTTGTGTTGAATTTTTTACATTTATTTTAATTAACTTATCCCTTCTATAGGTATTTGTAACTCAGGAACATCGGTTCAACACCCTGGGTGAACTTGTCCATCATCATTCCATACACGCAGATGGCTTGGTCACCACTTTATTATACCCAGCCCCCAAAAGACAGAAGCCAACAGTTTTTGGTGTTAGTCCTGAGCCAGATAAATGGGAGATAGAGAGGACAGAGATAGCCATGAAGCATAGATTAGGTGAGTTTTATGGAGAAGACAGAGATAGCCATAAAGCATAGATTAGGTGAGTTTTATGGAGAAGACAGAGATAGCCATGAAGCATAGATTAGGTGAGTTTTATGGAGAAGACAGAGATAGCCATGTAGCATTGATTAGGTGAGTTTTATGGAGAAGACAGAGATAGCCATGAAGCATAGATTAGGTGAGTTTTATGGAGAGGACAGAGATAGCCATGAAGCATAGATTAGGTGAGTTTTATGGAGAAGACAGAGATAGCCATGAAGCATAGATTAGGTGAGTTTTATGGAGAAGACAGAGATAGCCATGAAGCATAGATTAGGTGAGTTTTATGGAGAGGACAGAGATAGCCTTGAAGCATAGATTAGGTGAGTTTTATGGAGAGGACAGAGATAGCCATGAAGCATAGATTAGGTGAGTTTTATGGAGAAGACAGAGATAGCCATGAAGCATAGATTAGGTGAGTTTTATGGAGAAGACAGAGATAGCCATGTAGCATTGATTAGGTGAGTTTTATAGAGATGACAGAGGTAGCCATGCAGCCTTGTTTAGGTGAGATTTATGGAGAGGACAGATAGCCATGCAGTGTTGATTAGGTGAGTTTTATGGAGAGGACAGAGGTAGCTGGTGGCATAGATTAGGTGAGTTGTATAGAAAGGACAGAGGTAGCCATGTAGCATAGATTAAGTGAGTTTTATAGAGAGGACAGATGTAGCCATGCAGCATAGATTAGGTGAAGATTTGTTCAAAATTTTAATTCTTTTAATTTCCTATTATATATACATTTAAATGTATATCCTTTTCTAAAATTGTAATATAAAAATATAAATTGTGCAATAATTTGTAGTCCAAAATAATTTGTAAGTTGATAAAAAATTGAAATCTACTCAAACAGTTTTTAAAAGTACAACTAAAAAAAAAATTATTAATAAACTATTTTCACAATGAGCTTGCATGGCACTAAAAACTTCCAGGAGGTCACTCTCTGTTTGTTTGTTCAATTCAATTAGGTCACTCTCTTAACTAAATGTTTGTTTGGTCAATGTGTTCAGGTGGTGGCCAGTATGGAGATGTGTATGAAGCCATTTGGAAGCGTTACAACAAAATTGTGGCTGTGAAGACTTTGAAGGAAGACACAATGGCCTTGAAGGATTTCCTAGAGGAGGCTTCCATCATGAAGGAAATGAAACATCCAAATTTAGTGCAGTTACTAGGTAATATTGACTTTGTAATAGTTAGTAGAACTCAGCAATAGACTCAATTTGAAACATTAGTCACATGATCTGCTTAAATATTGTCTGCCACTGTTTTTGTTATTTTATGGTATTTTTAATTTGTGTGATTTAATTTATTTTTTTTTTAGTAGTTATTATTTTATTGTTGATTTTAATGAAAAGTGGAAAAAGGCTTGTGCTGTAGTGTTAATATATTGTTATAATAAAATAAAAAAATTTTTACTAAATAAATATTTTTATGTTGGCGTCTTTTTAGAATCAACTTTGTGTACCTTATTCCTGATTATAGTTAAAATTTTCAAATTGTAAAATGTAATCTTCAGTTCAAAGTTAGTTATCCTTAAATGGCTAAGATCATATTTTATTTTAACAATATAGTACAGCAGTTACTATAATTAGTGTAGATTTCCTTACCTCTAGCAAGAGCTAGCTTGTTTCATCCTGACAGTTTATCTGAGGTCATCATATTGTTTTTTTATGATGCTGATAGAATTTTGTTAGAGGATTGATTGGGTAGAATCTTTTAGTAATCCATACTGCTTAAGGCTAGTGCAACTAAAGACTACTTAAAGGATTTTTCTTTTTATAACAATTACCTATTTTGTCCAGAGAGTCAGAGATTTCAAGAAATAATTTATTTCAATTAACAATTTATTTATAACATGAAAGGTTAATGTCTTATAAGCTTATCTATATTGTTGTCTGAGCTATGAAATATTAGACATTTTAAAAACTACTTTTGTATATAGCTTTTGTGGAGGAGAGTATCTGGGAGAAGGGTTCTGTGTTGCCCTTAGGCACTCAGAAAACAGAACTAATCTCAAGGCATTCAGAAAACAACTAATCTCAAGGCACTTAGAAAACATAACTAATCTCAAGGCACTCAGAAAACAACTAATCTCAAAGCACTCAGAAAACAACTAATCTCAAAGCACTCAGAAAACAACTAATCTCAAGGCACTCAGAAAACATAACTAATCTCAAGGCACTCAGAAAACATAACTAATCTCAAGGCACTCAGAAAACATAACTAATCTCAAAGCATTCAGAAAACATAACTAATCTCAAAGCATTCAGAAAACATAACTAATCTCAAAGCATTCAGAAAACATAACTAATCTCAAAGCATTCAGAAAACATAACTAATCTCAAAGCATTCAGAAAACATAACTAATCTCAAAGCATTCAGAAAACATAACTAATCTCAAAGCATTCAGAAAACATAACTAATCTCAAGGCAGTATTTAACTTGAGCCCCCTTGATAGAAAAATGAAACAGAATTCTCCCAGATGAACTTCAGCACTCCACTACTTCATATCTTTGTAGTTCTTTAGTTTGAACACATTTTAGGAATTGAAAGAAAAAGATTTAAATTTACTGAAGAAAAAAAGTAATTCCATAGTATTAAATATAACCCCAACTTATGCTGTGACTTTAAACACTAGGTGTGTGCACCAGGGAACCTCCTTTCTATATTGTGACAGAGTTTATGGCTCAGGGCAACCTCTTGGATTACTTGAGACAATCTAACAAGGAAGATATCGGCCCTACAGTCCTTATGTACATGGCCACACAGATAGCTTCAGCCATGGCTTACCTGGAAGCCAGGAGTTTTATACATAGGTAAGCACAGAGCTTTTTTGAACTGTTTAATCTCTAGTGGTTCTTTTAGTATAGTGGTTCTGATCCAACAGTTTAATTTTTTACTTTTTTTTTTGCAATGAATTAGAGTTTCATTTCATTAGATTTGTATACAAGACTGATGGGGCACTACCTGGGGGTGTTCTACATTTCATTCAAAAACTTTTCTTTGAAAGACTTTCAACTTTTTATTTTGCTTCTTCAATTATTGGCACATGATTTCTTTAGTTTAAATAAAAAATTTCCAGCTTGTGCCTCAATTTGACTTTTTTTGCTCAATCGTAAGATTTACTAATTGCCTCTAGTACTTTCAGCACCCAATGAAGATATTTGTGTGTATTTTTATAACCAATGTTTAGCTTCATTAGTCTAAGTCATGAATGCAAACTTATTTTTCTTTGCTACATTGTGTCTATGTTAGAGGAATTGTGACAGAAGGATATTCTTAGTCATCTACTTGAGAGTGTTGCTCTCCATTGCAAGTGTATAGAACATCTCTTAAGTGTCTCCTACTCAGTGCACTTGTCTGTGACTCTCCACTAACTGCCACTCTCTGAATGTCTACAGAGATCTAGCTGCTAGGAACTGTTTAGTCAGTGAAGCCAATCTAGTCAAAGTGGCTGACTTTGGACTAGCCAGGCTGATGAAGGACGACACTTACACAGCTCATGCTGGAGCAAAGTTCCCCATTAAGTGGACAGCGCCAGAAGGACTTGCTTATAATAGATTCTCAACCAAATCTGATGTTTGGGGTAAGTGTGGGCATTGTTTCAATGATGGCTGTATTCAGACAGGCGACAAGCATCACCTTATGCATTGCCTGTTAGTGATTGCAAGCAATCATACTTTAATATTTTGCATGGATTGAGGTAGAATTGTGGTTATTGGTCGTAGCTTTTAATATTCTTGCTGAAAATGTTGAAACATGTCCATCTACTGGCAGTGTGAGCCCATGGATTCTGTTTTTGTAATCATGCTGTACTTTTTGTTTTTTTACAAATATGTCCTAATGACAAGACCTGAAATATTTGTTTCTGGTACTTTTACATTTAATCTTTTTTGGAGGAGTTTTTGTTGTTCTTCATGTTTGTTTTTTGCTTTTTTTCATTTTTCTTACCATAAGATTCTAAAATTGATTGTTAATGATTTGCTTTTTATTTCTAGCCTTTGGTGTATTGCTCTGGGAGTTGGCTACATTTGGTATGTCGCCATACCCAGGAGTTGACCTAACGGAGGTTTACCACCTCCTGGAAAAAGGCTACAGAATGGAAAGGCCTCCTGGAACACCTCCAGAGATCCACACCCTCATGCTTAAATGTAAGAAATTGCATTCACATCAAATATTTTCTTTCATCCTTAATGTGAATTTTCCAGAACCAGTCAAAACTAACTTTGAATTAACTGATTTTTTTAAACTAAGGGCTTAGAAGCAAAAGAATGAATTGAAATTGACAGATATGTTTGCATACATTTTGAGTGTTGACTTTCATTTGGTTTCCATCCTATCCTTGCAGGTTGGCAGTGGGAGCCCAAAGACAGGCCCACCTTTAAAGAAATTCATTTCCTGTTAGAGAATATGTTTGAAAAGTCCAGTATTAATGAAGGTGAGAATTTCAGCACCTCTTCATTCGGAGGGTGGACAGGTAGGCGTACCCCAGGCAGATAGGACGACCCTCCCAGCCTCCCATCATGTCATTGAGTGGTGCACCACATCAAGTTTGACTGGTGGCTTGGAGGGGAGGTTTTGTTTTCTTTTTTCTTTTCCAGCTGCACACTTCTTCTTTCAGCTACATTAGATGTAACCCCCCCCCATTAGTTCTCCACCTTTGACTAACATCTCACCCCCACCTCATGCATTCACATTTATCTTTGCTTGGTCAATCTTTTCATTTCTTGAAGCTAGATTTGGGTTTCTTTTATTCTGTAGACTTTGAATGTATTCATTTAGAAGGAATTTGACATTATTGGTTTGTGAATTGAAAAGAAATGTTTTGTTACTATGTATTAGAAACATTAGTTCTCTGTAAAAAAATATACTAACATTTAGGGTCCAATTTTCTTGTATAGATTATGTCTGAACATTTTAACATTGACTTATATCTTGGTTGTTGACACCTAACAAACCAATACTATTATTGCAAATGTTAGTTCTGATATGAAACTTTTGCATGTCAATAACTGGTAGCTGTATTTCAAAAGTACAATATGATTCTTGTACATGTAAAGATAACATTTATTTTTGAATAAGACACTGAGCTGCCAATAAAACTAGTCAGCTTGTGTTGTACCCAATGCTTTTGCTGACAAACTTTTCTTTATGCTTTGTTTACATGTTGCTTCTGTTATTCTAATAAGCTCTCTGTAGTATATTTGCAATGTAGGAACACAATGAAAACTCTTGTGCACATGTCTTTAGTAGAGACAGCAACAAAGTATTCAAATCAATCTGTCTCAGATCTCAAATAAGTCCAAGTCAGACTGCAACAAACACAAGCTTTGACTGATTGTTACATAAACTGAATCTAAGCTCATAAAAATGGTTTTTGTAATATTTTACTGTATTAATGAGGCAGTTGTTTTTTTTATTTACAGTTACTAATATACTAAAAAAAAATAACTTTATATTTTTCTTGAACTAATTGACTAAAATGAAAAGATATCTATTAAATGTAAGAAAATAGTCTCTTTGTATGTTAACTAATAAATGTATTGTTTACTGTCATCACAGTCCTTAAATACATTTGTGATTTCAAAATAAACATCCTCAACCAACCATTTAAAAATCACTATTCTAGACACTAATTTTGTTTAGTTAATTATCAAGTGATAGGAAAATTAAAATAAACTTTCATTCATTTTTTTTATCCACATTAAATTTGACCCTGGTTTTGATTGAATGTTAAACTAACCAGTTGAATGACTTGTAGCTGCACTTTTTTTTTTTTAATGATTGTATCGACTAAATCTTCTCTTTTAGATATTAATCTCATGTGAGTCTCAATTCTTTATCTGATTCTGTGACTCAAACTCTTTTTTTGTAGAAGTAGAGAAAGAATTGGAGAAGACAGAGAGAAAAGCTCCAATTTTGCCAAGTAAGAAAGGTCGTAGCCAGGAATCTGACTTGATGAATGATGGTCGCATCAGTGCAGGTAAGCTGTCTCAGCTGTTGGTGTCTATTTGGTGACAGTTTTGGCCAGACAGAGGTGATTGATATGTTAATGTTGAATTAATTTTCTTTTTGGTACAAAAACAGATGAGCCTATGTGTCTATTAAATATAGTATTGTTTGTAATTTAAGCCTTTATTCCACCGGGGAATACATTCAGTATGATCCTGCTTCAGTCTGCCATTTTTGTTGAACAATGGTCAAGTGTATGTAACTTAGGAAACAAAAATTCTGTTAAGATGTTTTATTTCAGCAACTAAAGTATTACAAGTCTCACAGCCACCAGCTGCCTTTACCTGTGCCAAGTGATAAAACCTGGTACAAAACTTTATTTCAACCCAAATTTGAATTCATGACCTTGAGCTCAATAACCAAGCCCTATGTCTTATTGTCACTACTCTTTAATGTGATTGTTTCTTATAAATCATTATTAGAGTGAAAGATTCCTATTTTTCTCTTAGTTTGATGATTTTAATGTTTGTCATTTGATTTGACCAGGTCCTACACCACCTGTTGGTAGGAGACTTATGCCCCCGCTAGAGGAACAGGATGTCACGCTGACCAAAGTTAATGAGGCCAGAAAGTCTACCAAGAGGAAACCTGGAAAGGCAGCACCAACACCTCCTCGTAGGACCACATCTGTTAAAGAGGGAGGAAGTGATGGGGTTGGCGCTGGGGGAGATCTAGACTCAGAACTCAAGACTCGCATTCGTTTGCAGAAGGTGAAGCTAGAAAGTGCTTCTCTGGCAGAGGTCAACGAATCTGACTTTGACAATGGGAATGGTGATTCATTTCCTAGGGGAGTGAACTACCCTCATAGCACATCAGCCCCATCCATGATTAAAGCTCAGGGCCAGTCAGGTTCTCCCACATTCTCTAGAGAGGACAAGGCCAGTAAAACTTCAGTAGACAATCTTAAAGCAGCTCAGATTGACAGATCTAAGTATCTTATCTCAGAAGCCAATGCAAGAACATTTGATAAACATGCACCTGAGCGAAGCAGTACGAGGAGCTTGGGTTCCAGGGCATTGGACAGGGGAGACTATAACCAGGATTCAGGTCATGGCTCTCCATCCCAATACCCTAAGAAAGCGCTGCTTCCTCCACAGAGGTCAGCGCTACTGCCCAGGAAAAAACACTCTGACCACAAGGGTCAGCCTGAGTTGCTGTCACATGCTATGAGTGTGGACGAGTCTGAGCTAGAGGGGCCTCCTAGGGTTGGTAAGCTGGACATGACCAATGTAGCAAAGGCTATCAACAGATATGGCACCATACCTAAAGGTGTCAGAATTGGGGCTTATCTGGAATCTATGGAGAGGGAGCAGGAAGCTCAGGGTAGAGATCTTCCTTCTTTAGAGGACCAGGACTCTGGGACAGATAGTGCCAGTGTTACATCCTGTCCACCTCTAGTTGGAGATCACAACATGCTAGATATGGGCAATCACGTGAAAAAGGGTGAAGGCATAAGTGAGGATTCAGACCCAGGTATTAAATTAGAACCAAACTTGAGGCCCTCAGCGTTTGTGAAATCCCAATCTCAGCATGGTATAGTTGATGGGTCTACTGGATCAGGCCCTTTAACATCAGCAAATTCCAGCAACATTAAATCACAGTACACTGGCCTTCTACAGAGGCACAAGTCTGATCTCTCATCTTCAAGCAAACCTTCCACACCTTCTGACTTATTTACACCCTCTGACCAGATGGTCACTTCCACATCATCCAGCTACCACCCAACAACATCCGTCCAGCGCTCGGACACTGACCCCGTTTCCATTTTAGCTGATCAGTCACCTCTGCAGCCTGCTCCTCCTCATTCTGCACCGCACAGCACATCTCACTTTCCTGACTTGTCATCCTTAGGCAGGCCAAAGCCAAGCCCTCGATTCTCTCGTCAGTTTGTGGAAGAACAGCAGCAACAGCTCCGGGCTCCAATGAGCACAGCACCCCAGAATAACATCAATCCAGAAGCAAACGTCATCAATGAATCTTACAGGCCTCCTTGGATGACTGGACTCAAACAAAGGGTGGATGAAATAGCAGCTGGTCAGATGAATGGAGCGCCTAGCAATGTTAGTTCTTTTAAAATGTATGCCAAGCCTTCAGTCAATTTAAACTCAGAACTGAAGCAACCTATTAAAGAAACAAATCTAGACCTAGTCACATTGGAGGCCTCCTCTGTAGATCCAGTAAGCACAGGTAAGGAAGCTGTTGCCTATCGCACTACTGGAAAACTTTTACCTGTCACTCCTGGTGGGTCTCAGCTTCTAGGAACATCTATGTCTGGCAGTTTTTATTCTGACCCCAACCAATCAGTATCTTCACCGGAGGAGATGGGGAATGGCCAGCTTGAGCCTTTGGAGCCTGTAAACATTGATTCAATTAAGGCTGCCTCAGACCGGCTGAAATCTTGCATTGAGAGACTAGCCGAGGCTGGTAACAAATCCAGCACCAACTTCATGCTTTTGTCAGAAGAAGTAATTGCCTTTTGTGGCATTTGCTCTCGCTACATAGATGCCCTCCCCCCTCATACTAAATTCCATGCTCGGGAACTTTTATCACGGATGCAAGGCCATAGCCAGACTTTAAAGACCTACTCCAGCTCAACACCATCGGGTGGGGGAAAACTATTGGAAGACATCCAAATAGCAAATAAAGAGATATTAACTGTCATTCAAAGATAGCTGCCTCAAGTGAAGAGATATTAAGTTGTACTAATAGTAGGCTGGACACATCCTACTTAGGTAAAGACTATTTTAAACATTGCACATCTTCCTAGCATACAGTCATGGGTGTCTTTCTTTCTGTGAAGGAAAACACTGATCAGTTAGCATGAGTAAGAATACAGATAAACTCTTTGACTGATCAGTTAGCATTGAGTTAGAATACAGATAAACTCTTTGTGTTAACTATTTTGGTTTCAAATTAATTGACTTACCATAGAATACAAGTAGAGTGTCCAGTTTTGTAGAGCTGCTCACACAAACATAGTTGCATTGTAGAGTTGTGATGGACATTTTTTTTTTCTGTATATTCATGAGTCATTTTGTATGTCCACACCCTAGACTAGATGGTTGGTTGTGGCTCATGTGATGGTGGTGACTAAAGTATTACAACTTATTTATCTCCTCCTGTCATAGCTTTGTTTTTTCATGTTTCTTTACATTGCTTTATAAACCAATCACTGATCAGGGACTGCATAGGTCAGAATTCTTAGACTTCATGTATTTAATTATGATCATTCATGTCAAGTAATTAGACTGTTTTGTGAGAAGAGAGCAGTTGTTGATAATAAATAGTTTTAATGACTGATTTAGTCATACACATTTTTAATTTCAATATCATTAACAATTCTTGTTTTTAATTGAGCCAAAGTACAATTTTACCAAGCCTTTTATTATTTTTAGAACCAATTTTCTTTTAAAGAAAAATATAATATACACGTGAATATTGCTTACTTACATTTTAACTAGTATTTACACAAATATTTGTATAGCATTCACTGGGGTTTTATTGTGTACAAGTCTATCTAGTTATGAAATGGTAGACGTAAACATCTTTTTCTTTCTATTACAAACTGGCTAACATGTTCCTTTTAATGAAGTAGTTTTAGGGTGTTCCTTCCAATTGAATAGTTTTAACTGGACTTCGACTGTTTTTGTTTTCTTATGTACATCTTTGAAATTTGTTTGACCTGTAAATTATTTACCAACTTATTTCTGAATGTCTTTCATGAGTTTCATTTTTAAAGTAGGTCCATTGTTTTTGTTGCAGTGAGTTGTAGCAGGTTAGAAAGTTAGGCTTGAATTCCTATGTATTAGCTCCAAGTTAGACTCATTTCAATCCACAACTGTTGTGAGGAGATGAAGTGCTAGTATTATCCATTGATGGGAAGAAATCTTCACCTGGCTGTTTGCTCATATCATTAAGAACAACTAAACTTGTTTTTCTTTGTATTGGTTGAGTATGTTAAGTTTGTTATTATTAAACTTGTTTTTTGTGGTATAAAAAAAGTTATTTAAAACATCATGAAATGTTGCTTCAGAAATGGATTCTTTTACCTCCCTGTTTTCGCATAGAAATACAAAGTACTAACAATAAAAATAATATATATTAGTAATATCAAACAAAGGCTCAGTTTAATGTGAAAAAATTTTTTTATTAATAAAATGTTCTTGTTCAGATTTAGAAATAATTTCTAAAATGGCTCCTAGACTTAGACTAATTCTAGTTTGAGTTGTATCATTACTTAGGTACTGGCAAAGTTTTGTTTTGTTTGTTGTCTCTAGTTACAGTGTGTTACTTCTAGATCTAGTCATTCTACTGTAATACAGTACTGTTAATATATTTATTTTGTCCATAACCTGACAAGTTCAACTTGTTTGAGATTGCTATTGTTGGTATTTCTAAACCGTTGAGTTTGAAAAGTGCTGAAATATACACAATTAGCTCTAACCACTTTCTCCAAAGCATGGATTGTAGAGCAAATTTATGCTGAGAGTATCTACTCTATTTTCCTTTTTTATTTGTATTCCTCATGTTGTGTCATTTTGACAAATCATTTCAAATTGGCACTGTGTCAGCTCCTACACCTTTAGCCTAACTTTCCAGTCTGTTTAAACCAAAATCCCAAGACTAAACCTAAGTTTTTTTTTTAGTCTTGTCATTTCAGAGCAGGCACTCAGTTACTTATAATTTGAGGCAATTTATTGGGCCAGTAGTTTAGGAAGCACTGTTTTATAGTCTGGTATTAACATGGTTAAGATTCCTAAGTCTTGATTGACATTTTATTACCAATCTTGCCAGACAACTGCTAGTAACCACATCAAAGCAACTGAATTATACTTTAATACTAATATTTGATTAAACATTCTTCTTCTATTTGACCTGTTCTACAATATGTGTATGTCTATAGAACTACTAAACCTCCAGATAAGCAAACTAAACATTGACAGGTTTTTGTTACTTGATGATTCTCATTGTACAAGCCACCAGTCTGGACCAAACTGCTCCCACCACAGCCAGCCATTTGTTTTGCTCATGTTGCCAGCATTCAGTTTGTTAGTATCAATTGTGTCAGGGTAGAAGTCAACACTCAGCCTTGCTTTGTATCTATGTGTGTGTGTTGTTAGGTCATTGTCTTTATGCTACTGCTAGCATTATTTGCTCAGACCAAGTTTTGCTCAGAAATGCAAGACAAAGTTTTATTCAATTTTCTCTAAATGAAATGTATATTTTAAAAAAAAAAAAATGTGAGTCTAAATTGCAAGCTAAACATGTCTGGACAGTGTTACTAAATTGAGTTGCAATTAGATATCTGATCAAAGGGGAAAACTGGCTTGAAAACCGCTAGGCATTAAATGTTTGCATTATACTGGCTATTTTTTTATATATTTTTTTAATGTCTTAGTTCTCTGTTGATGGCCCATAGAAGGATTAAAGTACTCCAATTATATGATGTGGTTTTTATTCATTTGTTTTTTGTTGTTTTTTTTCCCTTTTTTTTTTTTAAAGTGAGTGTATTGAGTAAAATGGAAGTATTTATCTCTTATTCATACAAATTTACAAGAAGAAATAACCTCTGTAAATATTTATATAGTCAAGTGTAAATAATTAATTAAAACAAAAACGAGTACATACTTTGTTGTCCACGTCTGTGACCTTCTCTGTTACAAGTTTCTGAGGAAACTGACCAGTGTGCAATCAGTTGTGTGTGGACACATTTTTGTACAAAAGAAAGGCTCTGTCCAACAAACAGGACATCTTTGCGCTATCATTATGAATAAAAAGTTATTTTTTGAAGAATTATTTTATAGACGTATTTATTTATTTATTGAGTCAGTAGAGTTACATTGATCTGTTAAGTCTGTTAGTAGGTATACATTGATCTGTTGGGTCTGTTAGTAGGTATACATTGATCTGTTGTATATGAATTGCTGTACCATTGTGTGGTGTCACTACTTATTACTTTGTTGAGGTCAAAGCTACACATAATAATTACAGTTGACATCACAAGAAGTGTTATAATAATAATCTTGGTTATAACTATAGAAACCAAAAAAAAACTATTCATTGAAACTTTGGTTCTTTCCTCTTAGATAACTTTCAACCCATTCACACAAACACTTTTATAGTCTCTTTTTGTTGTTGTCATTTGTTTCTTTCCTTTTTGTAAGCTTAATAAGATTAGACAAGTAATACAAATAGAATACAGGCATCTTGTACACATATATACAATATCTATTCTGTATTGCCAACTTCACTTTACAGAAATAACACAAATACAGATATTGCTCTGTGTATACATTTTTTTTTTACATTCAGAATGGTAAATTTCTTTATCCTTCATATTGACTTCTTCCAATTTTAGATAAGTGCCAAAACATTTGAATTTGGGAAAATTTCTTTGTTTAAATTATTTCAGAAAAATATTACAATCTTAACATATCATCTATTAAATTGTGTCTGCTGACTACATTCAACCTTTTTGGTTATTTAGTTAAACTAATTAACTCCTTTCTTTGTATTTTTTGTCCATAGCTCATGAAGGCTTTTGTGTTCTCTGGTTTTGAACTAGTGAGTGCTCTCTCTTGAGTTGTATTGCAACAGAATAAGTTAGCTAAGATAATTATTATTGATCCAATCAAATGGAAATTCAGTTTGACTACAATTGACAAGTTAGTCTAATGGTTGTTTTTTTTTACTTGCTTTCAACTTTGTTCAAGTTTCACTTTTAGTTTGTTCACTACAATTATTTTGTTTTTGGTGAAATTAAGTTGTCTATTTAGCACATTTTTCAATTCACTAATCCTCAGTGACTAGCACAACTTTGAGAACTAAACATTTACCAGAAGACACTAAATCTCTAAAAGTTGTACTCCATCATCAGGGTTATAGATGTTATGTTCAAAGGATTAACAGGGCTTTGGAAAATAGTTATGAAGGTTCCAATCCAACCTGATACTTAAAAGTTACTCTTCATTGTTTATTGTCCATCCAACACTATTAAGGCCCGAGGTATGCACATCACATTTTGCTATCCTCCATCCCACCTATCCATTTAGCTAGTTCTAGGGACAAAAAACATTTCATTTAGTAGCACAAGTTTTTGGTCAAATATTTGCAGTGTAATTCAGTTATTTAATAGTCATTGGATTTCTTATTGCCAAAAAGATTGTTTCTACTTTGTTTTCTTTTAATTCAAGGGGTATACACCACAGATGTTGCTCACTCATAAAGAAATACAGAAGTCATGTCCTTTTGTTTTATGAAGTGCATCTATTGTAAATAACTAATGAGTACATCTATACTCTATGAAGTATTACTGTCTTGCATTGATTTGTCATGTTCTAAGACTTTTATATTAATTTCTTGTTTGTTTCATGATGGGTTTTAAAGAGCATGCATGAAAAGTTTTGTCCTGCTTGCTGTGTGGAAGAAAAGTGCTATAATTCTCTTGTACAGAACATGATGTACATCTATAACTTTATATAACATGCAAGATGTGAGGTGTATGCATGCATGCTGTAACTTCAGTGAATGTAGCACACTGTCAGGTGTGTTTGTACAAGTACTTATAACAGGTCTGATAAACTGTATAAAGTAAAGATATGTCATTGTAGTTTCTGGAATTTGTTTTTAAACACTTTTGCCTGTTTGTTTTAGACTTTATCATTTTCTGATCCAATGAAAATATAATAATTTGATTAATAAATTTTTGTTTTGGGGAAAATGTGCAAATATTTTACTGTGTCAGTTTTAATGTAACGCCATTGATGGAATGCTCAATCAATCAATAGATGATCAAAATGTTGGACATACATGGTTGTTTGGCTATTGTTTGTGTGACCTGATTGATTCCATACTTGATTTTCAATCTATATGTCTTGTATGTAGTGCCACACGTTCTACAAATGCTGTTTTTTCATGACCCAATGCAACAAAATGTTACCACCTCTTCTCTCTCTCCTCCCCCCCCCCCCCCCCAATGAACTATGGGAAATCTTCATTTCAAAGAACATCTTGATCCAAACTTGAAATATTTTCATGGTAGGAAAAAAAAATTGAAATCTCTTTGTGCACAAGATGCTAAGATACTGATGAGATGTCTACATGACACGTCACAATTTGTTGTCTTTTTGTCACATAGTCACAGGATCAACATATTATTTTACTAATAATTAAAAACCTAATAATAATAATAATAAATGCCTTTGACTTTGATTATGTAGCCAATAATGAGGTGAGGAGCAGTTCATTGTCTTACCAGAGATCTCCCATCCACCACTAGTTCTTTTAGGTCTCAATTCATCTGCTGAGTTACTCTTGTAGGTAAATATGTTTTTCAGTAGGACATTCTGTTTTCTAATCATAAGTGTTGAAAATGTTTACTGGGAATCAATTTAATACTGTTTGAACTAGTCACAAATAGAATAGGCCCAGTTTGGTTGCTGTAATGAAACAAATGGACCTGCAATGTTTTAGTTTTGACTAGTTTTAGGAACACTGAACACCTTTCAAGAAACAAAAATGGTCAAAATTACTTTTAGGAAATTTTTTTTTAACCATCAAGCCTTCGTTAAATATTTAACGTTACAAAACTTTTTTTTTAAATCTTTGGTCAGACCTTACAATTAAAAGGTTAGAATCATGTACATGTCATGAAAATTATAAGGGAATTCCTTACTTCATCTAGTATTTACTTTAACTTTTTATAACTAGTAGCTAATGTTTTAAATTTAAGTTATTTAGTGCATTAGTCAATTTTGTGTTAAAATATCTGTATAAAATTTCCCCCTAGCAAAATTTTTTTATAACACATTTGGTTACAAACTATTTCCTCCAGCAGTGTGAGAATTAAGGTCCCATCAAATATTGTATTTTTAGTTAGCCTGATTTGAAACATTTCTGTAGGTACATCTATAACAAGTTGTAATGTAACATGTAATTTAAAGTGCATTGTTGGTGGGTTTTTTTTTATAACATTGTCACTTGCCTTTGGGATGGGCTGTCTGAGTGGTCACTTGCCATTGGGATGGACTGTCTGAGTGGTCACTTGCCATTGGGATGGACTGTCTGAGTGGTCCAATGCTCAAGGGCCTTGAGTTGGAATTCCAGTAATTCATAGAAGTTAGTTTTCAGGTATGAAATAATTCCAATACCAGCATGAGTACCTCACTGGAAATTAAAAGTGGTCATTGTTTTGTCCCCCCCCCCCCCCTTTGTTCACTGTTGGTCATTCAAAATTGTTCAAATGGACATAATCTGCCCAACATAAGGCTAGGTGTCAATGGAAAACTTGTTTGTGTGTTCAATAGATGCCTTTTAGATTTGTGCTGTCTTGTTTTGAATGACTGGCTGCAACATGTTTTTACTTTTACTCTTAATGTTTGCATTCTTCAAGTTCTTGTCTGTTCACTGTGTAATGTGAAGGAGTCATGATGTTCTTGTCTGTTCACTGTGTAATGTGAAGGAGTCATGATGTTCTTGTCTGTTCACTGTGTAATGTGAAGGAGTCATGATGTTCTTGTCTGTTCACTGTGTAATGTGAAGGAGTCATGATGTTCTTGTCTGTTCACTGTGTAATGTGAAGGAGTCATGATGTTATTTCTGTTCACTGTGTAATGTGAAGGAGTCATGATGTTATTTGACTATGTACTACTGTCTATTACCAGACCAAAATAAAGTTTTACAAACATTTATTTATTTGCTCATTTCTCATGTCCTATAAAATGTGTTTTTGTTGTGTTTGTGTGTGTCTACATCTTGGTATAAATAAAAGAAATGATGGTCAAGCTTCAATTCAATAAACTATGAAAACACTAATGGTTTGAATTGGACCCCAATATTTAGATATAAAAAGAGCATACAGAAATGTTTGAAAACATAATAGTGGACTGTCCTGTCTTGGATTCACTTAGTGGATAGCCTGTGTTGCACACATTCTACAATTAATAAATCCACTATGACCTATATACTTATTTCAATTATCATATGGAAAAATAGAAGCAAGTAAAATATTTTTTTGATATTTAAAAAACAAACGAAGTTAAAAAACTCACAAAATCACTGACATGTATACATATTTATGGTAACAGTCAAATATGGACAGCAAGTTTTAGACTATTTTAGGCACTAATGGACAGCAAGCTTTAGACTATTTAGATTAAATATGGACATCAAGCTTTAGACTATTTAGGTCAAATATGGACAGCAGATCTTAGACTATTAAATAAAAATAGCTTAGATATGGTTGTATAGTGTTGTCACTACACTTAACTTGTCACTCACATTTCCTGTTCCTATGACACAGTCAACATAAACATCAAACAATTTTTTTTTAAATTAATATCTCTAGATCTTGCTCAGAATAAATAAATAGTCACTTATTAAATCACTTTTATAGCCACAGCCAGTATATTTGTGAAACCATAAAAATTAGTCTAGAATACATCTACACTGTGCATTGGTTGTCCATGTTCTGCACTTTTTTTTTAATTCGGACTCAACGATATTTCATTAAGGTGGTAGTAGTATATAATAACTAAGGCAAACTACAGTCAAAAAATTCCATAAGTGCAGCCCAGCCAAAGGGAGTTTTGATTTTTAAAAAAAATTCAGAGGGATTTGAGTTTAGAATCCTCCTCCTTTAAAACTCCTCTGGTCAATAAAAAAAAAAGGAAAAAAAATGACAGTCACTCAACCCATTTTTTTTTTGGCGTATTTAAAATCCCATCTAAATGAACTCATCACCAAACTGCATGAAAAAACAAGTGGATTTCTGAAGCCTTTGCTGACGTAAGCAGCTTCTAAACAAACTCATTTAGCAGGCGGAAAGGGATGAATTCATTGTTAAGCAATTGCCTCACAGACGAACATGTATCCTAGATTTAGTGTTCCGACTTGGTGTCTCATTTATGCAGTAGAATATTCAGAAGCTACTTTCGGATAAATTTATGCCATCTAGTGCCTGTACTGGATTCACGGGTTTCTAAAAATGTGATTTATTGTTTATTTCATTTTTGTGTACCTGTTCGATCCTGTGGGCCGAGAGCTGAAAATTAAAATGGCCCGCAGGCCGAATTAGGTAGGACATCACTGATCTAAATCAAACTACTGTCAACCATGGGCGCCAGCAGTATTTTTTGCAGGGGGCTGCAAGTTGCCACCCTATGCTCATAGTCGTAGCCTCAGCTTTTGTATTACAGAGAATATTAAAGAAAAGAATGGTGCATTCTCGAATTCTCGCCCCCCCCCCATACCTATGTGATATTAAGTTCACTGTAGACATCAATTTCAGGAAATTAAAAAAAAAAAACTAACGTGAAAACATTATTGACTGTTTCTCCGTGCGGCCCGTGCATCCCAACAGGTCGATCAAACGAAAAAATGCAAACGCTGACAAAACTGTCATTCAATTTACTATTGAATTGCTTCTCGTCGCGAAGGACAAGCCGGCGACAAACGCATATCTGATATTGTTCTGTACGTTGCAATTCTTGAATCGTTTTAGTATGTAGACAAAAAACAGGTTGAACTGAGCATTAGTAATGCTTGACAAGTGAGATGTGAATGAAGAAACTAACCAATCCAGAGACGGAATGTAAAGTCACGTGTTCTGTAATTATCCCAACATGCAAACATGTGGTTTTTGCTCGGTGTATCTGTCGACTGCAAATTCTCGGCAGCATAGTATCAAATGAGGCATTGCTTTAAAGGGAGGCTGGTATGTGATCAGGGTTAGTCTTGCTTTTGGACGCCTCCAAGCGAGAGTGTGGCGGAATAAATCGTTCCGCCTGCCTACAAAAATCAGTGTCTACCAAGCAGTGGTTCTCTCAACCCTCTCTTTGTGGATCTGGCACATGTGTAGGCCTACTTTACACAAAGCAACTAAGACTTCTTGAACGCCTTCACCAAAGATAGTTGCATACCATCATGGATATACGGTGGCAACCCGCACTACAAACAGCGATGTTCTTGCGAAATGGTATGAACTTCTTTAGTCCGACAGTCACGCTGGGCACTTATCCCGTATGGTGGACAAACATATGCCAAAGGCAATTTTTTATTTTTTTTATTTTTTTAGTGAGCTGAAAGGTCTCATAACAGAGATGCCCCACAATAGCGCTTCTTTAGAATACTAACGAGATGTTTTTAAGTCTCATATGAAAAAAAATGCGCCATTTTACTTTGTCACAAAGTAGGCTACACGTTTTACCCTATAACAGGCATGTCAGACTCATTAAGGTGTATGGGCCGCATAAAAACTTACTATGAACTGAGGGGCCGCAGCCAAAAATCAGTTGCAACACAGCCTACAAGTCTTATGTAAATTAGAAAAAAAAATAGAATACAATAATTAATGGCATACCTGTCCCTTAGTTGGCTAAATTTGTAGTACAATTTGGTAACTAAAAATTAATATGATTACGCTTTATTATCTTTGTTCTGATGCTTGACATCTTTTATAGGATACAAGTTAATAAATGTCATGTTGATGTTTATTTGCCACTGACACTTTCTTCACTGATGACAAATATTGATGAGATAATCTCGAACGGTGAGATGCTTTTGTAGCTTTCATTGCACACAGCAATAATTATGGCTGCAAATTTCCGTAATTCAACGTACCGTTCAGGGTAAATAACTGTAAAATTTTGGCACAGCCAATTCTATATACTTCGATTTCAACATGGAATCTGACTGCTATTCTATCATTTCTAGTTGCACATTACCAGCAGCATTTTCAGAAGCAAATGAGAATGGAAATACAAACAACGAAAATTCTTGCTCGTACGGAACGATATAAAAAAAAAAGGTCTTTGAAAGCATCTACTAACGATTTCAGGTGTAATACATATTTACCAAATGTTGTAGCCGTATTGAATCTTTTTAGTTCCTGATACGTTGAGAAGTGAACAAGATTTACTTTTCATATTTGGTTTATCCGCAGTCGTAATTTGCTTCATTACATGATTCACAAGATTACACGCAGTTGTGATAATTTTGTCTTTACTTTGAAGTTTCAAATTCAAGTCTTGCAGGTGACCAGTGAGATCAACTGCCAATGCCAAATCCCGAACCCATTAGCCAGTTAGGAAATGTTCAATTTCAGAAACAATACAATTTCTTCACGTAGTGCAAAAAATCTCTTCAATACTTTATGACAGGAGAGCCAGCGGACTTCTGTGTAGTAGGGAACACAATCAAATTTGTGTCTAATGCCACGGGCACGAGTGAAATTGAGAGCGACTGAAACCGGTCTTATGACATGTTGGAACTTTAATTGCTTTACGCAGAATGTTTCTTGGTGAATGATGCACTGAAAATGAGCAAATTTAAAATTAGCATTAGTCTCTCTTATTTTTGCAAGTAACTTTGCATCAAAACCATCTCATTTCATGGTTGGTGCACCATCCGTTGTTAGACTAGCTAGCTTTAACAAAGATAAATCGTACTGCAATATCACCTCCTCTAATATCTTAAAACCATCCTCGCTAGTTGTGTGGTGTTATGCATAGAACAGTACTCATGTAGCTCCTCATGTATTTCATAATTCTTGTCACAGGCCCTCATGAATATAACCAACTGTGCTACACCCGTTACATCAGTTGACTCACAAAGAGCCAATGAAAATAATTCAAAATCTTTAATTGTTTACGCAATCTGACTGACTAGTCATTTATTCTATCTGCCACAGTGTTCCTAGTTAACGCTATTTCTGTGAATGCTTTCACCTTTTCTGGACAAATTACTTCGGCAGCTTTAACGGCACACTCCTTTATTATATCAAATTCACTAAACGATTTGCTATGACTTGCGATTAAATTTGACGAAATGTAGCTTAAATTGCTTTCAATGCAGACTCACTCTCGTTGTTCAGTTTAACAAATACTATTTTTCGATTCAAGTAGCTTGTCATCTCTTATTTTCCAGCGTAAAAGTTTAACATTATTTTGATAATTTTTAGGTGGCTAAGCGGGCCGCACGCAAAGTGGTCGCGGGCCGCATGCGGCCCCCGAAAGCCGTGTTTGACATGACGTAGAGATTTTTTATCACTTGATAATTTGTACTAAAGACTTAATGAATATATACTAATTGCAATAATGTCTGAACGTAACTATTTTGGAAGTTACACTGTAAAGACTTTCTTCAAGCCAATAATAACCCAATAATTTTACGCAAAAGATGCAATGTAAAACGGCACGACGTAAGCTGTGGTTTTTCTACACTGTCGGGGTACTTTCTATTCTAATCACCATGGACAAATCTAGGTAAATCCAATAATTTACTAATAATATTTATATTTACAAAATAATATACTAAAAAATCAAGGTAAGTTACTTCCATTTTTAGTTTTCAATATTAAAATGTTAAGAGTGACCTCCTCTTCTATTTATTGATTTGTGATAAAAATGGCTGTATTGCAATGTAAATGTTAATCAGCAGCATCAGATTATAGACTTAGATTTAGATCTATATAGTTTTAGCTCTAAATTCTAAATGTAGATATATTACTGTTTGCGGATCATGCCTAGATTTAGACCTATATGCATGATCTAGTGGACTAGTCTAAGTATAATATTATAATATATAGACTCATCTGATAGAGTAAGTACTAAAAATACTAAAGTTAAAAGTAGAGTAGACAGTAGAGTAGACGAATAGTAAATTACTAAATACTTTTAAATAGTAATACTAGTAATAGTAATACTCAATACTGCCAATAGTATTAATAGTACTAATTATCTAATAGTAGTATTATTAGATCTATAATTAAATATTATAAGTTAAATAAGTAATCTATTTTTTCTATTCCAAGTCTAATGACTAGTCTAAGGGGGGAATATAACAACTGGTATAACTTATATTACTTATAAGAGTAGGCTAATAATATATAAGACTAACTGACTAACTTCTAAGTCTTTAATAATAAGACTAATAAGTCATTAGTAGATCTAGAAACTACATAGATTCTAGTAGCATTGTAACATAAAATAAAGTTTATGATAAAGTGAAATCTTAATCTAGATCTAGAGTAGTTTTTTAATCCCGACATGAATTCGAACACTCGCTGTTTTTATGGTCATTACTCATTACATCTTTATTTTGATATTTAATATGAAACTAGTGCACTGTATAATTAATGTACTTGTCCATTTTCCAATGATTCTACAATTTCCTTCCATTTAGCTATCTTTAAATGTAAGAAAAAAGAATTTCAAATTTGTAAGTCAGGTTTTGTTTTTTCCTACTATGTTACCAGGATTAGGATGACTTTACCTCTTCCTAGGGTTAAGACTATATTTTTTGAATGCCTAAGTCTATGCTAATGAGGCATGAGCCTGGCACTATTTTTTATTCTGTTTTTGGAGCTGATTTATTTGATTCTTAAGCCAAGTTGTTTGATTCCATACAAAAAAAAAAAAAAATAGGATGTGTTTGAATTAAATTACGATTTTCTTACCAAAATTTATTACAAATAACTAGTTTTGGACATCAATGTTAATGATCTTATATTATATTTGTTTTGTTTTTTATGTTGCTTTGTTATAGAGAATAAATGGGCAAATGTTTGGAGTGAGCTTGGTACATTGAATGAAGTTAAATGCCTAGATCTAGGCCTACTAGATAGATCTAGATTTATATCTATATAGAGAGAATATAGAGGATTCAGCTAATTAGGCAAGAATGGCTATCCTTACCTGTACTATACTACAAAAGATCATCTGTATTAGAAATTTATTAAATTAATAAACAAAAAACACAAACATTCAACACACATCTAATCATGCAAACATAAAATAATTCTAAAGTCTGTGTAGAAGTCACTATCCCAGTGACCTAATTTTGGGTAGAATAAAAGTGTTTATATTTTTTTATTTTTTTTTCGTATTGATGCATAACTTGAAAACATCTTTATGATTTCATGTGAGGGGCTATGCCTGGGGATCTTAAAATTTAGTTGATGTTAATATAGAATTAAAATCTGAGTTTATTGATGCCTAAATATAGAGACTGTCTGAAATAAATTATGGTGTCCAGAACCAAATAATGTGGGTCAAATTTGTCTGAATTAAATGAAAACACATGGCCTCTTTGACCTTAAATATAATAACAAATATAGGTTAGGGGTACAAATATAAGTAGTCATCCTTATTCTCCTTAAACTAAAAAAGATTTTGATACTTCATTTTCTTTTCTATGTCAAACCATTGTCAAATAATGCGCTGTCAAAGTCAAACTTTTAAATTTTGGCCTATAGGTGTCAGAATAGCATAAACTACTCTAGATTCTAGATAAGTAGATCCATTTATTTACTAATTTAGTAGTAATCTAAGTATTGACTATATATATATATATATATTTTATTATAGCTATATTTATAGCTTTTATATAGCGCTACTTTCATGCTTATAGCATGCTTCAGAGCGCTTTGGTCCAATCTCATTTGTAGACCAGTGGGGGGGAGGGAGTATCTAGGAGTTGGTTTTCCGTGCTGCCTTTAGGCACTCAGTAAACAACTCTGCCTGAGTCTGTAGTCGAACCTCGAGCCCCCTTCTAGGTAGCCAAGCCAAGTTCAAGCGCACTTAGGCTCTCAACCACGTTTCCCATAGACTAGTAACTAGTATAGATTATAGTCTAGATTATTAAATTAGATAGAGTCTATAGAGTATAGACATAAAACTTAAAACTAGGCTCTAGCTAGAGTCTAGATTAGAATTAGATCGTTCATCTAGAATCTAGAATGACTAGATTGTCACTAGATGATATATCCTATGTCTATATATACTATAAAAATAATATAATATAGATAGTATATAGTTGACAGTCACGGACAGACACACCACACACTTATGAGACAGTCTACTCT
The DNA here is from genome assembly GCA_036873155.1 of Biomphalaria sudanica. Taxonomy (NCBI): domain Eukaryota; kingdom Metazoa; phylum Mollusca; class Gastropoda; family Planorbidae; genus Biomphalaria; species Biomphalaria sudanica. The sequence continues at coordinate 357,226 of JAZGLO010001553.1, forward strand.
ATAAACTCTAGATCTAGATTAAAATACCAAAAGTATCTCTACTGACTGAGTACTAACTATACTTATTGCCCTTAACTGACTATTCTAAACTACTTATAGATCTAGATATCTACTAGAGAGTTGAAAGTAAATATAGGCTTTATTGGCTTTATAGCATAAATCTAGATCTAGGCTCTATCTTTTTCTAGACTATTCTCTACATCTAGATTAGTAGTAGACTCGAAATGTCTTAGCCTTAGCTAGGGACTAGATTAGCAAGTTTTAAGTGCATGTATTTGAAAAAGTTGGTGGAATGAAAAAAAATTAGTTTAGTCAGATTTTATTTATCATCATGTAGATCTAGATATTCTAGACTACAAAAAATAAACTTAGAAAAAAGCATACGTTTTAGTATCTTAGAATCTAGATAACTACTTAGACATACTATGACACATACTATGAGTTATTATACTTCATTTTATTATAGACTATAGTTTAGATCGGAAAGTAAAAAAAAAAGTAAGCTTTGTTTATCTTGAATGTGTGATTTATCAAGATTTAGATAGAATCTATAATCTTATATTACAGACAATCTTTCAAAAAAGAAAAGAAAATATATTTTTAACCAGCTATTAATTTTTATAACCAGTTGTTTTTATTTTTCTTAACCAGTTCTGTACTACAGAATTAAATGATGTGATCCACAAGGGAGCTTCACTGATCAACAGATTTCCAATATCCATTCAAGTCTTCTTACCCCTGAACAATGTGTGCTCCTAAATTAAGATGTAGTGCTGCTTTAGTTGTAAGGTCACTACACACTCTGATAGTTCTTGGTGTGCCAGCCACATTACTCTTCAAACATTCCTGTAAGTATGTGCCCATCTGACATAGACATGAGAAGCATAAGATCTATTTATAAAGTAAACTAGCAAACTATTTTTAAAAATCTTTTTTTTTAAACAAAGCTTATGTATAAAGAACCGCAGAATCGCTGTCATGTGTCTCAATACTGTAGGAAATAGCTCTCTTTTTCTGTATAAATAGAAATTAATTAACTTACTGGTAAAAAATTTTTTTTTATTAATTCATGCAATGTCATAAATGATTATGTAAAATTTCACCTTAATCTGAGAATTATAAGTGGGAGAAGAAACTTGTACAAGTGTGATAAGGGTAAGGGGAATAACTCCACATATACAATCACATATCTCAATAAGTAGCATCATTTTTTTTAAAATAGAAAACTAAATAATCACAAATAATTAATTAAATTGTAAAATTTTTTTGTTTAATTTCTATTTTGTTAGGTACACTAAATAATGGTGTAAAGTTTCAACTTGATCCAAGAATGGGTGTGGAAGAAATAATGTGTATAAACATTGTACCAAACAGACAGACAGAAAGAGTTGATGATATAAGCTTTGTATATAAGAAAGAAAACTTTTTTCAGACCTTGTGATCTAATACATTTATGGGCTTGGAAAATAAGGCCATCTCTTTGTGTGGCCCTCGGTTAAAGGCTGTGTTCTTTAGTCTCCCAGTACTCCATTAGAGATGAGGGAGGAAACAAAAAGAGGTAGCAGTAACCCATAAAAGTTGATTGGTTTCAGTAGGGAAAAAAAGTTCACCAACCCAAAAGAAATACCACTACACCATTAATATGATGCGCAAGGTGTCATCGTTAAATATAAATAATTAGTGTCTTCTGTCTTGTTGATCCTTTTGAGTTGTTCATTTATTGCTTTACTCTGAATTAAGATCCTATTTAGCATGATGGCACCAGTGTATTTGTATGCAGAGGTGACCTTAAGATAAACAATAGATAAGGATTAATAAATGCTTTTTACACTTCTTTTTGGTCTCAGTGTTTGGTCACATGATTTCAAGTGTTTAAGATATTAAATTGATTATTGAATGACATCTTGGCAGATATTGTGTCAAACCAACCTACCCAATAGTATAATGCACATGTGACTGGACACACCTGTGTCTACTGCATTCTGACTTACAACATTGGGAAATTAGTAGTACTAATTTATGAGTTCAGGACCCCCAGATTCCCCTGAGTAGCTTCACACTAACGTGACTTACTATAGGATTATTTTTATTAGGTTTTGCATAGATCCACAAGCCCTGAAAAAGGTTTTACTAAGGCAATTCTATAATTTTGCTACTTTCTGGCACATCAGTCTTGACGTAGTGTCATCTAATTTGACAGGGATGATAACCCCTTTTGGTAGATACAAATTTGGTCATAAAGTGAGTTCTGAAGTTTTTCAGAGAAGATTAAATCTAGAACTAGGAGTGAAAGGTTGTTTCAATTATGTTGATGATATTATATTCTCCCCAAAGGTTCTGTTGCACTGTTCAATATCTGGCTAAATTTGTTGAGATCTCTTGACAAATTTACAGCCCATAACAGAATTGACGAGAAAAAACACACCAATTGTATGGATTGATAAGTTCACACAAGTGTTCAACAAGATAAAACAAAAAAATGTCTTCTCCTGGCACTAAAAAAAAGTTCTAAAACCCAAATAAAATACCAGTACCCCATTTGAGATGAGTGGTTTCAGGAGGAAAATGAAAAGTTCTAAAACCAAATAAAATAATAGTACCCATGAGCTTGAAAAGTGTGGCTTAATAACCAAGTATTTTATTACTGGGTTGTTTGGTTTAAGATAAACTGAAGATTTCAAAACATTGTCAATAGGGGAAATAACTGAAGATCTCATAGTTGTTGTTTCATTGTACTTTTGAATTTCTGCAGCATTTATTGAACTCTAGTTTTGCTTTGAAATCATTTGTATAGTAATATTGGATCTATTTCTGTTTAACTTTAGAGATACTTTTATTAATAAAGTACTAAAACTGATGTTTATATGCCTACCAGTTTGTACATATGTTGTTTTTCCTTTAAAAAATTATGTTGGCTACATAAATTTACCAATTCTGGAACCATTGGATAAGTTCCTAATGGTATTTATTATAGTCACACAAAGATACATACACATGAATGTGAATACAACTATTTCATTAAAACATAATTTACAAAAATAAAAAATTTCAATACTAGAAGATGAACTTAATACAAGATATCAATACTTGAAGATGATCTCAATACTAGAAGATGAACTTAATATAAGATATCAATACTTGAATATAATCTCAATACTAGAAGATGAACTTAATACAAGATATCAACACTTGAAGATGATCTCAATACTAGAAGATAGTCAATGATACATTCCTGTTACATACATAAAAATAGATAATACATATAAACATAAATAGATAGAAACACAATTTTTTTTTATAGAGAAAATGGTGAATTAAATATAGTGAAATGATGAACAGTGTAGGAATCATCATGTCTAAAATAGCAGCTTCAGCGCTAATTGCTTGGAAGCCGGTCAGTGACCACATCATTACAGCTCGACTCCAAACAAAGCAAATCAAAGTCACTACCATCCAAGCATATGCCCCTACAGAGTATGCAGAAGATACCATCAAAGATAGTTTCTATAACCAACTACAAACCACTCTTGATGAAACACCTACTCACGACCTAATTCTAATGATGGGAGACTTTAACGCCAAAATCAATCCCAACCGAACTGGCTTTGAATATGTAATCAGTGATAATGGCGAGCGCTTGATTTCTCTATGTGCATCCAACAGCCTTTCAATTGGAAACACATATTTTAAGCACAAACAAATACACAAAAAAAAACATGTCGATCACCAAATGGAGAAACCTTCAATGAGATAGATTACATTTGCATCTCCAAACGATGGAGGTCATCTCTGTTAGACGTGCGGACCCGCAGAGGAGCGAATATTGGCTCAGACCACCACCTTGTCAGTGGCAAATGTAAGCTCCGATTGAAACGCCAACCAAAACGAGCCACACGACCCTGCCAATTTAATGAGTACCAACAACGGCTAACGATCAGTTTCGTGGACTTCAAAAAAGCGTTTGATAGTGTCCACCGAGAATCACTATGGAAAATTGTTAGAGAATACGGTATCCCAGAAAAATTCGTTCAGATCCTACGACACCTTTACAGTCAATCTAGTTGCTGCATTAAAACAGAAGAGGGAACAACAGAGTTTTTTACAATCGAGACAGGGGTGCATCTTATCTCCCTTCCTTTTCCTCCTAGACATCGACTACATAATAAGGAGAGCAATGAACCAGACTGCCTTTGGTATTCCATGGCATGAACAGCTCCGATTGACGGACTTGGACTTTGCTGATGATGTTGCACTACTCAGGGCTACAAATAAATGCATTCAAGAAATGACGAAGAGCCTAGACAGAGAGGCACCCAAAATTGGCCTCCGCATAAACTTGGATAAGACTAAAATTATGCGAGTGTGATATAAGGCAAAGGGTGTCCCTGTCAGACTTGGCGAGTCAAAGCTTGAAGAGCTGGACATGTTCACGTACCTTGGCAGCATCATAACAAATGATGGAGATGCTTACCATGATGTAGAGTGCCGAATAGGAAAGGCAGGGAGCATTTTCCAAAGGCTGCAGCCTATTTGGACTAGCCAAGCCATTGAACTCGAGACAAAAATACACCTTCTCAACACAATTGTCATTCCAACTGCTACATATGCATGTGAGACGTGGAAGTCATCTGTCAAAATTGAGAAAAGACTAAATGTGGCTCAACAGAGATGGCTGAGACGGATTTTGGGAGTCAGTTACACAGATTGGGTCTCAAACAAGGAAATCCTATGCCAAACTGAGTCGAACACTTGGTGAGGTTGTGACTGAGCGTCGCATGAGGTTTGCGGGACATGTTCTACGTCAAAATGAATTACGCACACCAAGAGTTGCGATAACATGGAAGCCAAAACAAGGAAAGCGCAAAGAGGGACGCCCTCGTATTACTTTGCGACACACGTTCATGGAGGACCTCAGAACAGTGGACACCAGGTGGGAGGAGGCTTCAGACATTGCCAGTGACAGATCTTTATGGAGACAGCTTGCCGCCCAATGCGCGGAACGGCGCGGCAGGACCTAAGTCTAAGTCTAAGATGAACAGTGCTGACCAGAGCATGAACCATGGAGTCTCTATTCCACAACTCTGCCTGCAGCACAGGACCAGGCTAACAAACCACTTGACCATTCAGATTCCGAAAAAATAATCTTTTTGCTGCTTAGTGCTTTGCATCTTTCATTGTTTTTGCACATAGCTTCACATATTTCATTTGTTCAACAACAAAAAATTAAGTCTGGTCATCTTCTTAATTCTTGTACATTTGTTTCTTGCAGTGTTGTATCAGACATTGTTAGGTGGAGAGCAGCTTATGCTTGGAGCTGTCTACATAGCTATGTGGCTGTGGTCACTCACAATGTATTACCTGACTTGTCTGACCAATCCTGGATACATTGCAGTCACCAAGGAGAACAAGGCTTCATCTGTGAGATTTTTACAAAGCTTACATCAACTCACTCTGTCTGTCTGGTTAAAAGTTTGTACACATTATTTCTCCAATACCCATATTGGATCAAACTGCACAATTATTTCTTTTGCTTGGTAACACAAGAATCAATAAAACTGAAGTCGTGGTATACGCTGAATGAGTCCCCTTTATAGGTCACTGCTTGAAAGTAAGTTTGAAGCAAACAATAGATAGTTCTAGCTCACTAGCAGAGTGGTTAGTATGTCAGCTTTAAGAAATAAATCCTTTTAAAAAGTAAAAAAAAAAAAAAGTTCCCCTTTCAGACCTTGTAGTCTATAGGGCAGATGATGTAAAGGTCATCTGATTCTGTGGCCTACGGTTAACGAGGGTGTCATGTGGCCAGCACAAGGACCAATGGCCTTTACTATTCCCCAACTAATGTCAGGTACCCATTAAAGCTGGGGGGACTCGGAGGCACCGAAGATCCCGAATTTAAAAATCCCAAGATTCGAACCCTGTTCGGTAGCCAAGCACTTTACCGCCTTTAAAAAGTAATTATGGTAAAATTCACCCAGCATGAATATTTTTAATCTGACACATTTATTATTTCTAGATTCATTACAAATTTAATTACATGACTGATCCAAACTAATTGATACAATGTAAAATGTTTTTCATGTTTTTTTTTGTTGATAGAGACATTTTACCTTGGTAGCATCCATTTGGCCTGAGTTAATTCTCTCTCCACTAGAGTTGAATGGCTTTGTGGAAGACAGCACAAAACTGACAGTCTGAAGCTCTTTGGTTTCAATCCTGGTAGAGATGGCCCTAGTGAAAATCATAGATCTTAATCCCTTCCTAAGTATCACCTGTTCCATTGGACCTTTAGGGTATCACAAAACAAAACTGTAGAGAGTCATCCATTTCTCTGTTGCTTTTTATTAATTTTTTTGGTCCTATTCTTATAGTCTCAATCAGAGGTTCTGTCATTCATCCATTGTTTCTTTTTTGTGACTCTCTTCCTTTTTCCTCTTGCTCTACCTTGAAGGTATTTCCTGAACTTGTGCAGCCTGAGCATACATTTTGGATCCTAGCTAATACTTTATCTTTTTACATTTAGTTTCTAGAAGCTTGTCATCTCCATGCTTGGACTTTTTTTTATCCAAAACTGCTTTGAGTACAAAATTGACATTTAGGAATGTTGCATTTGCTGAATAGTTCATCAGCCCAAGTGAATGAATATTTGTTTGAAAGCAGCTACCTTGATTTTCTTGCATATACCCCATATACATGCATACCTTGCACACACATATACCCCCGCACACGCATATACCCAGCAAATGCATATACCACACACGTATATACCCTGCTTATGCATATACCCCGCACAAGCATATACCCTGCACACGCATATGTCCCACACAAATTACAAAATAAGTAAAAACAGAATTGTACAACCTGCAGTCTTATATACCCCACATGTGCACGTTTCGACATTGCAGGTATCTGCAAATTGGTTTAGTTGCTTAATTACTTGTCACAATTGATTACTGGTATATTAAAGAGTCTCTGCTCCTTCGGTACTATTTATTTTTTTTTTATTATTATTATAATGAAATGTTAATAAATCTTTCCAATGTACATTTCACAACCACACAGCAAACTATAGGAGGTATAAAGACTCACCAGTAATACTAAGACTAAGACTGCTTTATTGATCCTTACGGAAATTTGTTGTGATTACAACAAAAAAAATTCTGTAGTTTGGGTTAAGCTCTGTTTATAATTAAAGAAATTTTTTGAAACCTGCACAGTTGCCATTCATTTGTAAAAACTTGTATAACCTGCGGGCGCAAAAATAAGGTAAATGTTTTTGGTGGTTTAGTTCTCTTAGTTGGCTGTCTTTTGAGATATCACTGCTTTTTATCATTAAAACATTCTCCTTCTTGGTCTTATAACCTTTGGAAACATTTTGCAATCATCTTTGTGTTTTCACCTTTCATGTCCCCTACCTACAATCAAAAAACAACTTTTATGTCATGTCCCCTGCGTACAATTACTGAACAACTTTTGTGTCCTGTCCCCTGAGTAGAATTACAAAACAACATTTGTATCATGTCCCCTGCGTACAATTACTGAACAACTTTTGTGTCCTGTCCCCTGAGTACAATTACAAAACAACATTTGTATCATGTCCCCTGCGTACAATTACTGAACAACTTTTGTGTCCTGTCCCCTGAGTACAATTACAAAACAACATTTGTATCATGTCCCCTGCGTACAATTACTGAACAACTTTTGTGTCCTGTCCCCTGCGTACAATTACAAAACATTTGTATCATGTCCCCTGCGTACAATTACAAAACACAATTCGATAATGTCGACCCTGGGAAGGTACTGGGCTTTATCCGGGAAGTGGGGTTGTCTACAAAGATCTGATTTATAAATTTGTGAACATGTACTATTTACATTAAATTTTTACTACCTTTACTATTTTAACTGGGAATAGACCTTGATTTTAATGATTTAACTATATAGAATTTAGCCCTTGTTATGTAGAGAGAGAGTAGCCCTTAAGGGAATGCAGGTACGACATGGCCTAAATTGTGCCGATGTGCCTGAAATCAAAATCAAACAATTACAAAACAACTTTTGTGTCCTGTCCCCTGTGTACAATTACAAAACAACTTTTGTGTCATGTCCCTTGCCTGCAATTACAAAACAACTTTTGTGTCATGTCCCTTGCCTACAATTACAAAACAACTTTTGTGTCCTGGTTTACAGCTCCAGCTTCAGATGAAGCAGTGCATCAGCAGTGATGAGGAGTATGACTTGAAGGTGGCACAGAACAACAATGTTGATAATGACAGCAGTGATGAGAATGGGCATATGTTGCCTGCTGATGTCAGTTCTGGTTTCAAGTACCGGGTTTGTGACTATTGTGAGATAATAGTAAGTGTTTCACCTCTGTTGGTGTTTTACAATTGAATTATTTTGTTTTACTAATTGTCAATAAATCTTTCCAATTGGTTATTTCAGCAACCAATGAGGGCCAAGCACTGTGAAGACTGCAACAAATGTGTGCGCAAGTTTGACCACCACTGCCCTTGGCTGGAGGCATGTGTGGGGGAGAGAAATCATCGTTACTTTTGGTTATTCCTGCTGTCCACTTTTGTACTGATCACTTGTACTTTTTATATCACTTGGTGAGTGAAATCATGAAGGAACTGTTTGATATACCACAGGGTTTGTATGCGGTCTGGAAAGTCTGGAATTTCAAAAATAAAATTTCTGACCTGGAAAAGTCTGGAAAATCGCTACTTTTCTAGGTGATTTTTTTAAATGTCTAGAAAAAGTCTGGAATTTGAAAAAAAAAAATTAAAAATCCGATGTCATAAAAAAATTTGGACCGGTAAAACGCTAGATGTGTAGATCTAGTTGGACATAGGGGCTAGATTATTAGATCTATATATATGTCATGGTTGAAAGCACGCGCGATCATGGCTTTGTCAGCGAAATGCCAGCTAATTTCATTTTTTGAAAATAAAACAACGGGTCATTCAGTCGATTGCAGAGGACACCCATGGCCATGATCAATCAAACTTTCTATATACATATAGAGTCTAGATCTAACCAGAATCAATTCGCGGCTAAGGATATTTAATTAATTTTAATAAAGACTTTTGCTAGATCTACATATAGTTCTAGATCTAGAATTCTATACAAAAAAATAACAAACATGAATCCACAACAATCACTAGCTAGTAGGCTAGAGCTTAGGCTAGATTATATGTCTAAGTTATTTAAAAACGATGTAGTTATTATAACTCTAGGTCTAGACTCAAGGTCAATGAAACTTTTTCAAAGTTGAAACAAAATCTGATGCTCAGAGCAAATTACAAAAAAAAAACGTTTAGGCCATCGTGCAGCTTGGATTCTGGATCTAGAAAATCTATTTTAACTAGTTTTAGATCTAGATTTACAATTCAGTGTCTGGAATTAGTTATTAGACTTCTTTCTAGATCTAGATTTAAATCCAAAACTAATCTAATGATTATCGAATTAGAAATTTTCAGATTTAAAGTTCTAGACACTAATATTAATATGGACGCCTGAATTTGTTAGCGTGAGTCGGGAAGTTAGTCCTCCGTTACTAGGTTACACTAGGTATACTACTAGATTTTGTCTTGATCTAGGTCTAAATTTAGATCTAGAATTCTTAAATTAGAATACAGATTATAGTAGATAATCTAGTATGATATACATTTAATTTAGTTTAGATCTAGACTAGATATCAATATTTATACAGTTAAAAAACACAATCAAATCAATATTGACATATTATGATTGGGAACTAGATCTAGACATAAGTAGACCACTATTACACAATAAATTTCAATTTCAATACAGTAACTCGCTAGATTCTAGATCTTTAGGCTATCTCTTCCAAAAGAATTATACTAGACTCGACTAGAGGTAATTAACCTACCTCGGCTTGATAGACCTGAAGTCTAAGACTAAGTCTTTGCATTTTAACTAGTATCTAATGTTTAAGCCACTGTAAATCTATATAAAAATTCTTTGGGATTTAAAAATAGATTTTACAACTAAGTTAGATCTATTAGGCTATATACTAACTAGATCTATATATTATTGAGTTGCCTAAGTCTAGGTGCTGCAAGATTAGTGACTTTTTTAAAACATGTTTTGGATGTTCCTTCAGAATTGAAGATTATTATTACATCCTATTTGAAACACCTCCCACAGCAGGACGCAGGGGTTAGTTATAAGAAGGGTTTGAACCCAAGACCATGAATATGACAGCCCAGAGCGCATACCACAAGCTCAGGTAGCCATGCATTTTACTGTTAGTGAGTCTGGAAAACATAGATTAATGTCTGGAAAAAGTCTGGAATTCATTTTCACAAAATTTGTATGAACCATGTACCAAAGTTGTTTGTTGAAACAATGGAGTTACCCCAATTTTGGAATGTACATCTGTCCATTTGAAGACAAAAAAAAAATATGTCCTATTCATATCAATGTCTTAATTTGTTCCTTATGAATAAATGAGTTAATTAATTATTTTTTTTATTTTTTTTTAATGTTAATTAGTGTATATTATTTGTTGTTACAATACCTCTATTCAAGTCACTCCTTCATGGAGGAACCTGGGTGGGCGGACGCTGATCTCAAAAAGTCTTTAACAATTTTCCTGAAAATTGGTTGATATATATTGCTGAGAAAAGAATTACTAGCTTGTTGGTGACATGGGGAAAACTCTAGTTTGACCGTTATAATTTTTCAAAGTAAAAAATAAATAAATGTACATTAGGCTAGAGGCTAAATATAGGTCTAGCTCCAACATCAATTTTGAAAAGGGCTATTGCATTCTTGAAAGGACTATTGCGTTCTGACATTTCCGAATGTAAGGCATTATTGATTCAAAAACATAATAAATTAATGTTCATGAAAATTTTGTGCATCGTCTCCTAATTCTTGATTTAAAGGCCTGTCATTGGAATTATTCTATAATTTAAAAAAACATAGCATAGTCAGCCATAGTGTACCGAAATTATGCGATAACTAAGCAAATTTAAGGTTGCCTTAGTTTTATTGAAATAATATCTATGCTTTTCTTATATTTTTTTACGTAAATTTAATATAGATTACATCTAGATTCTAGTTCTAGAGTCTTATTATTATATCAATAAAGAATTACTAATCTATGCCAAGCCCACTGGCCAATTTGTTAACGATGTACATTCACAAAGCTGATGGTGTCAAAATCACAAGTTTGATACCAAGTTTGTACCAAATATTTTTTTATTTTTTATACTTAATTACATTTTAAGTAGTGTAATGGAGGTACTGTCTTTTTTTAAAATTTATTTTTTTTGTTTTTCTTGTAGTTTGGCATAGGTCTTTTGCAGTACTGTTATGCTTCTTTTGTTAAGTTGAGGAGATCACAGTCTTAAGTTAAACTGAGTTGGGAATTTTTTAAAATTCATGTCAAAAATTTTAATTTACTATTTACTTCAAGAAATGTCACCATTTGTGTAGCATACAAAAATAGTTTAGGAATGAGGAATGTTGATAAAGTATAAAATATATGCCCTATATGTCACAGTCGCAATTCGACCCAGATGGAAGATTATATACATACCTATATACTGAATTTCTATGCATGGTATTATCAATAGCCGTGAAAAGCAATTCAAGGAGGCCATAAATCTAGTAAATCTAATTCTATCATAGACTCTAATTGAAAACCCATGAAGTAAGCCATTATTTTTTTTTGTATTCATTGAAGAAAATTCTGAGAAGATATCTTTAAACTTCACTAGCTAGATCTAGATCAAGATATAGAGAGCTTTTAAATATTTTTTATAGGCCTATGATCAAAAGATTAGGTCTAAACTAGACAGCAGTGAATTGCTGAAATAATTGAGAAAGAATCCAGTTTTTAACTATAAAAAAATTTTACTTTGAGTGTAAAATGTCAACTATTCGGCTAGCGATTTAGGCTACTTTGTTCTATTTATTTTAAAAATAACATTTTTGGGTAAGCCCTATTTACTATAATTTGTAAAAAAAAAAATAATCTATAAATATTTATAAAAATTATTATTTTTATCAAATTATTTGTTTAGTAGAGTGTATTGGTTTTATACAGTCTGAGTGAACAACATAACTACGGATCTAGTTGTCGACCTAAGTCTTATCGAAATTGTTTAATTTTAAATATGATGTTGTAACTGTTAATAAAAAAAAACTAATTAAAAAATGGTTGCTTTTACATGCATAAATAGGCCTTCATTTATTGATACAACTAAATCACATTAAATCCAGATACATAAGATACTACAAGCTCAGAGCCTAAAAAGATATACACATTTGGGGTAAAATGCTAAACTTGATCCCTATAATTGTGTACATATTTTTTTTACCAATTTTACATTGAGATGTACAGCATAATGACATGCTTTTAATTTAAATATAGACTGCTAAATGATAAATAAAATATATAAGGAAAAACTAACATGACCACAAACATTTGTTTGCGAAGAGAAGATAAGTGAGTAAAAATATTGCACATTTCCAAACACTGAATAACTCGGTTGAAAAAGTAGATGTAACATAAATATTTACTTTTTACTTAAGTAAGCCTACTATAAAATTGGATTAGCATATTTTAATTTTTGTGTAAATTAATTATGTTTGTCAATATCTCTATAAAAAAATATGATTATATTAGTTTACTAGCTTTGACCTTTTTCATTATTTTTTGTTTTGGTTATATTATAAAGGGCATCTACATAGTTTTAATAGTTACAATCTATGTCAAGACACCTCATTGACCTAAATTTAGTCAACTTTTTTTTTGTAGGGCAACTTTACATATCCTAAGATCACTGCTTATATCAAAGGAGTGTTATTGTCAGGTTTCATTGTGATTGGTCAAAAGGTTTTGATTTCTATGAAAGACATACACACACCTTACATTCTACCTTACATATCAAAATAACCATTCTGAGTTGTTACTTTCTCTATGAAGTGTTCTCTCTTTCATTCAGGCTTCTTCCTGGCCAACAGCTTGAAATAATAGGAAACTAGAAAACTTGATTTGAACATGAGTTTGAACTATTTCTTTTCATTGTGTATTCTGAGACTTAACATTTTTCTCTAAATGGAAAGTAGTTAATACAGTTTTTAATAATTTTCTTAGTATGGATGTGATTTTAATAGATATTTAGTAATTGTCTAGTTTGTGCCAAATAGATGAATGTGACTCTTGTCTTCACAGGAATACTTTTGAATACAGAATATTATGGTCAGATTGGATTGAAGTCAATGCCATACTATTTATAGATATCTTCATTTTATTCATTGGTGGTCTTGTGGTGATGGGGCTTCTAGGGTTTCACAGTTACCTCATGTTTAAGGTAAGTACATCTTAGGTGCTGAGTGTTATAGAAGTGAGCTCTGTAAAGATCTAAGTCAATGCAAATATTTGGGAAAGTTAGTGAGTTACTTGATCTAAGGAAAAAGCCCTCCCCCCCACCCCCCCTGAAATGACAACAACTCCTCCAGGGGTTTGACTGTTGATTTGCTTTGATCTGATCTGGATTGATAGGGGAAAAATCATGTTCTCCACCAGTAGTGTTGTTATAAGAAGGAGTAGAACACAACATAAAAAAACAACTTTAGTAAAATAATATCCTCTTCTCCACCAGTAGTGTTGTTATAAGAAGGAGTAGAACACAACATAAAAAACAACAACTTTAGTAAAATAATATCCTCTTCTCCACCAGTAGTGTTGTTATAAGAAGGAGTAGAACACAACATAAAAAACAACAACTTTAGTAAAATAATATCCTCTTCTCCACCAGTAGTGTTGTTATAAGAAGGAGTAGAACACAACATAAAAAACAACAACTTTAGTAAAATAATATCCTCTTCTCCACCAGTAGTGTTGTTATAAGAAGGAGTAGAACACAACATAAAAAACAACAACTTTAGTAAAATAATATCCTCTTCTCCACCAGTAGTGTTGTTATAAGAAAGAGTAGATCGAAACATATACCTTAGTAAAAAATATTATCTTGTTCTCTACCAGCTATTGTAATATCCTGTTCTCCACCAGCAGTTGTGTAGTAGTTATTAGTAGCTATTTATAGAAATCTGGACTGATTGGGAAAAAAAAATGATTAGGTGGTAGTAGTAGTATTGAAATCAGTAGTTAGGGTTAGATGATTTGAGTAGTGTTTTCAACTAGTGTTCTCAAGTAGTGGCACCCGAAAGGGGAAAAGACGCTATTAGTTTTGTGTGAAATGTCTGTCTGTCCCGTTTAGATCTCGTAAACTAGAAAAGGTAGTGAAAATCCGACATCATAATATTTTAGTCCATTCAAAGTTCTGATGCAACAGCTACTTTTTTCTATTCTAAAAGCGAAAAATCTAATTTTTAAAAATCATTTATGTAAGCAGTTTTATCATAAAAATACACCACTTTTACAACTATTCACTATTAATAGTAACAAACACTGGAGGCTCTGAAGTAGGGGAGAGAGCAATTTGCCATATTTTTGCCATTTATGCTAAAGGTTTTTGATTTTTTATCAAAAAAATTTTTTTTTTACATTTGTATTGCTAAATTAAGTAAGTTATGTCATACTAACTACTACAATTACACGAAAAAAAATGTTTCCTTTTTTATAAAATTTAAAACAACAATTAATAAGTAATTTTTCATATTATCATGTGAACTGCAGTGCTGATACTGTTATAAAACACTTAATTAAAGGAAAAATTATTATTATGCATTTTGTATGCAATTTTTTTTTTTTTTTTTTGTTTTTTTGAGGAATTAGAGATTGACCATTTACAAAGCAATTAAATCAATTAGATATTCATTATAAAACATCAGTTAGGCCAGGTTCACATTTAACTTCACATTCACTTTCACCTATCCTTTGGTTTTCTTGAACCGCTGGGGCACCACACAAGATCTGTCAACCTTCTTTCTTCATTCTTCTCTGTCATTTGTCTTTGATCAAATTTAATTCTGATATTCTTTCAAAAAATATTGATACCTGCCTTTTTATCTGGCTGGGTGGTCCACTTTGGGGGCCGATTTTGAGTTTGTGTTTCCACACAAACTGTCTTTGTAACCTTGTTTTGTTCTGACAATGTAAAAAAAATTCAAGTGTCTAATTTAATTTTTATTTAAATAATTTGGTTTTTAGAGACTGAGCAAAGCTTCAATGTAAATAGTTCTGTTTTTAGAGACTGAGCAAAGCTTCAATGTAAATAGTTCTGTTGCACTCTCTCCTCTTTTAATAATTGAAATAGTCCTGATGCTTTTCTTACTTTTGTGATTTTGGGTTTACTTACACTTTTTAATCTGAATAGTTCTGTTGCTATCCTTTCTAAATTCTTTAAAATATTCCTGTCAGTCGCTACACACACCCATTATTTAAATATTCCTGTCAGTCGCTACACACACCCATTATTTAAATATTCCTGTCAGTCGCTACACACACCTATTATTTAAATATTCCTGTAGCTTTATTATTATTATTTTATATTGTGATTTGAGCTCAAAAGCATAAAAGCTCTGTAGGATGTGAAGAAAAAACAAAAACCATCACAAAAGAAATAATAAAAGGAAGAAAAATGTTTTAAGCAATAGATATTTTATTCGTATTGCACAATATTTTTATTTTGTATATTTCATACTTTGAATTTATTTTTGTTGAAAAAAAAAATAGAAAAAATTGTGTAAAGTTCACATCATTAGCAAAGCACTGTTCTTTTTCTTGTCCATTTGCTGTTGCATTCAGTCTGATGTGTCTAAGTTCTCATTTTCTTTAAATCTTTAGTTCATCTGTTCAAATGTATGGCGTTGACTGCAATTGCAATTCTTTGCAACTGATCTTCGTTGCTGCATTAGATTTGGGCAGGTCTGTAAGTTGTGAAACTTTAACTCATTATGATCTGCTTTACATTTTGGCAATTTTTGAATGGGATATGCCGTAACTATAAAATAGTTGCCATTTATTTCGTGTAAAACAAGTTTCAAAATTTCACACTCATCATAATGCTTAGTATGGTGATTAAAAGATTCCCCTATTTTAAAATGGTAATCTTTAAAATAAATATAATCTAAGTATGGCCACCAATTTTTTGTCTTTCTGTACTGATCATCAGATGTTTGTATAATATCCAACAATTCACTTGAAAGCGATCTGCCCATCTTCTTTTCAAAATCTTTAGTAAAAAAACTTTTGTCTGTCGAACGATTCATATGTGTTTCCTCAATGTGAGCCATGTCATAACATATATTTGTAAAATATGTTTTTTTTGTAAATGCCATGTCTGCTTTTGCTATGACAATGTACCAAAAATTCAACTGTCTAATTTAATTTTTATTTAAATAGTTCTGTTTTTAGAGACTGAGCAAAGCTTCAATGTAAATAGTTCTGTTGCACTCTCTCCTCTTTTAATAATCGAAATAGTCCTGATGCTTTTCTTACTTTTGTGATTTTGGGTTTACTTACACTTTTTAATCTGAATAGTTCTGTTGCTATCCTTTCTAAATTCTTTAAAATATTCCTGTCAGTCGCTACACACACCCATTATTTAAATATTCCTGTCAGTCGCTACACACACCTATTATTTAAATATTCCTTTCTGTTGCTACACACACCTATTATTTAAATATTCCTTTCTGTTGCTACACACACCCATTATTTAAATATTCCTGTCAGTCGCTACACACACCCATTATTTAAATATTCCTGTCAGTCGCTACACACACCTATTATTTAAATATTCCTGTAGCTTTATTATTATTATTTTATATTGTGATTTGAGCTCAAAAGCATAAAAGCTCCGTAGGATGTGAAGAAAAAACAAAAACCATCACAAAAGAAATAATAAAAGGAAGAAAAATAGATATTTTATTCATATTGCACAATATTTTTATTTTGTATATTTCATACTTTGAATTTATTTTTGTCCATTTGCTGTTGCATTCAGTCTGATGTGTCTCAGTTCTCATTTTTCTTTAAATCTTTAGTTCTTCTGTTCAAAAACAGAAACACTAATATGAGAAATTTAAACTGTAGATATAATAATAAAAATGAACATTTCACACATTGCCTTGAGCAGTTCTAGTAATTATTTAATGCCTGGGTATTCTTTACATTGTCTTTGCAAAGTAAGAAATGGAGAAATCATTGCTCACTATGCCTAGAGTTTTTTACTAGACATTCTATAGAATACCGGGTTTCGCACCTTGCTGGAAATATCTATCTATATATTTTATTTATATGTATGTATGTATTTGTGTGTGAAGGGAACAAAAAATGTAGAAGCCAAACAGGGAGGAGGCTTCTTTTTTTTTTTTTTTTTCTTTCTTTCTTAACTATTTAGATTCCTACAAATGAATTATTTTGATTTGTCCTGTTCACGGTAGCCAGAGCTCATTTAGTTACCCCCCCACACACACACACACTCACTCACACACACACACATTTACGAAAGCTGAACAGGAAATCAACTAATCTACATATTTTGTCAAACTTTACTCATTCAAAGCCATTGTTTACCAATGTCTGGCATGTAAATATAATCAACTCTGCTAGTTCTTTAATTTTTTTGATTCCAGATTGAGAGTTTGAGATTTGTTGAAACCTATTGGTTACTTAATATATTTTACTAATTATAAAATTGGTAAAAAAAACTTTTTTAACTAAATCACACAGGGTCTGACTACTTGGGAAGCAGCTTCAAGGGAGAGAATCACCTACCTCAAGTATTTGGATGAAGATTATAACCCATTCAATGAGGGTCTGTGTAGAAACCTTTACCACTTCCTCTTTGCCTGCCACCTTCGCAAGTGGGAGAAGGTGTACGCTCGCAAGGCACAGGGGCTGAATGGAATTGTGTGACATACTTCCAGCTGGGCGTAGCACAGGGTTGCTCACTTTTATTTCCTTGCCAAGTAGTTGTCCAGCATTACAGTGAACACATTTTTCTTCTTCAATAGGATCAACTAATGTTATTATTTCCCCCCCCCCCCCCCCAAAAAAAATAAAACTGTCTGCTCCTTGTGGTTGAGAAATGCTGTTGACTCATCATGGTTGTGCTCAAAACTTTCTGGACAGGTTTCTGAACTTAAAGACCTAAAGTATTACCTGTTCTTTGATGTTGTTAGTTGTAAAACCATTGTTTATTGTAGAACTGTCAGGAACAAGAGCAAAAAAGTCCAAAATTTTAATATACAATAATTTTGTTTGTTTTGTTTTTGTCAACCCTTGGTCATAGTAGTTGTTGTTTTTTATTTTAAACTAATAGAACAGTGTGTCATTTTCAAAAATATTTGAAGGAAACTGAGAGGGAAGTGAAAGCCATTTTAGGTTTTTCTGTGGTTTTAATTGTGATGACTCAAATTGGGACCTGTAGATCTTTGATTTTTTTTTTTCTGAAATCCCAAATATATATATATTTTTCTTTTTTTCAAAATTGTGTTTTCAAATTTCAATGGATTATTTCCTCTATCATTCTTGCCATATTTTTTTTTTGCACACTTTAACTCTTGGGTTTAGAAACAGCAATCTAGGGGGGGGGTTGTGTGTGTGTGTGTTTTTCATATTGCTTTGTGTGTGACTTTTTTTTTTCTCTTTTTTTTTTATTCTTTAACTTGCTATCTGCACATTGATATTTAGTATTAGATATACTTCGTATGTAACATGGCTCGCTCCGCGAGCCATGTTGTACTCAGTATATCTAATACTAAATATCAATGTGCATCCACCAGGTTTCGAACCTGTGACCTGTTGGTTGGCAATCTAGTCTCCTCATACATAGACTAGGCCTGCTTGCTTCTTAAGTAGTCATCTGAATTCATGTTTAGCTATCAAATCATTTGGGATTTTCCCCCAATCAACATGATGATATTAATAGCTGGTGGAGAACAGGATTTGATTTACTAAGCTTTATGTTGCGCTCTACTCCTTCTTATACCACTACTACTACATCTGAATTCATGTAAAGCTTTCAAATCATTTGGGATTTTCCCCCAATCAGTTTGATGTCTATTAATAGCTGTTGGATACTACTACTACCTGCTTCTTGTACTTGGTTCTACTTTTTACAATTTGTTATCTGTTTTTTGAAAGACTAACCATCTTTCTCTTGATGTGTTTAGCCAGCCTGAACATGTTGCAACAAGGAATACTTAGCCTGAACATGGTCAGTGCTTGCAACAAGGAATACTTCACAGGTTCTAACTGAAGTTCAGTAAACCTTTTTATTTGTAACCAATCCTAGACAAATATATATTGAATGTAAGAATGTAGCTTCTAACAGGTGATAATATGTTTTCAAAGACTGTGTTAGGTTTTACAGTTTGAGGAAGTCAGTTCTATTCATGCTAGTTTTTTGTTCTCCTGTGTTGAATAAAACTAGAGAGGATTTTTCCCTAAAGAGAAGAAATCAACTCTTATGATATGTATATATGTTGTTGTTGTTTTTGCAAGCAAATTGTTGTTGTTTTTTTTCTATTGATAAGATAAAACATTTCTTTTAAATGTTATTTAGAATGAATTTTCAATGCTTTTAGTTTGATAGTCTGATTTATTCAACATTGATATTCATTTGGATACCACATAATAGATAAGCTGTGTGGTATGTGCTATGGATTGTCATGACCAAGTCTCAAGTTTGAACCGAGCCTGTTCCATCCCCTACTGTCCTGTGAGAGGTTTAGACTAGGGTCTAAAAAATCTTCATTCCTGAAGGAATGACCAAAGCTTATAAAACAAGAAAAATATTTGTTTTAAAAAGCTTATATTAATTGTTTGATTTAATCTAGTCCCTTGGATCAGTCATGTAATTACATGTTTAATAGATCTAGTCTAACAAGAATAAATCTGAAATTAGAAATATTTGTACCAATTGTCAATCTTAAGTGCAGAAAAGAGAAGAAAAAAAAAAAGAAGTATCTGGGTCACTGAGTAAATGTTACCGTGATCGCATTTTTAAATGCATTTTAGTTTTAAAAAAGTGGTACGACTTCAATTCAAGCTAAATGGCTCAAGCCCGTACACTAACCACTTTGCTTATGAACATAGAAGGTTTTATAGTTATCTATTGTTATTGTTACCTAATTCTCTTTACAAAGTATAAAGGGGATTAATTCAACTTATACCACCACATCTGTCAAATACAAGCTCTTTGCCTTGTTTTCCATGCCCAATAAAATAATTAATTACCAATAGTTTAATGAAATAATTGTAAAAAAAATTTTATATGATTCTTATAGTTGTGCAAAATTTCAACTTGATCCGAGAATGAGTGTGAGAGAAATGGTGTGTTCAAACTTTTTACCAGACAGATTGAGTTAATATAAGCTTTGTAAATAAAAAAAAAAAAAAGGAATTGTACTATTGAAATTGAATTGAATTAAACTAAAAATCACAAGTATTGAAAATACCAAAAAATACCATTGTCAACTACAGAATTCTGGAATGCTCCTTGTAAAGGAACATAGGTACTGTAACCTCCTCTGTCAATGTATGAACCTAAATACTTATTTTGTTGCTTTTTATTGCTGACCTAAGTTAGGTAATGGACACATTTGGTACATTGCAAATGTAATATCTTATGTCAGTACTGGTATGACTTAGCCATTTCTAGTCCAGTTCCTGTCTTCTACTTTGATTGTCACATCACATTTAGACGGGGGGGGGGGGGGGGGGGGGGGGAAGAGTTGGGGAGGGGGATAAGTTCAAAACTCCTTGTACTGGTCACAGTTTCTTGTCAAAGTTTGTCAGAATAAAAACTATGAACAGTTTATTTAAGTAAAAATGTCCATCTATATGACAACCTCTCAGATTCCACTCCAAACCATCCCTTTCAGCTGTCTTGAGGTAGTCATTCTCTTTCTCTTACAGTGTAGACTTCTCATCAGATTTTGTGTTGTGTAGACATCTCCTCAGAACTTTTCTGGTATAGACTTATCAGATTTTGTGTTGTGTAGACATCTCCTCAGAACTTTTCTGGTATAGACTTATCAGATTTTGTGTTGTGTAGACCTCTCCTCAGAATTAGCCTGGTGTAGAGTTCTTAGAACTTGTCTGGTGATGCTAATTAATTATATATCCAAACAAACCTTACACTTATTATCAGTTGGTCAATGTGAAAATGAATCAAGTCCTTAATAAGAATTCTTATCAAACTGAACAATTTTCACTATTTTTTCCTACTGGTCAGTGATGTTTTTCTAGGGGAATTTCTTCTATGTGACTAGTTTTGTACTGGTTTAGATAGGTGTCAGTAAATGGATTATCTTGATCATGTTTGCTGGCGCATTCAAAGAGTTTGAAAAATCATGATTCCATTCAGTTTTATGATTTCTATTTTATTTTGTTCATTTTATGATTTCACATTTTAATATTACATAAAATTGTTATATATATATATATATATATATATATATATATCTATATATATACATATATAGATATAGATATATATATAACTTAAAATATTTTCCTTCTGTATATAATTTCTGTGAACAATTCACTAGTTAAAATGATACCTTGTTTAGTGTAAATATGTATAAAGGAAATATATTTCTGAATGTACACATTTCCATGATTTTTTAAAATTTAATTTTGATCTATCAATAAACTTATCATGCTGTTAAATTCTGACTTATTCTCATATTTATGATCCATAAATCATGCCCTTAAATTTTGACTTAGTCTCAAATTATTTTTGTATGATCCATAAAAACAATGTATGAATGGACTACAAACACTTCTATTAACTCTTTCTCTCCGTAATTATTTACAACATTCTGGTGGAATCAACGCTGGTATCATCAGTTAGGAAAGAGTTAGCTGACTCTGTATCTTGTTTGTATCTTTCTATTTCATTAGTTTAAGCCTGGCCACTTCCATACATCAGTGGTTCAAAATGATTGTAAAAGTTTAAGATTCAAAAAGCTAAAATAATAAATATTTTTAAAAATAAAAAACTTACATTAAAACCCACTGAATAGAAAATAATTTGTCAAAAGTGTTGGGTGTGAATTTCACTTTAACTCATACTAAACAGGCCCAATGCTTTTTTTTTTTTTTTTTTTTATTACAAATACAAAGAATGTTCTCAGACAACATCAGGATTTGCCAAGAAAGTGACTACTGCATACAACTAACACCATAGATTACGCTGACATGCCTTGATTATATTGAGCCATAAAAAAATGTAAGCCCATATTTGTCTAATATTGAAGACATTAATACATGATGGCTAAAAGCTTCTATCAAATCACTCTGTGTAGATCAAGTAGAAATTTTGCTTAATGATTCATTGTTCAAATGAATGGATATATAAAATGTATCAATTACCGGGTAATGAATTAGTGGTAATTAATTTTGTTTTATATTTTTTTAAAAGGGGAGTTACACCTTGCATAAATAATAAATTTGGCAGCAATTGAACATTGCTCTCCCTTTGTTTTTTTTAAAAGTATTTTTTATGTTAAATATATATTACGATGTGTAGAATACAAAAGTATTGATAAAAAAGTATTTTAAACTCAAATTTCTAATTCTAGGAAAATCATTACAGCAGTTTTCAAAATCTGTGACCATCATCCCCCCCCCCCCCTTACACACACAAAGAGTTTGTAAGATTATAAGAGGAATTGTAGAAATATATGTTGTGCAATTGAACATTTCCATTTAAGCTTTATATACGGCCATTTGGGGGAAATCTCATTAGCACATCTGTGCCTTGACTTTCATCATAACCAAATCCGTCCACTTTTCCCAGGCAGCAGATGCAAGATATCAAGAAAGAGGTTGTTCCATTCTTTTATGTTGTCCAGATACGCTTTTCTTCATCTCATTACAGTATTAGGGAAAAAA
The DNA here is from genome assembly GCA_036873155.1 of Biomphalaria sudanica. Taxonomy (NCBI): domain Eukaryota; kingdom Metazoa; phylum Mollusca; class Gastropoda; family Planorbidae; genus Biomphalaria; species Biomphalaria sudanica. The sequence goes on from JAZGLO010001553.1 coordinate 380,072, forward strand.
TGATATAAAATGGCTTTATAGAAAGTTAGTTTTTTTGTGAATAGCTCCATTCTTGCAAATCTATCAAAACTGTTTCTTAGAAAGCACTTACAAGGTAAAAGGAACCTGTGTGCAAAATTTCATGTAAATCCATTTGGCAGTTCCAGTAATCAGTTGATGGTATTTAGTTAAAGTTTATGATTCAAAAAGCTAAAATAATAAATATTTTTAAAAATGAAACTCTGAATATATTATTTATGTATTTTATATGTGTATGGCCCAATTAATTGAGGCTGTTAATGTCAAGTCCAAGAAGTAGATTGTTGCCATGATCTCACCACCACAGAAACAAGTAGACTCGAGATGCATTATGTTTCTATTGTAACCTCTACTCTCTGGTATGTCTTATTGTTAACTCTTTAACTAGAGACTTTATTTTCTGGTATAGTGTCATATTTTAACATTTTAAATTTGGTACATCACTCCACTAAATCCTATTATGTCCAAGTCTAAACACTCTGGCCATGCTATTGTACCCTATCAGACAAGTATTGCTCTCATTTTAAAATCCCAGTTATCATCTTCCATCCATGGTAATATCTAGTAATCAAAGAAAACAAAAACAACAAGTATTTGGAATCAACTAAAACAACGCATCAAAATGTATGAAAACAAAAATGTATTACATAATTTGAATAGCAGACAGACAATGTTAATACAAAGTATCCATTCTGTCCACAAAGTGAAACTTGGCAATCCTAGCACTGTAATAGTCTGATACAAGTATCCTAAAGTTATTTAAAACACACGTCATAATAGTAATGACTTGAATTGGGTCAAATACAGAAAAAATAATTGACACAAGCTCACTATGTGGCACTTCAATTTGTCCCAACAGTTGAATCTAGCCACTCAGCTAAATGTATTGTACTCTGTGTAATCTATGGTCTAGTAGTTTTAATTTAATACAATCTAGAACAGAAGATTTATATTTCTCCATAACTGTAACCATTTCCTAGCTCTTTAATGGACTAGTAGTTTTAATTTAATACAATCTAGAACAGAAGATTTCTATTTCTCCATAACTGTAACCATTTCCTAGCTCTTTAATGGACTAGTAGTTTTAATTTAATAAAATATAATATAGATCAGAAGATTTCTAATTCTCCATAACTGTAACCATTTCCCAAGCTCTTTAATGGACTAGTAGTTTTAATTTAATACAATATAATATAGATCAGAAGATTTCTAATTCTCCATAACTGTAACCATTTCCCAAGCTCTTTAATGGACTAGTAGTTTTAATTTAATACAATCTAGATCAGAAGATTTCTAATTCTCCATAACTGTAACCATTTCCCAAGCTCTTTAATGGACTAGTAGTTTTAATTTAATACAATCTAGATCAGAAGATTTCTATTTCTCCATAACTGTAACCATTTCCCAAGCTCTTTAACAGCAAACACAATGAAGATGTACACAAATGTGAAACTCAAATCAAACTCATACAACTTTTCATACCTGATGTTTTAAGAAACTTTATATTTGTAACTACTGGAATTTCATACATTAAAAAGGTAAAATGACGTTTGGATCTTTATAAAAATAAACCATTGAGTGCTACAGCTGCCCATAAACTCTACACACATTGGCTATTCAATAAATACTATACAGGTTAGTTTACTTACACTGACACACAATGCTTTCAATGAGATTTCTGTTTCAACAAGAAATTGATTTGTAAAAACTTTGGACATTGACATGAAACAAAACATGTGTACATGTTGACAAAGGGGCAAAGAGAAACTGTTCAAATACTCATTAAAAAATAAAAGCAATCCAATGAAATGTGCACATGAAATGAGTCTAAAAAATGAAAACCAGACAAGACTGACTGACATGGTATGTATGGTTTGTACACTCATTTGGTGACTTGTATGAAAGCTCATTTTCTCCATACACTTCTACTTTATCAATAGGAAAGCTCATGTCATGTTTGTTACAGCTCTAGTCTGCTCATGTACTGATCAATATTTATACAGACATTTGTAGGATAAAAACATAATAGGATTCATGTATGCACACTTTCTCACTCAACATTTGCATCCATACACACACACATACAATCTGATCAATACATTTTTGTGGGGGTGTTGAAACAGCAAGCTGGAACAAGATGATCACTGTCAACACAAGACCTTGTTCTACATGCTGAGTGTCAGCCATGAGAAATGTACAAGTTAAATGGCATTGAATCTCCAAAAATATTTTATCCCTAGGTGGAAATATTTGCTGCAAATCCAAAATCCAAGACATTCAATAAAAACACATGAAGTATACGTTAGACAGGACTGCCAGCAACAAAGATAAATAAGATGTTTGGCTGCAGGTTACTTAAAGTACTACTTGTTTTAGATCTGGGTTTAATAGAATTAAGAGATTAATAGATTGTAACTTCCCAAAGAGGACAACTCAAGGTTTGAGTCATGTCAAGCATGTCACTAACACAGGGGTTGGGTTTAGAACTTACATTGAATTAATTTTAGTTAGTAGCTGGGGTTTTAAAAATCTATCCAACATATGTGATGCATGTGCTGTTCCACTTGAGCTTGATGCTTTATCACTGAGCAAGATTAGCCCCAGACAGATCTTTTTCATGAGCTGTTAATTTAGAAGATGTTAAATCCAAGATTTACAGCAAACACATTATTCTCAAGATCTTACAATTGTGGTAGAGGTGAAATCCAGGAAATAAAAGAATTGCAGCCTTGTATGTGATCCATAAAGAATGTTAGCTCCAATCTTGCTTTCAATGTGTCCACAGAACAGGACTGTCAAAACTTGTCCATTTGCAACTTGCTGTCCCATCAGAACACACCAACAAAAAAATATCAAGCAGTGACACGAGTCAATTCACAGTGGCACCAAATAGTTGATGAGTGACTATGCTTTTATTGAGAGAACACTTGGATAATGATCTGATGGGCCTGCTATGTGTCACTCTTCCAAAGTTTGATGGTTTTGTCATTCTCCAAAGCTGCTGATGCAATGATGTTTTCTGTAGGATGGCATGCACAGCTCAATACAACATCTGAAACATACAAAAACAACAGTTTAATTCACCAACTACTAATCAAATGAAAAGATGCATAACTTGAACAGAAATAAACTAATCTCCCACTGAAAAACTTAAGATATTCAATATTTTGTCATAATTGATCAAGACAATTGTAGTGAATTTGTTTATTCGATTGTTTCCCCTAGTGTTTGTTTACATTTGTTAGACTGTGTACTGACCATATTTCGTGTTATGATCTCTACTATGTGTGTAGTTGTTTGTCATTCAGTGTAATAAAGCTTTGAGTGTAACATGGTTTTGTTAATGTTGAAGTACGACAACAATATGAAGTATCAATACAAAAGTCAAAATGGATGCAATACAAATTTTAGCAATTAACAGTAGAATTTTAATAATCATATGTCTGGGAAAAGATAACTACTGCAGGTATTGATGGAAAATAAATCCTTTAAAATGATCCCTGTCAACTAACAGTAAATAATATGTAGCAGAAAGGACGCTTAACAAACTAAAAAATGTGGATGTGGCATTTTCTGTCACAGGAAACAATCTTTTCCCTTTGAAACTTCTCATGTGACTAAGAGGCCAGTCTTTGATATCAAGTTATATTTTGGTCGAAAAATAGAATAATTCTATCACATAATGAGGACAAAAAGGCTCCTATGTACACTGTTTTTAACTTTCAATAATAATGTTAAGTTAACTGATCACTTAAAACTTGAATGTATTCTTTTCAATTAAAATGTAAGGACAAAGAAGTTAAATTCAATAGCATATTTTCAAAATACCCTAAAGCAACTTCAATACATAAACTCTGCATAATGTAGTACAATGCAGTAGGCTGTTACTGGTACTATTAGTACCAGTAATTTAAAATGCTTCTATTGATGCTTCCAAAATACTCACCTGTATGTCCAGCCAGTTTCTGTACCACCTCTTTCGTTTGTAAATTCCAGATATAGACCATGTTATCTTCTGAACCAGACACAATCCACTAAACAATATGAAAATGTTTTCATCATAGCATTAGGTCACAACATCAATACTTTTTAAGCATAACAAGAAGAGAAGTTTGTATCACAAGCAAATTACTAACCAGAATCTATAAAGCCAAAAATATATTTTTTAAAACATCTCTATTACTGGGATTTTTTATTTCGGAATCTTCGGGCACCTCTGAGTCCAACCAGCTATATGCGGTACCTGACATTGGTTGGGGAAAATTAAAGGCGGTTGGTCGTTGTGTTGACCACATGGCACCCTCGTTAATCGTAGGCCTCAGAAATAGGTCATCTGCCCTATAGACCACAAGGTCTGAAAGGGAAACTACTTTTTTTTTACTCGATCAAGTAACATGTTTCCCAACGGAAATTGAAAAAGAAAAGAAAAAAATGCAAATTTATATTGAAATAAGACAGATATGTGGAGCTCATGTTCAAGTTTTCTTACCTTTCCACCTGTCACAGAAAAGTTGGCAAAGATACAATATTTTTCATTTTTATGTCCCAAGTATGTTTTTAAACACTGAAAATACAAAGTTACATTATCATCCATTAGGAATAGTCATATACATTTGTAAAATGTTTTAAAAGTAAACACTTAGATAAATATCGAGACAGTGCATTTAAAAAAATAAATCACTAATAGCATTATGACTTTACTTCAATTAATAGGATTAGAACAATCAGGAAGACATTGTTTACAAAATGCCAATACCAAGGAGAATAAGTAATGTATACTTTTTAAACATATTTCTAATAATTGTGATAGAAATGTGTTTGCTAAGTGGTTAGGTGTTTGTCTTTTTAACCAAGGGGTACCTGGTTAAAAACTTGTTAAAGACTGGGATTTTTAATTTTGGGATGTTTAAGGCACCTCTAAGTCCACCCAGCTCTAATGGGTACCTCACATTAGTTGGGGAAAACTAAAGGCAGTTTGTCATAGTGCTGGCCCATGACACCCTCATTTACCATATGCCACAGAAACATGACCTTTCATCACCTGTCCCATAGATCGCAAAGTCTGAAAGGGAAACTAATAATTGGGGCAAAAAGACAAACAGTGAAAATATTGGATCCATGAGAGTAGTTTTATCACTGTCAGTTTTTCCAAGTCACTTTTAAACCAAACAATAGTTTTTTTAAACAGAAATGTTAAGAAATCACTTACCTTCCCTTTAGAATAATCCCACAATTTTAAAGTGCTGTAATTGAGAAAAATTCATAGACATTGATTAAGACTTCCTAACCTATACATCAAAATAAAAATTCTAAACAACATTTTAAACAATAGATATTTCATTAAAAACAATCCAATTTCTTTTTTCCTTGAGTACACATATAAGAAACAATACATTGAAAATGTTTATAATTGTGATTTGGCAAAATGTATTTATGTGTCCCGATTCAAAGAAAAGCCCTTAATCTGGCTCTTATAACAAAATGTGCAAACTGAAAAAGCTAACATCTATAAAAAAAATAAAGCTGAATAAGAAAATTACCAAATCTTTTTTTCATGCTGCTATAATTATCATTATGTTTCAAGAACACATAAAAAAAAACTTAGCATAAGATGAAGTAGGAGTGGTGTATATATGTATCAAAGTTCAAAGGCTAACACTGTACCATGTCATATCCAGTTAAGATGGTAATGTTTGTATTTGAATATAAGCTTTAGCATAGTTTTGAAATCACACTACATACATGTAAATTAACACAAAAATATCACAGATGAATAAGTTGGTTTTTTTTTTGTCTCTAGCTTGAATGTGATACAGGTTCAAAACAGAAAATTAGAACCCTAGTGTGAAATAATAACTCAAGCTTTTATTGGAATGCTGTCACAGATTCCTTATTATATTTATAATAATAACTCGATAAAATCTACCTTAGGTCTCTATACGTCTAGGTGTCCCTGGTTCAGTTCTAGTTAACAAAATAAAACAATGAAACCACTAGATCGAACACATAAACTTTAATCATCTTTACTGCATATCACACACGCTGGTCTGTCTAACAACCAAACACACTTCCGGTCATTCGCACAGATTGTAAAAATAGATTATACATACATACACACATTCATCCGTGACATCTCGCCCCTCCTGAAATTATAATCCATTTTTACAAAGATCACTAAATAAAACGATTATAAAAGAAATAGTAAACATTACACCACAATACAACAAAAATGTTCGTTCGATAGGCCACAAAGGCTCTGGGTATGCCACACAGGCGTTTATGTATCCAAACAAACTTGAACATAGTCACAGACTTTAATGTAGTCACACAGACTGCAATGTAATAGGCACACAGTCTATAGTTAACAGTCTATAGTTAAGACACACAGTCTTAGAAGATGAAGACACAGTCTTAAAAGATGACACAGTCTTAAAAGCTGAAGACACACAGTGTTAAAAGATGAAGACACAAAGTCTTAGTTGTAGACAGAAAGTCTACCATCAAGCAACAAAGTCTTAACTGTTGAAGACACAAAGTCTTTGATGAAGCAACACATGCTTGTGAGAAGCCACGTAGGCTTATATCTATGAGAAGCGTGACAGAATGTCTGCTACGACGTTTCCTTTACCTGAAATATGCTGCACTTCGAACTGAAAGTCCTGAAGCATCAGGGCCCAGCGAGTTACCCTGGAATTCACTGACTTTCGTGTGTTTAAACAGCGTAAGGGTGCGTGATCTGTGCGGAGTACGAATGTTCTGCCCAACAGGTATCTGGCCAACTTGGTCACTGCCCAAACAACTGCCAAGCACTCTCTTTCTACAGTGCTGTATCGTTGTTCTGTTGAAGACAACTTTTTACTGACGTACATAACGGGATGTAGAATGCCCTGTGATTCCTGTGCTAGGTATCCCCCGATAGCAACAGCAGATGCATCAGTAGCTAGTATGAATTCCTTCTGACAGTCAGGTAGACGCAGGATTGGCTCCTCAGCAAATGCCTTCTTGATCTTCTGCAGCGATACTTCACAGTCATGTGACCATCTGATCACGTTGGGTGCTCCCTTTCTGGTCAGGTTTGTGAGTGGCTCAGTCATCTCTGCAAAATCCGCTATAAACCTTCGATAGAAGTTGCAGAGTCCCAATAAACTACGGACCTGTCTTTTGGTTGTTGGCTGACGAAGATTCATAATCCGTTGTCGCAGTTCAGGTTGTGGTTTCAGTGAGTGTCCTCCAATTACATATCCTAGAAAGGAAATGTTCTTGCAACCAATCTCCACTTTAGATGGTCTCACGGTTAAACCATTTCTCCTCAATGTATTTAGAACCATTTCTAAATGTTGTAGGTGATCTGACCAAGTAATGTCATGAATGCAGATGTCGTCTAGGTAGCACAGTACATGGGGTAGATTAGACAACACCTTTCTCATCATTCTGCTGAACGTTGCTGGTGCGGGAAACTCATGACATTAAATTGAAACAACCCAAAAGGACTACTAAACGCTGTAAGTGGTTTAGCTTTATCTACCAAAGGTATCTGATAATACCCACGGGTCAAGTCTAGCTTTGTAAAAAATGTTGCGACTGCCATTTGAGGTAACAAATTTTCAGGATTGAGTAATGGTTCCGAATCAAGCACAGTAACTTTGTTAAGCTTCCTATAGTCAACACATATGCTTTCACCATAGGTGCCGTGTATGGTGACTCTGTTGGTGATATAATATCTAACTTCAGCATCAACTGTATCTCTTCCTCTACTTCCTTCATATACCCTAAAGGTACTGAATACGGTTTCTGTTTCACTGGTTAAGAGTCTTTGAGTATGAATGTCGTGTTTAATTGCTGCAGTTCTCCCTGGTACATCCGTCAAGATATCATATCTAGCCAGTACTTCTTTCACTTGCTTCGTTGGGTCTGCTGATAGTGACTTCAATTTTGCAATCTGTCCAAGTTTCTGATTGCTTTAAGGTTAATACAGATAGTAATGATCCCGTCAATTCATTTTCGTCTTTCTCTGGTTCATTAACTATCGCTCAACTGGAACGAACTACTTCATCAGTGTTAGTATTACTTTCCTGTGACTTTCCACTAAACTCTCTTAACATATTGATGTGATAAGTTTTCAGTTTTCCTCTCATGTTGATTTGGTAATCTACTGCAGTTATTTTCTTGACTACTTGAAATGGTCCTTGCCACTGAACAATCAGTTTACTGTCTTTCCTTGAAAGTAGTACATACACAAGGCTTCCTCCTTGAAGTTTTCTTAGAGTTTTATTTCTGTTAACAATGGTTCTGTGTCGTGCTAACTGTGACTCTAATGCTTGCTTTGCAAGTTGACATGTTGTTACCACTTTCTCTCTGAGCTCGACGACATGTTGATAGCTTGTTCTAGATTCATTATCAATATTTTCTTTTTTCAACAAATCTTTCAGCAAACTAAGTGGACCTTTGGTGTTTGCTCCATACAATAATTCAAACTGTGAAAATCCCGTACTTTCTTGTGGAACGGTAAGCAAAGAGAACTGCTGAGATGTACATGTCCCAGTCTGCTGGTCTGTCTAGTGCTACTTTGCCTAATAATCGTTTCTAAGTCCCGTTCCACCTCTCGCAAACCGAATTGCTCTGGGGCCTGTAAGGCGTTGTGAAGGTTTGACGAATCCCTAACTGTTTCAGAAATTGATGTGTTAACTCGGATGTAAACTGAGTCCCTTGGTCACTTAGAATTTCTTCTGGGAATCCTAAGCGAGAGAAAATGTTGAACAATTCATGAGTTACATTTTCTGCAGTTATTGTCTTTAATAGCACTGCCTCTGGCCAAGGTGTGCATAGGTCAACCATCATAAGGATGTATCTGTATCCTCTTTTAGACATAGGGTTTATGGGACACACAATGTCTACGGCTACTTTCTGAAATGGTCTATCTTGCAGATCTGTGACTGTAATGGGGCTTTTGTATAACGATCTTTGGGCTTGGTACTGGCACAAGTGCTGCACGCTGAACAATATTTTTTCACATCTTTAAATATTCCTGGCCAGTAAAAGTTATTCAGAATTCTTTTTCTTGTTCGTGCTGTCCCCATATGACCCGCAAAAGGTGAGTCATGACCTAACTCCAAAATTCTTTTTCTTTCGGCGGCAGGGACGACTAGCTGTAGTTTCTCTTTGTCATCTTGTCTCATCAGAAGCCCATTTTTCACTTTAAATTTACTGGTAGGACGCTCCGCCAATTCAAAAAGCTTAACCAATGATTGGTCCTCCTTTTGTTTTAATGCATAACTGGATGTTACATCTGATTCTGGCTGTTGATCCGACTATGTAGGATCGGTTGTCCCATGTTTTCTATTACACCAGATTGAGACTGCTGTTGGCACCTCTTTCGGTTTCCTTTCATATAGAAAAGCTACTAACTGAGGATTGCAAGATGTGAGGATCTGTCTCTGATGAACAGATCAATGAGACCTTCGAATGTCTTTTCAGTATTTGACAATTCTACCCAACGCATTAAGTATCTTGTAATCTCCTCAACAAATTCATGGAATGGCTGGTTTCTCTCTGGTTTAGCTTTATGGAACTTCTCTCTATACCCATCATCTGTCAAGTTGTATCTTTTCATTAATACTTCTTTCAACATGTCATATTCTTCTAAATTTTTCTTAGAAAAATTGATACAAGCTTGCAGTGCCTTTCCCTGTAACAATGTGCACTGAGTTTTAGGTATTTCTGTAGCTTGAGCATGGCACTTCAAATCTCGCCAAATATGCATCCATTTGATCCACGTTCTCATTAAAAGGTGGCAACTTTGGTTTCCATACAGGTTTTATATGCTCTTTGATTTCTCCTTTCGTCTCTCTAAGCTCCAACTCTCTGCCTTTAAATTTTTTTATTTCTACATTAGCTTCTTTCTCTTTAGTTCTTACAACGGCCTCTCTTTTTTTTAGCTCTTTCCACCGCCTTTCTTTAAAACGTTCCTCACGCTCTCTTTCTTTCTTTTCTTCTCTCTCTTTAACACGTTCCTCACGCTCTCTGTCTTCTCTTTCTTTCACCCACTCCTGTAGAGCTGTCCCCGACAATCCCATTTCTTTTCCAGCGGCTATTATCTGTGATAATTTGTCTGCCATCCTTGTTTATGTGTGTAGCATCAAATATAAACAATACAAATCACTTTGTCACTGTGTTTGAAATAGTTTCGTCTCGGCTGATAGACTTAGTTTTTTTTACCCGCCATTGCACGTGAGCGCACACACTTCACAACTTCACGGCCGTCTTGGTCCTTGACCTTTTCACAATGGCGAACAGCAGTTCTGCCTAATGTCTTCCAAGACTAAGTCAAGTAACTAGATAAACGAGCCCCTAAATATGTCACAGATTCATTATTATATTTATAATAACTCGATAGAATCTACCTTAGGTCTCGATATGTCTAGGTGTCCCTGGTTCAGTTCTAGTTAACGAAATAAAACAATGAAACCACTAGATCGAACACATAAACTTTAATCATCTTTACTGCATATCACACACGCTGGTCTCTGTCTAACAACCAAACACACTTCCGGTCATTCGCGCAGATTGTAAAAATAGATTATACATACATACACACATTCATCCGTGACAAATGCAATGTATGATCTAATAAAAAATAATGGTTATTTGAAGAAAACCATTCAGTAAAAAATATATTAATTAAAATCTAATGAAAATTAATTTGTATAAAACAAAAGTATATAACTTTTACTAATCCTAATTTAGCTGAGCTATTCAGATTAAGCTTATTCGCTATCTTCTTTGGCGTAATGCTAGGTCAAATGAGGAAGCGATTGTGGGAAGGCATCTATGTCAGGTTTTGCTAAGATGGCAATGTGTTCAATCTTGGTTGTCGACTGTTCCATACAAAAACAAAAGAATTGGTCATAACCAAGATTCTATATGCCAATGATCTCCAGATCACGGTCAACAAATTTGCATGAGCTGCTGCCTCTTTGTTTATCTATAAACCTCGAGAAAACAGAAATCATGTTCCATAAGTCACCCAACAAAACCTACTCAGCCCCAAAGATCACTGTAAATGAACAGTAGACCACTTCACAAATCTAGGAGGCATAGTATCAAATGACGCATCGCTTTGATTTCAAGGGAGGTTGATAACTGTCTGGCAAGGGCCAGTCGTACTTTTGGATGCCAAAGATGCTTGTGCTCCATCATAGACAAGACCGCACTACAAACAGCTATGTCCTTGGAAAACGCCAGTATGGACAGTATAAGTGGGACTGACAGTTTTGCTGGGCAGGGCACTTATCCCGTATGCCAAAAGCAGTTTTTTTTTTGTGAGCTGAAAGGTGGTCAACAAAACAGGTGCCCCACAGAAACACTTTAAAGACCAGCTTAGATGCCAACTTGCTTTTACTGGCCTAGAAAAGAGCACCTGGTTGCATGCTGCTTAAAAACGCAACAGCTGGAGGTCACTTACAAAGCCAGCGGGATACACATTTGAGACCATAAGAAAATCCACTGCTGAGGACAGAAGTAGACAGCGAAAAGAAAATCTAAATCGACAATGGTTATGCCTGGCTAACTATGTAGGTCACAGCTATGTAGCCATGGGAAATACTGTTTTCCTCAATCTTCGGACTCAATGACAAAGCTTATTTATTATTATTATCTTATCTTATTTTGATGGAGTTATATTTTGTCATGATGTGTTTAGTAACAATCTTTTGGGATATGAGTAGTATGAAAAAAGGTCCAGAAAATATTTTTTTATTGTTAATAATCAAAAACATAATAAATTTAAAATCCTGATTTTTTTTATTCTTTACATTTCACTTTATTTTCTATTAGATGGATAAGCGAGGATATTGCTTCTTTTTATTAAACAAATAAATAAACTGAGATTACAATGCAGCTTTAAAATTAAAAAACAAGAAATAATGTCTATCTTTAACAAATAAACTACAAAACTGTTTTTGCCAAATTACCTAATAAACAAAAATAAATGAATAATAAATGCAAGGAGTGTAATTCTAAATCTGAAAAAAAAAATCACAGCAAAGTTCTTACTTGTCAAGCGTAGCCGCCAAAATATATTTGCCATTAGGAGAGAACTTTACAAATGACACTGGTGGATTGTCATCATCTAAATAAGAAAAATAACAGTCTTATATGTCAGAACATACACTGATATTGATTCCTTCAAGTTTTTTTTTTCATAATAGTAGTGTAAAAAAGTGGCACAGTTTAATGTAATACTGACATTCAACTTACCCATAAGAGTTTTGAGACATTGGCCAGATGCTGTGTCCCAAATACGACTGAAACAAAGATAATACTTTTTAAAACTCTACTTCATTTTTATATACATTTTTACAAAGCTTAAATCAACTCAATCTGTCTGTCCATCTGTTCAAAAGTCTGTACACATTATATCTCCCACACTTAATCTCGAATCAAGTTGAAATTTCGCACAATTATTTCTTTTACCTGACAACGCAAGAATCAATTTAAAAATTTAACCAATTAGTTAATTAACTATTGGCAATTAATTACTTTGTTTGGTATCTCAAACACGGGAAAGAAATTGTACTTGACTGAAGCGGTGGTATAAGCTGAATTAGTCCCCTTTATAGGTTGCCGCTCTAAATTAAAACAAAAAATTTATAACAATACAATCTTGACTAGTCATAAGTACCTCATTAGAAGAGTGGTTAGAATGTTGGCCTAAGAAGGTGTATATAGCTATACAATCTTCTCTAGTCTTAAGTACCTCACTAATAGAGGGGTTAGTACGGCGGCCAGAGAAGTGTGAGCCACGAGTTTAAATTCATGTTGCCCCCCACCCCTCCCTTTTTGTAAATGCTTTTAAAAACCAATTATGGTTAAAGTATTTTTTTTAGTGCTATGCTTGTTTTATGAATATAACTACTTTGTATCTAACATGGGCATATTGTAGTTGAGATGTTAAATTTAAACCATTACTTGCCGCTGTGCAGCCAAGGTACAAATCTCCCCTTGAATACAAATTTAAAGCAAACTAAGGTCAGCAAATTCTATGAGTGTAAGTAAGATGAGTTTTGAGTTTAAAACCTCCCTCCATAAGGTTTTGAGTTTGAAACACCCTGCAGAGTTTTGAGGTTAAAAAAATCCCCATCTTCAATATTAAACTAAAGCAAACTAGTCATTAAGTTCTATGAGCATAGCCAAAGAGGGTTTTGAGTTTAAAACACCCTACAATAGTTTTGAGGTTAAAAAAAACATCTTTAATAATAAACATAAGCAAACTACAGTCATTAAATTCTATGAGCGTAGCGAAGGAATTTAAACCCCCCCTCCAGATAGTTTGGCAGCTAAAACTCCCCTTTTCAATAAAAAACTAGTCACAAATTCCATGACCATAGGCCAAGAGGAGTTTTGAGGTTAACCCTCCTCCCATTCCAACACAAGGAAAAGCAGAGCCACAATTACTAAATTTCATGAGCATAGCCAAAATGGGTTTTGTGGTTACCCACACACACACACACTTCCAATAAAAAAACTGAAGCAAAAACTACAGTAACCAATTGCTGGGCTTCATTAATAAAGTGCAGCTAATAGCAATTTTTTAATAGAAGAATTGCAGGATAATGCCATGTCAATACCTCAGAATATGCATTTTTTAATTTTAGTTTTAAATACCAGAAATAATGCTTGGCGCCCTAGCTGGCAAGGGTGGGGTGTCTACTTTCTTTCCACGAGCTCCAAGAGGAACCTATTCTAGGGTACAAAAAAACGTCTGAAAGAATGAAGGGTAAGAATGTAATGAAAATTAACTATGTATATATATACAACCCCCCTGAAAAAAATCATCCTGGCTACGCCCATGGTATCTTATCAATTTCAATAGTCAGAATTTCTATTTACCATAAACCATCATAACTGCTTGACACTATCAAAGAGCCATCTCTGTTAAAATGTACCTGCAGAAAGTAAAGATATGGTATAAAACTATTTTAAAAAATGTATGACTAGGTATATCCATGTTATGAAAATTATATTCTGTATCGCTTGTCGTTCTTATGTTTACATGTGCTTGTAACTCGTCCGTGGAATGTGTTCACGAAATGTGTGTTGTGTTGTCATTCAGTGTATTAAAGCCATACTATACAGACATGGTTCTCGACTCTCTTATCTTTATTGTTAATAACAATCCAATTATACAAAAGTATGAAAATGTTTTAAGAATAAAAAATGTTTTTTTTTAACTGATTATTTTTTTGATTGGTAAAGAATCTAAGGAAGGCGCAGTGGCTGAGTGGTAAAGTGCTTGGCTTCCAACCGGAAGAGTCCCGGGTTCAAATCCTGGAGAAGACTGGGATTTTCAATTTCAGGATCGTTAGGGCTCCTCCCAGTCCACACAGCTCCTATGGATACCTAACATTAGTTGGGGAAAGTAAAGGCGGTTGGTCATTGGCCACAGAAACAGATGACCTTTATATCAACTGCACCATAGAATGCATGGTCTGAAAGGGAAACTAATAAATCCAAGGCAGTAACTTTCTCTACAGTAAAAACTACAATATTTGTGTTGCACTTAAATAATTTTTTAAGTTTCTGAAAAACAATAGATAAGAGTGATGATGTATCATGTCATGTTAAGCCTACAATGTTAAATCAATATGAAAATAGAAGCAACTAAGACTTGACTGACCAGTACTATTGTTGCATGATCTTGGTCAATTGTTAAGAGTGACATAATGTAGACTGACTGGACTAGGGTGAGTTGTGTTTATAAATGTTTGAAATATTGGAGAAAACATATGATCTGTTGGATATGAGAGTAGACTTTGATATTAAATAAGAAAGATGAACATTGCTTCACAGTCCCAGTTGCTGAGTTACTAAGTGAGGGAAACTTACTTCTACTACAATGATCAAAATGATCTATTAACTAGGTCCATAATTCAACTTACAGCAGTGACAGGGTCTGAGTGAGCTGGTAATGTCTTCAAACATTTTCCAGTTTTAACATCCCATATCCTCACACTCTCATCAAACTGAAAGAAAAACAAAACATAAGCTGTTATTTCCATTAGTTCTAAATTAGTTTTATAACAACAATAAGTCACAGAACATATTTAGTTTTGGAAAAAAAAAATACTTGTAGAAAATTCTATATTTCTATCTTAAATGCTAAAAACATATACAAGTTTCTGATGTCATGTTTAAAAATTCTTGTCATTAATTTAATTTTTAAAAATGTGATCCTAACATTCTCTAAAATATCAGTTATGGTTTTTATTAGAATACTTACAGATCCAGAGACAATCAGATTTGACTGTGGGTTAAAATTACAGCAGAATACATAGTTACTGTGGCCTTTCAATGTCTTTAAACACTTGCCCTGGAAAAAGTATTAGAATCATTTTTTAAAGGGATTGCTCTTGTAACATTTCTGTTAGAATGTAGTACTTATATTACTTATGGCATGACTTTTAAAAATAAAACTAATCAACTTCAAAGATGCATTTTGTTGACTACAATGAGGTTTGAGTCCATTGCTATTCCACATTGATAAACGATCCCTGACTGGAAAGATTGGAGCAATGCAATACTCTTTTCAATGCTAATCCACAACGCGTTTGACAAATCAACCAAAGGCATCTATCTTCATTCCAGGTTTGATGGCTAACTTCTAAATATTGCAAAACTGAGGGCCAAAAATAAAATCAGAATCACTCTCGTTAAAAGACATGCTATTCGCAGACGAAGCAACAGCTGGCACTCTCACAAGAGGAGCTTCAGTCACTACTGTCCCGCTTCTCTCAGGCTTGTAAAGAGTATGGCCTAACCATTAGCACAAAGAAAACTAATGTTATGGGACCACCTGCTACAGCACCACCCTCCATCCTCATTGACGATAACAAGCTGGATGCTGTAATTTACAGTAAATGAATTCTGCTATCTTAGTTCTACACTACAAGTCTCTAGAAGAGGAGATAAAAAAAACGCATAGGGAAGGCACATCAACCTTTGCTAGGCCCCGACCAAGAGTTTGGGAAAACCAGAAGTTCACTACAGCGACCAAAATGGAGGTCTACAAGGCATGTGAGTTGTGGACTACCTACACAAAGCAAGACAGAAAACTAAACTCATTCCACTTGCGCTGCCTTTGAAGGATCTTGAAAATAACATGGAAAGAAAGTGTGAAATACTGAGATTCTCGCATGAAGGGGCCTTCCCAGCATCTTTACACTCCTCAGGCAACGCCGCCTGCGCTGGCTCAGACATGTTCGCCAGATGAAGGAAAATCGCACCCCAAAAATCATTCTGTACAGAAAACTTGCATCTCGCTCAAGAAAACTGGTCGCCCCCCACCTCCGTTACGTGGATGTGATAAAACGGGATTTAAAATCAGTGAACATTGATACTGATGATTGGGAAGACATAGCCCTAGACAGCACTAGTTGGAGAGAGACAGTGACCAAGAAAGCTATGGACAGCGAAAAAATATGTGACTCAGCTCTTGAAGAAAAGCATGCCATACGAAAAATGGCAGACTCCTCTACCACCACGGCGAAAGCCACCTTGACCTGCAATATATGAGGACGGGAGTGTCTCTCCAAAATAGGGCTCCACAGCCTTATGAAAAAGTGAATATTGAATATCAAACATACAATGATATTCTCATCCTATCTAATCTTATATAATACAGACGTTACTTCAAAAAAGAAGATGATTACGTCCTACGCGTCATGCATTTAGTCATGCATATTAACCAATGACTTAAATT
Source organism: Biomphalaria sudanica (assembly GCA_036873155.1). Taxonomy (NCBI): domain Eukaryota; kingdom Metazoa; phylum Mollusca; class Gastropoda; family Planorbidae; genus Biomphalaria; species Biomphalaria sudanica. The sequence continues at coordinate 396,846 of JAZGLO010001553.1, forward strand.
CTGCCAAATCACTGGTTTTCCTGGCTAGCTCAGGCAACCCATTCAATGCTCTAATAGCACTAGGGAAGAAGGAGTATTTGTACAAATTTGTCCTAGCATATGGGACGAGGAATGTGCCTTTATCTTTGTGTCTTTCAGAGTATTTTATTAAATTTTGTTTTTGTATTTGAAGATTATGGTTCAGTGTTTTATGTATAATTGCTACTTTACTTTTGAGTCTTCTGTCCTGAAGGCTTTCTAAATTTAGTGATTTTACTATAGGTGTTACTCTAGTCAAATGTCAATATTCATTTGTAATGAATCTCACTACTCTATTTTGTGTCTGTTCCAGTTTCTTAATGTTTTCTTGAGTTGAGGGGTCCCAAATGGAGGATGCATATTCTATTATTGGCCTAACCAAGGTTAAATAACATTTTAGTTTTATGTTCTTATTTGATTTATAGAAATTTCCCTAATGCTTTGTTGGATTTTTTTTATAGTTTCATCAATATGTGGATTCCATGCCAGTTTTTCTTTTATTATAACACCTAGGTATTTTGAGTTTTTAGTCTGTGTTACTGGTTTGCCATGAATAAGATAAGTGGAATTAATTTGTTTTAGCTTTTTTTGTTACTCTTAACAACTGACATTTTTCTGGGTGGAAAGACATGCTCCAACTTGATTCCCATTTCTGTAATTCATCTAATTCTCTTTGTAAAATATCTGTGTCTTGTGTTGTTCTTATTGTTCTATATATTATGCAATCGTCTGCAAATAATCTGACTTTTGTTCCTGAAGTAATGCAATTTGGTAAATCATTTATGTAAATTAAAAATAGTAGTGGACCCAAGACTGTTCCTTGAGGTACACCTGAGTTTACTGTTATCTGTGTTGATTTAGAGCCATTTATTATTACAGTTTGTTCTCTCCTTATCAGAAAATCTTTAATCCACTGATGCAGTGTACCATTAATGCCAAAATATTTTAATTTTTTAAGCAAACTAGGGTGGTGAACTTTGTCAAAAGCCTTCGAAAAATGTAGTAAGATAGCATCTATTTGTTCACTATTATCAAAACCTTTAGAAAAATCTTCAATTAGTCCTATTAGTTGTGTTTCACATGGTGTGAGGACATTTCCTAAAGCCATGTTGGTATGGGGTGAGGACATTATGTTTGTCTAAGTGGTTTATGATGTTGCTACATATTATGTGTTCTAGGATTTTACATGTGATGCTGGTAAGTGATACTGGTCTGTAGTTTCCTGGGTCAGATTTTTCTCCTTTTTTAAATAGGGGGGTGACATTAGCTTCTTTCCAGTCCTTTGGTACTCTGCCCTGGTTAAGTGAAGCCTGAAAGAGTATTTTGAACACTGGGGCTAGCTCATTGCTTAATTCTTTGAGTAATCTAGCTGGAATACCATCAGGTCCAGACGCTTTATTTGGTTTGGTGTTGGCTAATAGTTTTTGAATTCCATTTTCTTGTACTACTATATCTTCTATGTTGTCTACTTGGTTCAAATTCAGTAATATGTAATAATATTGACCCAATTATCTCAGTGAGCTAGTGGTCTTAACCACAGGAAGTTCTGAGAAGTACTTGATTTGGAAACCAAATGTTCTGATGTTCAGAACCACAGCAGTATCCACTGGTTCAGATGGGCAAGGTATTGAGAAAAATGTGGAATTTAAAGGAAGAAATTGTTATGTCTCTTGAAGAACATTGACTGTTACTTTGTGATTAATATTTCTAATGAAGTATGGAGGACAGAATAAATGTTTTTCATCGGAATGGGTTTTGCACATGAGATTCCAAAGAAAGCTTTTCCCCATTTCTCCTGGCAAGCATTTTTCTTTGCTGAAAGGTAAACTATTTCTAGTCGGTCAAAAAGTACAAGAAGCCAGGATTTCTTGATTGCAAATTTTAAGACATCAAGAACTTGGAACCAGTTTACAATATCCTAAGAATATATATATATATATATATATATAGATATATATATATGCAGTCCTCTTCCCCACCCCCCACCTCAATATTCCTAAAAAAAAATTAATGTGGTCATTGATTGAAAAGGTTGCCAACCCATGATTTAGACAAATTCATGATTAATGGCAGACATGCCTACCCCCAATACCCAGAATGTGGAACACTCTGGTTGGAAATGTGGAATTTAGGGCTCCAATGTGGAACATAAACGCGTTTACGTTGGGCAGCCATATTGCGCATAGTAAATAAAACTTTAATTATTTAAAAAAAAAAAATGCCAGTTTGCTTCTTATACATTAGATGTAAATAGTATAATTAAAAGTAAGAAAACCTGTAATTCATAATTATGTCCTTTGTTTCAAATGAATAGTTCTATGTAACTCTATATGATCTAGCCTTTTCTAGGGCTCTGGTCTAAATGCCTCTAGTTCTAGAATTACTCTGAGTCTACAAGACCTAGATTATATTTAATAAGTCTTCTTAGTCTAAGGACACAGATTATAATAATTAGATCTAAATCTATGGACTTGAGAACTAAATTTATTACATCTAGAAATCTAGATCTATCATAATTCTATTTCTACTATTAAGTCTATTTCTAGTCCTACTTCTATATTCTAAATCTAGAAACTAATTTAGACTTAGCATAAGTAAAAAGTAGATCTATAGCCTTACTGTGCCTAAGTTAATTAATTACATATAGGTCTAACTAAATCTAGATTTTAATAACATTTGTTTTTCTTAGAAACCAGTTAATAGATTCTAAGAATAGATCTAGTATCTAGACTAAACTATGTATAGATCTAGACCAGTGATTCTCAAAGTGGTCTATATAGACCTCCAAAAGGTCTACGAAAGTGAAAAAACAAATTGGGGGTCTATGAGATGTCCACGGGGGTCTACAATAACAAGATTTCATTTAAGCATGTCGTGACTTTAATTTTTACATCCCATTAATGTAATTCTTCACACTAATATATAATGTGCACCTTAGTTAATCCTTTAAATATTTATCCTGCTATTCAATCAAAAAATTGTTGTATTTAATTTCAATAATTATTTAAATAACTTAATTTTGTCTACATGTAAGTAATGTTTAGCAAAAAGAAATGTTAACTGTATAGCGTTGATTATTTAAAATTGTTCATTCCTTCCTTATCAAACATGCCAATTGCCTTTTTATTAACGATATGAAACTAATTACACTGGAGGATCATCTGAGACAATGCTATCCTGATAAAAAGATTAGAAAAACTTTTGAACATTCAAAGATAAAGTTCAGAATAGACCCACAAAATATCTCTTCGACATCATATAGAGAAGATGTGGGCCTCTTACAATATCTGTTTACTTATAGCAAAATAGGGTGGTAGTGGTTAAGCGCTTGACTTCCGAACCTGGGATCCCTGGTTTGAATCTCTGTGAATTTTGAATTTCAGGATTTTTAGGGCTCCCCTGAGTCCACCCAACTCTAATGGGTATCTGACTTAAGTTAGGAAAGTAAAGGTAGTTGTGCTGCCCACATGACACCCTGCTTGTTACCTGTTGGCCAAAGAAACAGATGATCTTAACATCATCACAAGGTCTGAAAGGGGAACTTTACTTTTTTATGACAAAATATATTAAACACTAAAGGTAAAACATTGATTTTACCAGCCGTTGTAGTTGTAAAAACTGTTTTACACAAACCTACATCTAATATTATTAAAAGAATTGCTTTAAGCAACACTACAGTTCAAGGACACCTCGGTGGTATGAGTTATAAAAATTAAAATATTATGTAATTCTTTGCAAACAACATATATACAGTTTGGGATCAGCAGTGTCACAGGCTCTGACAGGGTGTAGTGATGCGTGAAGCAAACTGCATTAGGGTCGTGGGCTCCTTAATTTTACTCAGGGTTGACCCACAAAATCTTTTCCATGTTTGAGTATAGTTGCAAAGCAGGAGAGCTTTGAATTCAGTTTTACTTCTGTTAATTGGGTAGCCAGCCAAGGCTAATAAGCCCTTCATGCTCGAAGCTAACTGGCTTCGCCCCTTCTCCTGGTAGTGAAAACATCTTCGCCACACGTGAAAGAAAGAAATACACAATAAACTGCTCTTTGTGAAAACTTTTAGAATGATACTTAAAGTAAATGAATTAATTTAATTTAATATTTGAAGGACTACTTCAACAACAAATTCCTATTTGAAAGAACATCTGTAGCAATGGATGATAAACCAGGAAAAAGACATTTCCAGTGTCTTTGGTGATTCCAGCAATACATATTAATTTTTATTTTAATTGGCTTCAATTTAAATTTTATCAATAAAAAAAGGTAGATCTCTATAATTTAGTATGTAGCTTTATTTTACTTTTCACTTTTCAACTCACTAGATAGAAATTAGTTTAACAAAAATGATGAATCTGAAAAAAATATGCAAGTTAAACAGGGGGTCTACTGAAAACCAGAAAACATGGCAAGGGAATACATACAAAAAAGTTTGGGAACCACTGATCTACTCTAGATCTAGCTTAACCATAATGACCATATCTTTGTAAATTTAGGACACACCAGGTCCAGAAGGAGATGAAATGTAAACAATAAACACAGACCTATACATATATATATATTATTTTGCATTCAGTATTTTCATTTCGCATGCGGAAAGGCTAAACATGTGAGCTTTTTTAAAATGTAATGGTGAAATTGTTAAGGATCATTAATTTAGTCATATAAATTACTTCATTAAATTTACTAATTAACCAGATGTGAGGCAGAACTTACTGTTGCAAAATCCCAAATTTTCAGAGTTTTATCATCTGATGCACTGACTAAAAGCTTGCTATCTGTTGACCAAGCCACATCACTCAAACCCTGTGGAAGTTAAAAGTATAGAACTAAAAGAGTCTGCATAGTTTCTTGAAATCAACAAAGAAAATAATAAACATTGGGAACACTGTTTACATGAAAAAATCATCATTGAGATGGGTTTTTTTATTCAAAAAAAAAGATATTATATTATAATAATTATAATTATAATTAGTAAGTGCAGCATACCAATTTATGTCCTGAAATAGTCTTTTCAAACTTGCCATCATAAGCACCCCAAATCTTAATCAATTTGTCAGCGGCTACAGACACACAAAATGTAAATATTTTCTATCAATTGTGATTCTGTTTTAATTCAAGTTCACTTACTGTTTAACTAAATACATTCAATAATTGTGAGAAACTTGTTTTTTAATAGAAACCTACAGCAAGAAAGAAAATAGAAATACTTACAAGAACTAGCCAGCCATTCACCATTAGGACTAAATTTGACAGATGACAATGCTTTAGTATGACCAGCTAATGTAAATTTTAAAGAGTAGTTTGGTTTCTGAAAAAAAAAAAATGTTTCATGATTTGCTAATTTGATCAAAAAGAAAAATTACAGAACAAAGTCCTATTGAAATTAGTTAAACAATTTAGGATCTTTCACCCCTCAGAGATTCAGATACGATGGCTTACTCCAGGACTAGATTTTCATCATTTGGGCCCAAGGCATTTTGTCCTTTTATGTGAATACAATCATTAAGGTATTCCAGTCTCTTTAAGCCACTCTTTCATCTTCAAGTCGCAATATTGTCTTTTTTGCTATTGTTAAGCAAGGGAGGGACAACCCCCTAGAGCAAATTACAGCAGCTGGCGGATATTATTTGGTCGGAGTACACTCACAGTTATTAAGCTTTTTTTTTTTTTTTAGATATTTGACTGGAAAACATAAGTTTTTAGAAATCAATGTAGATAAATGATTAAGTTACAAAATAATATCCTGATCACACAATCTCAAATCCCCAATGTGTCATCTTTCAAAAAAGTTGATGCAAAGCTGCACTGAATATCAAGCATGTTATTGGCCTCATATCAGAACTAGGGGTCTTAATCACATGCAGTTAAGGACTGCTTGAAAAATGGCAAGCTGAACATTTAGTTGTTTTGTACCATAGCCCGATTCCATGGCATAGCATGGTCTGGGTATTGAGAAGAGTTTGGAATCTCAACGAAGAAACTGTTATTCTCCCCCTCAAATGAAGGACATTGACTGTGACTTTATTACAATTTTTTCTAATAAAGAGTCAAAGACAGACTTCATGTTTGCCATTGACATTATATGTCTAAATTGAATGAATAGAAACTGGATTGAAACTTCAAGGCAACAGGTTGTTGGAACATAGAATATATATATATATGCCATTTCAGAGAAAGCTTTATCTTTTCTCCAGGCAAACAAATAAAAACACAAATTTAACAATAAAACATTTGCAAAATTAAATTTTATAAAAAAAAAAAGCTAACGTGTTATAATTTCTAAATTAAATTAGAGGTTGCCCAAATGTCATATTTTTTAAGCAGGACCTGTACAAAAAAATGTTGCCCACCCTTGCCCAAGAGGCAAAAGACTGATGCCAAGAGTAGAAGAAGAATGTATCCCAAAGGTTCCAAGAACAGCTTACCAGGAACTATTGTGTTCATTCCATGAAGCATAAAAAATGTCTCAAAAATGTAAAACCATTAGTAAATCTAATTTTTCAACACATTTTTTTTAAATTTCAAAATGAGTCTACTTTTTTTCCTCATGCACTGATTAGTTTCTAGGTTTTTGCCAGCACAAGATTTTCCTACTCATATCCTTTAATCACTTGAAATTTGTCCTGTAATTAATCCACTACAAAATGTCAATGCATTAATGTTTAATTTTGTGTAGTATCATGTACATAAATAGACTAGTCATTGACTTCAAAAGCTATCTTTTAATTTAAAAGTCTTTTATTCCTGTCTTAAATGAAGTAAAGAGTTACAACATACAAGACTTTGTGAACTTGATTTTGTTGCACCACCTCCTCCCCCACTGCTTTGTGATGCTGCTGTTGTAGTATTGGAGGCAGAGCCAGTTAGTATAGGCTTAGTGTCAAGTGATTCTGCTTTAGTTGAATTGCTCTCTTCTGACATGTTTCTGAAAATAATTTCAGTCACAAACAAGTGAATAAAACAAAAAAGCTAATTATAAACAACAAAAAAAAAAAAAAAGCTTATATGAAGTGTAATTGTATCAATTAGTTTGGATCAGTCATGTAATTAAATTTGCAATAGATCTAGACCAGCAACAATAAATGTGTGCGATTAAAAATATTTTTACCAATTGTTTTTGTTGAGCACTATTTCATGCTTTGAGCTTTCTCAACACATATTTGGACCATTTGGGGAAAAAGGCTGGGGGAGGAGAACAACCTGAATTTGAACTTCCTGCTCACACCTCCTCAAGCCAGTATACTAACCACTCTGTTAGTGAGGTGTTTATAACTATAGAAGATTATATATTTATGTGTTGTCAAACTTAATTTAAAGTGGGAATTTATAAGCAATATTAATTCAGCTTATACCACCACTTTAGTCAAGTACAATTTCTTTCCCTTGTTCAAGATACCAACCAAAAAATTAATTACAAACAGTTCATTAACTATTTGTTTTTTTTATTCATAATTTTGTGTCAGGTAAAAGAAATAATTGTGCAGAATTTCAGCTTGAACAGAGATTGGGTGTCTGCGAAATAATGTACAAACGTTTTACAAATTAGCAACTGGTGTTATAAAAGAAATAAATCAAAGTTTACTAAATAGTTTTTATGCTGTTTAAATTAATAAATAAAATGCCTTGTTTAGCTTCTGATAATTACTTTTAAAGATTTAGTAAATCCTTAAGTGTATCAGTATAATTTTTAAAAGAACATAATTTTTTAACATATTTTAACATATTATGCACTGGGCATTCTTTTTTAGAAGGAATAGAAAAATAACAATTATATAGGATAAGAGAAGGGTGATTAGAAATGAAAAAGACAAGAACAGATTAAAAATCACTTTTAAAATTATCAGTTCTAGAATAACAAAATATCAATCACCAGAACTATTCCTATATTTAAACAATGATTTTTTCTTTCTAATAATAATAAAATAATAATTATAGCTTTTATATGGCGCTTCTTTCATGCTTAAAGCATGCTCAGAGCGCTATGGTCCTATCTCATATGTGGACCAGTGGGGGAAGGGGGATATCTGGGAGAAGGTTTTCTGCGCTGTCTTTAGGCACTGAGTAAACACAAATCTGCTAGAGTCTGGTGTCGAACCTCTAGCCCCCTTCATGGGTAGCCAAGACAAGCTAAGTTCAAGTTAACTCTGCCTCTTGAACACGCTTCCCTGGAGATGTCTAATTTAAAATTATTTTTTTTTTAGAATTATAGATACATATCCACTTGTGAAGGTCCAGAGGAAGGGTGACCAAGGAAAAAATGCCTTATTAAATATGATGGTGTTTTAAAGTGAAAAGGAGCTAGATGAAAATTCTAAAACAATAAAAATAAACAATCCAGAATTCTAGGTAGTAATCTAGGTTCAATCTACACTAGCTCTACAATCAGTCATGATAATAAAATAGTAAAATGTCAGAGTAAAAAATTCAACTCTAAGATGTTAAGATGGAATATAGCATCTCGTGTTTTATGTATTATATACATATACTAATTATAGATCTAAATCTAGCTATTTTACTTTTTATTCTATTGTCCTCAAGTATCTCTAAGCTTATATTATATAGTGATTCTACTATTGGTGTTGTTCTAATCAAATTGGAATATTTGTAATAAATCTTGCTGCTCTCGTATTTGTTCTAGATTCTTTATCAGTTTATGCTTTTAGTATAGATCTAGAGATTCTAGTCTACTTTCTAATTTACTTAGTACTAGTAGTGTAGATCTATCATCGATTCTAGTCTTGAGTGTGTAGGTGATCTGTAGATTAGAATTATGTTAAAGCTAAACTAGATGAGTACTAGACTAGATCTAGTAACTAGTAGACTCTAAATCTAGATCTAGAATTATATCTAGATATAGATTTATATATGATAGATCTAGTAAAATGTAGTTAATATGACTATATCTAAAAATCTAAATATAGACTAGAATAGATTACTGACTGATTATAATAGATTCTAGATTAAGATCTATCCTAGTCCTAAGTATCTATCAATATAAAAAATGTACAATATAATATAGTCTTTAAGGTAGGTCTAGATATATACTTAATATATACTTACTATACAAATTTTTTTATTAATAATAATTAATTAGTCTATAATATATAATCTAGATATTTTTTAGATCTAGACTCTCTAGCCTAGTCTAGATCTAGAATCTAGTCATGAATCTGTACAACTCATTGTTTTTGTGGTCATTACAATTACATCTTTATTTTGATATTTAATATGAAACTAGCATGCTGTATAATTGTGTCCATTTTCCAATGATTCTGACCCAATTTCCTTCCATTTAGCTGTCTTTTTATTAATGTAAGAAACAAGAATTTCAAATTTGTAAGTCAGGTTGTTTTGTTTTTTCTATGTTACCAGGATGACTTTAATGTCTTTACCTCTTCCTGGGCCTAGGGTTAAGACTATACTTTTTAGTTGGCTAAGTCTATGCTAATGAGCCCGGCAATATTTGTTCTGTTTTTGGAGCAAATTTATTTGATTCATAAGCCAAGTTGTTTGATTTCATACAAAAAGAATGTAATAGAGGGTGTTTGTATTAAATTACTATTTTCTTACCAAAATGTATTTCAAACAGCCAGTTTTGGACATCAATGTTAATGATCTTATATTATATTTGTTTGTTTGTTGTTTTTTTTATAGAGAATAAATGGGCAATGTTTGGAGTGAGCTTGGTACATTGAATGAAGTAAAATACCTAGGCCTAGATCTAGACCTTCTAGATAGATTTAGAAATCTAGATTTATATAGAGAGAATATAGAGGATTCAGCTAATTCAGCCATTTAGGCAAGAATGGCCATCCTAGGCTAGCCTGTACTTTACTACAAAAGATCATCTGTATTAGAAATGTATTAAATTAAATGAATAAACAAAAAACACTAACAATCATGCAAACATAAAATAAGTCTAAAAATTGGTGTAGAAGTCACTATCCCAGTGACCTAATTTTGGTAGAATAAGTGTGTTCATATTTTTATTTTGTGTTTGTATTTATTATGCATAATTTGAAAACATCTTTAAAAAAGTTTTCATGTGATGGGCTGTGCATGGGGATCTTAAAATTTAGTTAATAATATATAGAATTAAAATCTTGAGTTTATTGATGCCAAAATATCTAGAGACTGTTTGAAATGAATTTTGCCAATTTTGGTGTTTAGTTTGGGGCACAAAAATATAAGACTTATAAGTAGATCTAGTCATCCTTATTCTCCTTAAACTTTATAATGAAGATTTTGATACTTCATTTTCTTTTCTATGTCAAACCATTATCAAATAATCCCTGGTGCTGCTATTCATTTATGTCTAATATATGTATGTAGCATACTTTTATACTAGCTTATAGTGCCTATAGATCTAGATCTAGCCTAAAATCTAGGTTTTTGAATAGCATAAACTACTCTAATCAAGTCTAATCTAGATTAATCTAGATCTATGTCTTATGTATACTCCCCGTAAAGTCAGTGTCACAGTGAGTGTCAGTATAGAATGATAGAGATAGATCTAGATTTGATAGATTAGTTAGATCTAGATCTATCATCTAGACTAGATCTACACTTTACTACACTACTAATCACTACATACTAGATCTAGATTACATAGACATAGAATGATAGATAATTAGATTCTAGAATTTAGTAAAGAATCTCTAGTCACTAGAGAATCTAATAGTCTGTTAAATAGACTTTATATCTATAGCATACTATTACTACTATAATACTATTAGTATTATATAATTAATATTATAGATCTAATTATGTGACTGTAGTAGACGTACTAGTACTAATATTAATAGTATATTGTTACAGTATAATTAATACTACTGCCAAAAGTTTAAAGTACTGCCACTCGGAGTCAGAAACACTCGTCTCGAGTACACATATTCATGATATTGATGATATTCCCGTAACACGGACTCAAGACTAGTCAGAGTGCAGACTTAGAGTAGGCTAGACAGAGACAACTTTTATTCTCATTAAATTTAGTATCACAATACTCAATAAAATTCTCTCATCTCTACTCGGTCTACTCACTACTGTACTGCAGTACAGTCACTGGCACTGCTTCTCTGACTACTCTCTGTCTCTGTCGAGTGAAAGTTAAGTAAAATTAAGACTTTAAGTTGAAAGGGACCGTCTGAAGACTGAACTGACGGAATAGTTTAAAGAGTAAATCTAGATCTAGCAGTGCATTAATATCTTCTCAACTCTAGATCTAGAAATGCAAACTTACTTTCGATATCGAATGAAAAACAATTTAAGAGAAGATTAAAGTCAGGCAAGAGTTTATGCCGTTAAATCTATTGCAAAGCTTGTCGATAACTGGCTTCCATGGGCCATAACACTGAGCATGTGGGAAAACAAAGGATACGCATGCGCATAACGCTAGAGTCTATTCGATTCACCGCGTTTGTGCGCGAAATAGACTAGGCACTAGTGAAAAAAACAAGGCCAATCTATTTCTGCTTCTCACGCATGAAAATTAAGAAGGCATTTTAATAATATTTTCACATTCTTTTGAAATGTGTTGCCTTCTAGTTGTAGAGTCTAGGACGCCAAAAAAAAAAATACTTGTGAGTAATAGGCCTACTATAGGCTTAAGATTTCCATTCATAACATAAACGAACTTCATAGCCTAGCAGGGGAGGAGTGGGTGTCCAAATCGGCCCTAGGCATTACCAAACGATCCGGCCAACAAATTGATAGACATGTAATGTACATCTATTGTTAACTGCCGTCACAATAATTGAAATGTTGATAGTACATTAAAAACTTTTTGCTTTGCAAACGTAAATATAATGCAGGCCTAATTTTACGTATTGTAGGCTATTTCTATATTTAGATATAAGACTTTGACGCTACAGGTAATTAGTTGTGTTAAATGAATTTGGAACGATTTGAGATAATTAAAAGAGTGAATCTTAACACTTGAAAAGGTAACAACTTGAAAGTTCTTGAAATACATTAATATGATTAATTTATCCACATTCTAGTGACCAGAAGGTTCCCCATGAATAGGCTTTAACCTGAAACCCTGCAATAGTTCTTGTTTCATGATGATTTCAAGCACTAACTCATAATCCAAGCTGATCATTATAAAACAAGCCCGTGTCAATAAATTGTACTTCTTTAAAAATCATTAACAACCATTTGGACAGTTATTACAAGACAAAACTTCTTTAAAATTCATTAACAACCTGGTCGTGCGGTTTGCGCGCTGAACTGTCGTTCAGATTTATCAATGGTCCAGGGTTCAAACCCTGCCCGCTCCCATCCCCCATCGTCCTGTGGGAGGTTTGGACTAGGAAGTAATTATCTTCAACTCTGAAGGAACATCCGAAACATGTAAAACATTTGACAAGAATCAACGTTCTGTTCCACTTGTATTCAGAATGTTGTATTTCTTTCTTTGTATCAATTCATTACGTAAATTGTTAATGCCAACTTGAGTTATTCAAAGTCAAATTACAATACTGTATCAAGACACTACCGTTTCGTGATCGGGTGTTGTTTCGAGTCACATTTTAAAAGGCTTCAGACTGAAGACGCATGTTTATATTCAGAAGGAATTAAACGGTTCTGGAGCTTCGTAGATCTTGATATAAGTTTGTGTTTCTACAGCGCTGTTTTGGATTGTGTGTGTGTGTGTGTTTATATGGTGACGGTGGGAAGCGGTTATCTATTGGTTCAAAATTGGTTGTGAATGATGCAACATCGGTGGAATTGTCATCACTTGGTTTTCATTAGGACAGACGACGATGGAGAGCTTGCCGGAGAGCAGTGATCTTACCACTGTCCCCCAGGCTACGACTTTCTATTAGGGTTCCAGCAAGAGCTGGGCGTGAAGCAGACTCTCAGCACTGTGCACGATAAGCGTTCATCGCCATCTTGTCCATCACGACGAGAAGCAATACTTCAGTAATGTTCATCTGAATATGGTTCACACTCACGTCTTTATAGGTTCATCTGAATATTGTTCACACTCTCGTCTTGATAGGTTCATCTGAATATGGTTTACACTCTCGTCTTTATAGGTTCATCTTACTATGTTCACACTCACGTGAACTCCATAGCTCTATAACACATAACGGCCTTAAGTGTCTTGTTTATCGTTTAGTTTTGTATAAGTTATTGACGTCTACTAGAAGCATTATATAAGGATGCATGATATTTAGGACAATGCCTAATATTATTAAACGGTTCGAAAGCGGCTCTAACGATTATCCTAGAAATTTAACAGTTGATGTATATCGCTGAGAAAAGAATTACGAGCTCGTTGGCCACACTGGGAAAATTTCTTGTTTGACTGCTTAATTAGGATTTTTTTTTTGTCTCTGGGTTGGGGGTGGGGTACAAAAATGTTCCTTTTTAAAAAAAAAATCTAACATACGCTAGATATGAGGAGTAAAATAATCCCTCTAGAAGCTGTATAAAAGAGATATTGTCTTTCTTTAAATGTATTTTTAAAAAATAAACTCATGACGTTGTCCTATGTCAAAGAATGTTTCTTTGTTTTTTCTTCTTCACGTCCAATTATTCGGCCTAAGTAAAGACTTTTTAAGATTGTAACTATTAGATAATTTGTTTAGGCCCATGTAGATGTTTATTTGAAGTTTCGTCACCTCTTCTCCCCCCCCCCCCCCCATGGTTCCTTCTGGTCACTAGTGTCAACAACAAAGTAGTTGTTCGTAGATAACAATTACCGGACAATGACCTACTAACCTGTTAGAGTGGACTTTACAGTTATGTTGACTTGAGTCCGTCTCAGTAAAACGGTGTGATTTCTAGTTCACTGAAGACTATCGTCCAATGTCATGTGCGCCAGGGCATGACCCCCGTGACGTCATGTTGTAAGGCAGTAATGGATCGCTTGAATTGCGATGACCGTCTGAAGAGGACACATTGGGACAACTGATTATATATAGGCTACATATTATAGTTACACACTCTCGTGCTATGTGCTCTGTTATAAAAGTGGATGGATGGTGCACTTCAAACAACACACAAATAACAAATACAATAATATCATATTAATCCTGGCTTTGGACAGATCGCCTGTGTCCTTTGTTGAACTCGCCGATGGAGTAATATAAATAGCAGGCCTAAATCTAATTAGGTCTAATTATATATATTATATAGGTGTGTGTGTGTGTGTGTATTTCTGTGTGCGTGCGTGCCTGCTTGTGCATGAGTACAAAGGAACAAAATCACTCCAGCTCCCCCCCCCCCCGAAACAAAATTCACCCTCCCCCCTCTGAAAAAAAAGATACGCTCAAGTAAATAATTATACCAGTTTAATTTAGTTTTTTTTTTTAAACATAACTTTGCTTTTTTTTTTCTCGCTGTTTTGTATTTTTACTTGTTTGATTTAAAACCTTTATTTTAAAATGTAGGCCTACTTTTGTGTCTGAATGCACCTATTTGTTTAGAAATCTAATATTCTAGAAGATCTTAATTCTTCTTTGCTCATGGTAATAATCATCATCTTAAATTTAAACCTAAAATCCATATCTTCTTTTTGTGTTGTGTTGCATTTTGGCAGACATAAAACACTAAACTATAATCTACAAATAGAAAAACAAAACCTAATGAAATACTCCGAAGGACACAAAGATAGAGGCACATTTCTTATTCCATAAAGCAAGAACTAATTCGTACAAGTGCTCTTTCTTCCCTAGTGCCATTATTGATTAGTCTTTAGAGAATGGAATGGTTTGCCTGAATCAGCCAGGAAAACCAAAGACTTAGCAGAGTTTGTCATTGATTAACATACATGACTAGATCGACACATGAAATGCGTAAGTCGTAGATCTGATTTTAAGTAACGGTAGTAACGTCTGCAAATAGCTAGAATATGATTATGATAGACCGAACAGAAGTTTGAATATTTTCTTTCAAACATGGGAAGTAAGTCAGCCATGTTCAACAAATAGTGCATGTATATTTAATTAAGTAGCATACCTTTGGTATAAAACTGAAAGTATACCGAAAGATTTTATATATATCTTTGACAAGATATGTGTTTCCGTAGTGTAGTGGTTATCACATCTGCCTAACACGCAGAAGGTCCTGGGTTCGATACCCAGCGGAAACATGAACAAATGTTTTTAGACATTCTGATGATTTTTTAATATATATTTTTTTTACAGCCTTATTTATCAATGTCTAGATTGTCTTTCTTACATATATATTAGATAGTTATATATATATATATATATATATTAAATTTTTTTTTTGCATTTCTTCCATTTAAACTTAGAACTATATCTATAATAAATCTATATTAATGTCTCTTAATCTAAATCCATAATTAAAATAATAATACAAAATTAAAAAAAAAAACTTAGCATTAATTTGAAATAGCACGAATAAGAACAACTCGCAAAAAATTGTGTTACAGGCTGATGTGATGACAACTACACTACGGAAACCTGGCCAACATTTGTTTGTGTGTGTGTTTGTTTCCATACAAACTGTCTTTGTATTTGTAACCTTGTTACAATTAGTTTCGCGCTAAATTAAGCCGAAATTTAACAAACTGCATATATATATTACATCTAAACTAGTTGGTCAGGAAGTGTTAGGTACATAATATAATATTGCACACATGGTCGTAGCCAGGATTTTTTTTTCGAGGGGGTTTTTATGGGGGATTTTTTCCACCCCCACCCCCCGCGAAAAAAAATATTTATAATTATGTATGTGTGTGTGTGCTCATGGGCGTAGCCAGGATTTTTTTCGGGGGGGGGGAGATTTTTCTGCCCCCGCCCCCCCCCCCCCCGAAAAAGAAATCTTATCTTATCTTATATAATACAGACGTTACTTCAAAAAAGAAGATGATTACGTCCTATATATATATATATATGTTTGTATGGATGGATGTGTGTGTGTGTACATAATTAATCTCTATTACATTCTGGCCTTCATTTTTTTGGAAGACGTTTATTTTGCCCTTGAGTAGGTTCTTCCTGGAGTTAGTGAAAGGGGTCTGGGGGAGCGCTGAGAGCTGAGAGCTCCCCCAGCGCGGGGCAAAGCCCCGCCGCAAAGCACTATTTCTGGTATTGAAAGCCAACTAAATGCACATTCTGAGGTACCTACAGTGCATTATTTTGCTATTAAAAAGTTTTATTTCAAAAATCTAATGTGATATTCTTACTGACTTAGACCCTCCCGCACCTTTCGTGGCATTTGCTGGCAAGCTGTTTCCACAAAAATCTGTCACTGGCAATGTCTGAAGCCTCTTCCCACCTGCTCTGAGGACCTTCATGAATGTGTGGCGCCAAGTTGTACTAGGATGTCATCGCAACTCTTATTATGCGTAATTCATTAAGTCGGAGAACATGTCCAGCAAACCTCATGCGACGCTCTGTCACAACCTTACTAAGGGGTCGACTCCCACTTCGGCATAGGATTTCCTTGATTTAGACCCGATCTCTATAACATACTCCTAAAAACCGTCTAAGCCATCTTTGTAGAGCCACATTTAGGGCTTTTCAATTTCGGCAGATGACTATTCATTGCACTTTATTAATGGAACCCATCAACTGGTAGACATGTGTAATTTCTCTTAACTGCGATCTTGGAATTAGGTGACTATTTTGCTTTAGATTTAAAGCGAAAAGGGAAGTTTTATTGTCAAAACTAAAATATATCTGGAGTTGGTTTTTTTTTTTATATTTTAAACCACATTTAGCTACGGTCATAGAATTTGGTGACTGTAGTTTGCTTTAGAAATAATATTGAAGAGAGAGGCTTTCAACCATAAAACGCTCTATGGGGGGATTTTAAACTCAAAACTATCTTGAGGGGTTTTAAACTTTTAAAAACGCCATCTGGAGGAGAGGGGTTATAACTCAACCCCCCCCCCAATTGGCTTGGCTACGCTCAAAGAATTTTAGAGTGTAATTTGCTTTTTTTTTATATTTAAGAGGCATTTTTTTTTTACATCAAACCCCTTTGAAGGGAAATTTAAACTCAAAACACCCAACAGGCTTGGCTACGCTCATAGCATTTTGATTGCAATTCTTTTTTTTATTTTGAATATTTATTTTTTAGCTTCAAACCCCACTGGCGGGGGGTTTAAACTAAAAACCCCTTTTGCTATGCTCATAGTATTTTGAGTGCGTAATTTGCTTTTTTTTTTATATTGAAGAGGTATTTTTAGCTTCAAACCGAGCTGAAGAGGGGTTTAAACTCAAAACCCCTTTGGCTACGCTCATACAATTTTGAGTGTGTAATTTGCTTTTTTATATTAAAGAGGGATCTATCGTAAATTTTGGAGAGGGGTTTAAAATCAAAATCTTCCTTAGATATGCTCTTGGAGTTTGGGGATTGTCGTTTGCATTTTTTTTGTTTTGTAGAAGAGGGGGATTTAAATGCATAACCCCCTGGTAGAAGGTTTTAAGCTCAAAACCCCAGGTAGGAAGTTTTAAACTTAAAACCCCCTGGTAGGGGTTTTCAAACTCAAAACTTCCTAGTAGATGATTTAAAACTCAAAACCCATTGGTTTGGGGTTTCCAACTCAAAACCCAATGGTAGGGGGTTTCAAACTCAAAACTCCCTGGTAGGGGGCTTTTAAATCAAAATCCCCTTGGCTGTGCTAGGGCAAGTGATGGTTTAGTATTAAAGTTACACCTAAAATAAACAAAATAAAAGCAAAAGATCAGTCACTAAAGTCCGACCTCCCCCCCGCAGGGGGGGATTTCTTTTCGGGGTGGGGGGTTTGGGGGTCCCCCTGGCTACGCCATGTGTGTGCTCATAATATTTATAACATTCTGACCTTTCATTCTTTCGGAAGACGCTTATTGTACCCTATAATAGATTCTTCCCAACGCGGGACGGAGCCCTGCCGCCAAGCACTATTTCTGGTAGGCCCTATTGAAAGCAAACAAAATTCATATTCTGAGGTATCTACAGTGCATTTTCCTGCTATTAAAAAGTTTTATTTCAAAATCCTAATGTGCTATTCTTACTGACTTAGACCCTCCCGCGCCTTTCAGTGCATTTGCCATCAAGCTGTTTCCACAAAAATCTGTCACTGACAATGTCTGGAGCCTCTTCCAACCTGCTCTGGGGACCTCAATGAATGTGTGGCGCCAACTTGTACTAGGATGTCATCGCAACTCTTATTATGCGTAATTCAATTTATTTTGTCGGAGAACATGTCCCGCAAACCTCATGCGACGCTCTGTCACAATCTTACTAAGGGGTCGACTCCTAGTTCGGCATATGATTTCCTTGATTTAGAGCCGATTTCTATAACTGACTCCTAAAATCTGACTTAGCCATCTTTGTTGAGCCACATTTAGTGTTTTTTAATTTTGGCAGATGACTATTCACACCACTTTATTAATGGAGCCCCGCAACTTGTAGAAATGTGTAACCTCTCTTGACTACGCTCTTGGAATTAGGTGACTGTAGTTAGCTTTAGATTTTTTATAGAAAAGGGAAGTTTTATCGTAAAAATAATCTGTTGTGCGGTTTTAAACTAAAAAATCTCTGAAGTTGTTTTTTTTTTAAATTCAAAACCCCATTTAGCTACGGTCATAGAATTTGGTAACTGCAGTTTGCTTTAGAATAATGTTGAAGAGGGGGTTTTCAACCTCAAAACTCTGTAAGGGGATTTTAAACTCCAAAACATCTGGAGTGGTTTTCAACTAAACAAAAAAAAAAAGCCATCTGGAGGAGGGGGTTTAAACTCAAAACATCCTTTGGCTTTGCTAAGCTCAAAGAATTTTAGTATGTAATTTACATTTGTTTATATTGAAGAGGTATTTTTTAGCATCAAATCCCGATACAGTGGGGTTTGAACTCAAAACCCTCTTTGGCTACGTTCATAACATTTTGAGTGTGTAATTTTACTTTTTTTATATTGATGAGGTATTTTTTTTAGCTTCAAACCCCCGCTGAAGTTGGGAGGGTTAAACTCAAAACTCCCTTTGGCTACACTCATAGAATTTGGAGTGTGTAATTTGCTTTTTTTTTTTAATATTGAAGAGGTATTTTTTTAACTTTAAACCCCGCTGAATGAGAGTTTATACTCAAAACCCACTTTGCTACGCTTATAGCATTTTCAGTGTGTAAAATGCTTTTTCTTATTTGAAGTGGGGGTTTTATTGTAAATTTCGGACGGGGTTTTAAAATCAAAATCTTCCTTAGCTATGCTCTAGGAATTTGGGGATTGTCATTTGCATTTTTTTTGTTTTTGTTTTATAGAAGAGCGGAATTTAACTGCAAACTCCCCTGGTAGGGGTTTTAAACTCAAAACCCCCTTGGTTGCGCTTGGACAATTGATGGTTTAGTATTAAAATCTCACCTAAAATAAACAAAATCAAAGCAAACACTAAAGTCCGTCCCCCCCCCGCAGGGGGGGGATTCCATTTCAGGGGGGGGGGTCCCCTGGCTACGCCCATGCACTGTAGACACCTTAGAATCCTTAGAATATTATATTTTTTTAAAGTTTCAAATACAGGAAATGCTTGGCTCCCCCCCCCCCACCGGAGGAGCTCGAAATACTCCCCTCAGACCCCTATCTGAGAGGGTCGTCTACTATCGTTCCAATAACTCCAGAATGAGCCTGTACAAAGGAAAAAATCACCCATGCCCCTGAAAAAAAAATGTTTATGATAAGCTATATGTGCAATCATGGGGGTAGCGGGGGGGGGGTTCAAACCACCACACCCCAAAATGAAATCACCCCCTGCGGGGGGGGGGGGGTCGTAATTTAGTGGCTGATTTTTTTGCTTTGATTTTGTTTATTTTTTGCCCCAGCACAGCCGATGGGAGGTTTGAGTTTAAAACCCACTACCAACAAAACAAAACCAAAAAAAAAAAATGAAAACGACAGTCTCCAATTTTCTAGAGCACAGTTAACGAAGATTTTGATTTTTAACCCCCCTAAAAAAACAAAATTTACAATAAACCCCCTCTTCAACATAAAAAAAGCAAATCACACACTTAAAATTCTATGAGCGTAGCCAAAGGGGTTTTGAGTTTACCTCCCCCCTTTTCAGCAGGGTATGAAGCTAAAAAATACCTCTTCAATATATAAAAAAGAAACAAATTACGCACTCAAAATGTTATGAGCGTATGTAAATGAGTTTTAACTCAATTTTGAGTTTAAACCCCCCGTCAGCGGGGTTTGAAGGTAACAAATACCTCTTCAATATGAAAAAAAAAGCAAATTATGCACTCAAAATGTTATGAGCGTAGCTAAATGGGTTTGGACTCAGTTTTGAGTTTAAAACCCCCTTC
The DNA here is from genome assembly GCA_036873155.1 of Biomphalaria sudanica. Taxonomy (NCBI): domain Eukaryota; kingdom Metazoa; phylum Mollusca; class Gastropoda; family Planorbidae; genus Biomphalaria; species Biomphalaria sudanica. The sequence continues at coordinate 417,126 of JAZGLO010001553.1, forward strand.
AGTGGGGTTTGAAGGTAACAAATACCTCTTTGCTTTAACAAAGCAAATTATACACTCTAAAATCTATGAGCGTAGCCAAAGGGGTTTTGAGTTTAAACTCACCGTCTGCGCGGGCTTGAAGCTAAAAATACATCTTCAATGTAAAACAAAAAGGGAAATACGCACCCAAAATGCTATGAGCGTTGCCAAAAAAAGGTTTTGAGTTTAATCCCCTCCAGATGGTTTTTATATAACATAATTGTGGATCAAAAATCAAAAATGCAATTTAGTGCACTTTATTAATTGATACCAAAAATGGTAACTATATTTTTGCTTATTTTTTTTTATTGAATTTGGGAGGGAAACCGCAAAACCCCTTTTGGCAACGCTCATGAAATATAGTAATTGTAGCTTTGCTTTTCCTTTTGCTGGAAAAGGGGGGAGGGCGTTGACTTTAAAACTCTAGGCTTCCTTCATTATGAAATTTGGTCATTGTAGTTTGCTTCATCTTTTTTTTTACCGAAAAGGGGAGCTTTATCGTCTAAAACATCTGTTAGGAGGTTTTAAACTCAAATCCATCTTGAGGTTGTTGTTTTTTAAACTCAAAACCTCCATTGGCTAAGTATTTGGTGACTGTATTGTACCTTAGTTTAGTACTGAAAAGGGTGATTTTAACCTCAAAACCCGCTGGTGGGGGATTTAAACTCAATACCCCCCTGGCTACGGGGTTTTAACTTCAAAACCCACTGGAGTGGGGGTTTTAAAGTCAAAATCCTCTAAAGGTTTAGGTTAAAACCCCGTGGAGGGGGATCTAAAACTCAAAACCCCTTTTAATGACTTTTTTACTCTAGTTTTAAATTGAAGAGAGAGTTCCTAACGCTGATGGACTGATGGTTTAACATTAAAATCTCACTGATAATAAACGAAATTAAAGCAAAAAAATAGTTGTAGAATTCCCCCCCCCCCAACAGCCCTACGGGGGGATGGATTTCACTTCGCACATGATACCTTTCTTTGTCAATATGAAACTATAATATTAGTTGTTACGTAAGAAACTGTATCTGAAATGAGTTTTGTTACACTTATACTTCTAAAAGGTAGTTCCAGCATAGAAATTTCGTTGTTTTTAGCGTGCCCGAAAGGGGAAAAGACCCTACTAGTTTTGTGTGGAATGTCTGTCCGTCCGTCCCGTTTAGATCTCGTAAACTAGAAAAGATAGTGAAAATCCGATATCATAATATTTTAGACCATTGAAAGTTCTGATGCAATGGCCACTTTTTCTTTTCTGAAAGCGAAAAAACTATTTTTTAAAATCACTTATGCAAGCAGTTTTTTTCATAAAAGTACACCACTTTTACAACTATTTACTATTGTTAGTAACAAACATGGCAGGCTCTTTGGTATGGCCATATCCACCCAAACATACTTATAACACATTTATGTACCTATAAAATAATTAACTTAAGGAATTATTTTTTTTTTACGAATTTTTGAGGAATAAGAGATTGACCCTTTACAAAACAATTAGATCAATTAGATATTCATTATAACATCCGTTAGGCCAGGTTCACATCCAACTTCACATTCACTTTCACCTATCCCTTGGTCTGTTAAACCTCAGGGGCACCACACAAGATCTGTCAACCTTCTTTCTCCATTCTACTCTGTCATTTGCCTTTGATAGAATTTCATTCTGGTGTTCTTTCTGAATATATAGAAACCTGCTTTTTTACCTGCCTGGGTTGACCACTTCGGGGGCCGATTTTGAATTTGTGTTTCCACACAAACTGTCGTTGTTGTTGTTTTTTTTAACTGGTACTGATTCATAAATACCCATCACAGGAAGGGACCCACCATCATGTTCTTGAACCCGTACCCGAGCCCATGTGTATGCTATGCCATTGTTTATAGCTATCTATTGTTAGTTTCAAAGTTTAAGCGACGACCTAATTTACAAAAAAAGGGAACTTTTTCACATTTACCACCGCCTTTGTCAAGTACAATTTCTTTCTATTGTTCGATACCCCCCAAAAAAATCATTACCAATGGTCATTTTTTTTCTTGTTTGTCAGGTACAGGAAATAATTGTGCAAAAATGCAACTTGACCTGAGATTGGGTGTGGGGGGGGGGGGAAATAACGTGTACAAAGATTGTACCAGAAATACAGATAGAAAAAGTTGATAAAATGTTTGTCAAAAATAAAACAAAACGATCCTGAACAAAAAAAAAAGTCCGTTGTTTCCGCTGGGTTTCGAAGATGTGATGACCACTACACTACGGAAACACACTGATAAACTTCTTGTTGAATTCTATCATTTCATCTATTTGTACTTTTCAACTTTGGTTTCTTCTTATCAATCCTTGGTTCTCTAGCCTTGATTTTTTTTTTTCTTGCTTTCCAGTGGAAAATCATTTTGAAAATCGACTTGGTAAAGCGTGACCTCCGTGACTCCGCGGGTAAAGGAATCACAGACGGTCCTTCAAAAGAGAAGTTATTTACGTCCATTGCGTATTCCCGTGTCCTGGAGTGCGTGCTAGTGATTGTGAGCCTACTGTTCGGTCTGTCTGTCTTACTATGTCAGTCCATCTTCTTATCTTATCTTATATAATACAGACGTTACTTCAAAAAAGAAGATGATTACGTCCTACGCGTCATGCATTTAGTCATGCATATTAACCAATGACTTAAATTCTGCCAAGTCACTGGTTTTTCTGGCTAGCTCAGGCAACCCATTCCATGCTCTAATAGCACTAGGGAAGAAGGAGTATTTGTACAAATTTGTCCTAGCATATGGGACGAGGAATGTGCCTTTATTTTTGTGTCTTTCAGAGTATTTTATTAAATTTTGTTTTTGTATTTGAAGATTATGGTTCAGTGTTTTATGTATAATTGCTACTTTACTTTTTAGTCTTCTGTTCTGAAGGCTTTCTAAATTTAGTGATTTTACTAATGGTGTTACCCTAGTCAAATGTGAATATTCGTTTGTTATGAATCTCACTGCTCTATTTTGTGTTTGTTCCAGTTTCTTAATGTTTTCTTGAGTTGAGGGGTCCCACACGGTGGATGCATATTCTATTATTGGCCTAACCAAGGTTAAATGACATTTTAGTTTTATGTTCTTATTTGATTTATAAAAATTTCTTTTAATAAACCCTAATGCTTTGTTGGATTTTTTTTATAGTTTCATCAATATGTGGATTCCATGACAGTTTTTCTTTTATTATAACACCTAGGTATTTTGAGTTTTTAATTCTGTGTTACTGGTTTGCCATGAATAAGATAAGTGGAATTAATTTGTTTTAGTTTTTTTGTTACTCTTAACAACTGACATTTTTCTGGGTGGAAAGACAAGCTCCAATTTGATTCCCATTTCTGTAATTCATCTAATTCTCTTTGTAAAATATCTGTGTCTTGTTTTGTTTTTATTGTTCTATATATTATGCAATCGTCTGCAAATAATCTGACTTTTGTTCCTGAACTAATGCAATTTGGTAAATCATTTATGTAAATTAAAAATAGTAGTGGACCCAAGACTGTTCCTTGAGGTACACCTGAGTTTACTGTTATTGGTGTTGATTTAGAGCCATTTATTATTACAGTTTGTTCTCTCCCTATCAGAAAATCTTTAATCCACTGATGCAGTGGACCGTTAATGCCGAAATATTTTAATTTTTTAAGCAAACTATGGTGGTGAACTTTGTCAAAAGCCTTGGAAAAATCTAGTAAGATAGCATCTATTTGTTCACTATTATCTAAACCTTTTGAAAAATCATCAATTAGTCCTATTAGTTGTGTTTCACATGATCTATATTTCCTAAAGCCATGTTGGTATGGGGTGAGGACATTATGTTTGTCTAAGTGGTTTATGATATTGCTACATATTATGTGTTCTAGTATTTTACATGTGATGCTGGTAAGTGATACTGGTCTGTAGTTTCCTGGATCAGATTTTTCTCCTTTTTTAAATAGGGGGGGGGGGGTGACATTATCTTCTTTCCAGTCCTTTGGTACTCTGCCCTGGTTAAGCGATGCCTGAAAAAGTATTTTGAACACTGGGGCTAGCTCATTGCTTAGTTCTTTGAGTAATCTAGCTGGAATACAGTCAGGTCCAGACGCCCTATTTGGTTTGGTGTTGGCTAATAGTTGTATGTCTTAAATCTGGCTGTCTATCGTCTGTAGGTCTTCTGTCTGTCAGTCCATGATCTGTATGTCTTCTATCTGTTTATCTGTCTTTCTATCTATCTGTCAGTCTATCATCTGTATGTTTTCTATCTGTCTGTCTATCTTTCTGTTAGTCCATCGTCTGTATGTCGTCTATCTGTCTGCCAGTCCATTGTCTATATTTATCTGTCTGTCTATCAATCGTCTGTAAGTTTTCTTTATGTCTGCCTATCTGTCTGTTTGTCAATCGTCTGTATGTCTTCTATCTGTCTGTCTATCTGTCTGTCTATCCATCGTCTGTATGTCTTCTATCTGTCTGTCTATCTGTCCATCGCCTGTATGTCTTCTGTCTGTCTATCTGTCTGTTCATCGTCTGTATGTGTTCTATCTGTCTGTCTATCCGTCTGTCTATCCTCTGTATGTCTTCTATCTGACTGTCTTTTAATTGTCTGTCTGTCTACTATCTGTCTGTCATTTAGGCTATTTGTCTGTCTGCCTTGTCATCACTGGTGTCTATCGTCGGTCTGTCTTTTCTTTCTTCACTGTCCTAAAATTCAATCTGTCCTAAGTCTGAATAAACTTGATGTAGATTTGTTTGAGGTGCACGCGTCTGCGCTGTCTGAAACTGGACTCTGTTTTGTCATATGATTGCTACGTATAATTGAGAGATGTCGTTGTAGTATACGGGTGGTGAATGTCAGTGTTGCCCGTCACCCCTACACTTGACATCAATGTTTGGACTCAAATAGATTCGCCAGAAACTCCGAGAAAACGTTCATGCCATTAGGATGCTTCCAATGAACATTCACATTCTTCTAACCCTATTCACTTAGTGCGCTAAACAGGCCTACCGAAAACTTTCTAGATATATTGAGTAGTAGGCCTATCATAGTAATAGCATATAAATGTGCCTTAACTCATATTAATTAAATCTTTCCCAAGAACGAATTTAATCAATGCCGTAAACAAGAAATTACACGAACTACATGGTGGGCTAATATAGGCCTAAGAAAATAAGTTATAAAACTTTACATTCATAGATTTAAGTCACAAATTGATTTGTGCACACTTACCTCTGAAAACTATTTGATGACAATTGAGTTTCCATTCATCATTTGGTGTAAAAGTGGTTATTAAAATCTTTAGTGATGGTTTCTTTATATAGATCTAGTAAACTATTTCACCGGAACTCATTCTACCAACACTACCCTGCAACCAAGGACGCCTCAGTGTACGGGACTTATTTAATTGAAAAATATAGGCGTGGTGCGCACAGATGGCAGTCCTGTATATATATAGTCTATGGTTTCATAACCTAATCTGAAATTGCCGTCATTCGAAGTAAAACATATGTGACCTTGCGCTCCCAGAGCTATATTTTTGTGTATTCTATTTTTTTATAGGCTAGTGCCAAATGTATTATTTGTACTTCCGCTTTTTGTGTAGGTTAGGGTGGGGTGTATAAAAAGTGTGCCACGCTGTTTTAAAAACAGTTCAGTGTACAGTTGACCAGTGGTCAGTATAGTATGTCTGAGTGACAGCCGAAGATCTTTGTGGTCTGTCGTGTAATTATTTTTATTCCTGTACCTGGGACGGCCTGTAAGTTTCCTATTGTTACTGCTGCGTTACTGCTTTTAGCTGCTGAAAGTAACTGCTGTTTTAACTGTTGATTTTAACTGTTCTAAACTGCTGTTGTAGATTTATTTTGTTTCTATAGATACTAGTGTAGTGTTGCCTTAGAGTTCCATTAGTAAACTTAGTTATAGTCTGTTTCTGTTCTTAGTGAATAGATCTACTAATACTATAATAAGGTACTAACTAAGGTGTTCTTGTTTTAGTTTTAGTTATGAGTTGGTTGTAGTAGTTGAATATTGTAGATCTAGACTAGTTTATTGTAGTTTGTTAGTGTAGATCTAGGTCTAGACTAGTGTAGTAGTTGTAGTGATTTAGTTAGATAGTTGGGTTGATCAGTTTGTGTTAGATAGTTGGTTAGTTTGTTAGTGTTTGTAATGGTTTAGATTTAGAGGGTTTTAGTTAGTTGATGGGTACAGTAGTGGTGGTTAGTCAAGTTAGTGTATATATTATATTTTATTATTGATTTGTTTTTGCATATGTAAATAAAGTTTCGTTTGTTTATTTATCCTAACTAAAGTTTCGTTATCTTGCTTTCCTTTAGTTTAGGTTAGTTATAGCTAGTTGTCTGGTTACTTAGGCGACTCTAGCCCCTTAGTCACCATGCCGAGGTGCACAGATTGAGCCCACCCAGTAGCGCTAACATCTGCCTACTGTTGGTAAATTTTAATGTTGAGCAGAAGAGAAAAGTTCTCTCCCACTCGCGCCTGCTTGACCTGCTCACACATACTTTTTATTTAGTGACGATTCACTAAAACTTTTAGTAATATTGCATTGCACATACCAGTGAGTTTTCGTAACAACACTTTATCGATGTTTTTTTGTTTAAAAACAAGTTTAAAATATTCTATTTGAATGTTAGCTTTAAACGTTTTTTTTTTAAATTAACATTTACATATCAGTATTGTTATAACCCTGCCATGCACACCGCCATTCAGGGTAGTGCAGAAGGTGGGCACTGCCAGAAACCAGACGAATAAAGATGTTAACATTAGAAGTAAGTGAACAAGTTTCGCCCTAGTCTAGAGCCGATACGAAGAGACTGTGCTAAAGATAGATGTTGTTTTATGTACTTGTGATGTCCCTGTGCATTAATATCGTTGCCTCGTTTTATTTTTTTCAATTAACATTTACATATTGTTGTAACTTTAGGTTAGGCACTCAACGAAAAGGCATGCAACTCAACACAGTTTAACAGGAAATAAATAGTTGTGTTTATTCATTAGGGTAAACACATAACATCATGTTAGGTGTGATTCATCCTTCAGCTTCCTCAGAGTCTTTGCTACTTAACCCGAATGTGGACCAACGACAGCCTTCCCCGCTTCGCTCCAGGTCCCTACTACAACCTTCAGGCAGCACAAAAGTTGGCCTCTTAGTTTCCCAAACATTCAGACTCTTCACAATCCCCGATGCACTGTTCTTCTCTCTCTTCTAGTGTCTTCCTGTTTACGTTCACTAGTGCGCACCTCAAGCACTGGTGCAAGGCAGGGTTACAACAATATCAATATATTAACATATGTAGATAAAATAAACTATAATCTAAAAGGTGTATTTCCTACTTTGTTTATGAAATCTTAAACATTCATGCGCGCAAGATTTAAGGACACGAGATAGCCTTCGATTACAGCGAAAGAGTAAGAATTTAAAAATAGAAAATTGGAATCCCGAATTCCATTTCTAACGCTGTTTCTGTTCTTAAATTAGAAGCAAACTAACTATAATTTGTATATATTTAGTTACACAGCTTTAATTAATTTTGAAGAATTTTTAAATTTCTTTTGTTTCAGTGCACCTTTAGTTTCTTCTTTACGCCTTTATACCCAGCGCCCCCTTACCACCCTCTTTTGTGATCAGCGCCCCCATACCACCCCTTTGGCTTGAATTGCAGCTCTATTGACAGTCCAACGTTAGAAATCAACTTTCTATCAAGTCTTTTCTTTCTTCTGGTTGTTTTGATTACAGGGAATCCATAGTATTCACTACCTTCTTTTGCTTTTTCGATGGATTGGGTTTTTGTCAGTTTCTCATAATTTCGCAGAAAGCATGAAAGGGTACTAATTTCTTCAGCAGCTTCCCGTATATGCAGTCCAGACTTTTGTAGTTTCTTCTGACCTATATTAATTGGGCGCAGGAGCTTTGACCAGAATTCCAGATAGGCAAAAAATTCTTAATTTTCCACTGCATAAAGAAGATTCTGTGCTAATATTATATGATATAACGTCATTGTTGGTTGTTTATGTTTTGTGCGAAAGCAAAAGTATTCAATTTGTATAAGAATGTATTACTTATGTTAATAATATATACTAATTATTTATATTTCAACCTATTTTTAGATTATTTCGCCCCCCCCCTCTAGTATGTTGGCCGATTTGGTGGGGTCGGGAGGGGACGATGGTATCAATCCCGCCCCCTCTATAAACTTTCGATTGGGGGGGGGCGGTTCAATTTATTTGTAGAAATCACAACTTGCTAACAGAATCAACTAAATATCTATAAGATTAAAACTTGTTATTGATATCTTAACCGATTTTTATATTATGTCGTTCCTCTGTTTGGTGTGGGGGTGGGGGCGAATACCTCTACTGCTCTTCGCTCCTAAACCCTTTGAGTGGGGGGGGCGGTCCTACTTTTATGGGGAAATCATAGTTTGTGAACAAAATTAAGAGACTATCTATATAATATAAGCTACGTATTGATATGTGAACTTATTTGTATATTATGTCGCACAACACTCTAATTTCAAATGTTATCATTAGTATGAAAAAGGGTTGCACAGGTGGGAGGGGCGATACATGCAATCACCTTCCCCCCATGGGACAAACCAATACTTTTTCTTTTTGTATTAAAGTTAAATTAAGAAATTGCAAAATGAAAAAAAAAATCTGTCCCTAGTATAACTAATGTATGCTATAAATTAAATTCTTATATCGAGTCGCCCCACCCACTATTTTTTAATGCCAAATGCAATCATAAGCAGAAATTATTAAAAAGGAGCGAGGATTAAACGTTTTCACTCTACTGCCCCCACCCCTTCTTAGAAGAAAACATGACGTTGAAAAACAGAATATTTAAATATGGCGACAGAGTTTATGTTTATATGAATTGATCATAATTTTTTTAAAGAAAGACTTTGCTTTGGTAAATTTAGAATTCCTACGAAATTTGTCAGTAGAAGAGTAACGATTGAGATGAGTTCTGAGCCAAATATTCTTTTGCTAGTCGCCTTTTTCCAATCTTTACTCTATCTGATTTTTTTTCTAGTTAAATAAATTTGGAACTATAGCTCACAATTTATGCTTGAATCATAAAAATGCCCAAAAAATTAAAAAAAATTGAAAGTTGAATTTCATTAGTCCACTTAAATTCTCCTCCCACTTCCGAAATTTTTTGTTTAGAGCTTTGAATTATAGTTCTGTAACAAAACAAAGTTAGAAACAGTCGTATTGAAACAAATGTATCACTTACAAGTGAGCTTGTTTTAATAATACTATTTTTTGTTTTAGTTTTTTCGAATGTTTTTTTTTTCGCCGGCGATCCTCAAAGCCTTAATCTAAATATGTGGGGTATCTTCAAACCGTTTTTTTTTTTTTGTTTTTGCTTTTTTTGCAATGTACTAAGGGCCTATAAATTCATATGAAAATATTTTTCAAGAAAAACATTATTCAAAAAAAAAAAATAGGATCAATAATGAGCTATAGATGTTAGGAGAATGCGCTTCTACAGTGAAGAATGCAAGAAAACGCTTTTGGCGTCGGGCTTCGCCCCGAAATGTACTGATCAATAATGAGCTGTAGATATTAGGAGAATTCGTTTCTGCACAGAAAAATGCAAGAAAACGCTTTTGGCGTCGGGCTTCGCCCCGAACACCATTTATACATAATGAGTTGTAGATGTCAGGAGAATGCGAATCTGCTGTAAAAAATGCTAGAAAACGCTTTTGGCGTCAGGGCTTCTCCCCGAACCCCACTGGAGAAGCTTAAAGGGCTCCCCCAGACCCTCAAGCTATCAAGAGAAAGGCCTGTTTTTTTTTTGTTTTTTTTTTCGCGGAAGGTTGAGAAACACTGCTTTTTTTTTTACTCGCATATATATATATATATGCTGTAAGCACGTTTATGGGTTAGGGTTTACTGGGCGTTAGGGTTAGGGTTTGGAAAAAAATCGCCCCCCCCCCCCCCCGCTCCGAAGGTCTGGATCCGCTAGTGAATGTAGGACTATTTGGACTATACATTTCATTAGAATTGTAATATTTTATTGTAGTCTGTGTAGTTCACTATCGTAGAAAAAACTTTTACCAGGATAATAGATATAGCCTATACTTATATTATTATAATTCATTTAAAAAAATACACCTCACTCTGTGTGGGATTGAAACTATGCTTAATCGTAAAGTGGGGATAAACAAAAGCTCATTTTACTATCTCGAATCTCATTGGTCGAAAACAAAGACTAAACTATTCTTTAGAATGTAGGGCTAAAGAACTAGAACGTAGGTCTTCATTTCACTGGCACATCTGGGCACTTTGATTTGGATACAGCCAAGTTGAATACCACAAGTATCGATGTCTTCGCTATCCGAGTCAACAACCTACTACTAATAAAAGACAAACACGTGGGCCATTCATACGAGACATACAATTAGGCTACATTTAGGATTGTGCATTCTGAAACAATACCCAATCTGGCCAGCGCGTCAGTCATTTATCTGATTCCCTACCCTTCACAGCCGAAGAAACAAGGTCGTATTGCGAACCAGTAGCTAGGCAGCTCTTTTGTGCGATATTCAATGTCAAAGTACACAGAGTGGAAGCTTCCAAGGGAGATAAGGCTACGTGGCAGGAATAGTTTGCAAAGAATTTAGAAAGAAATAATAATTATTATCATAACACATACGTTCCTTTCCTAGTGCTTATAGACTATATTAGAGCATACAATGGGCTGCCAGATTAATGCTATTAGACTATATTAGAGCATACAATGGGCTGCCAGATTAATGCTATGGGACTATAGAGCATACAATGGGCTGCCAGATTAATGCTATTAGACTATATTAGAGCATACAATGGGCTGCCAGATTAATGCTATTGGACTATAGAGCATACAATGGGCTGCCAGATTAATGCTATTAGACTATATTAGAGCATACAATGGGCTGCAAGATTAATGCTATTAGACTATATTAGAGCATACAATGGGCTGCAAGATTAATGCTATTAGACTATATTAGAGCATACAATGGGCTGCCAGATTAATGCTATTAGACTATATTAGAGCATACAATGGGCTGCCAGATTAATGCTATGGGACTATAGAGCATACAATGGGCTGCCAGATTAATGCTATTAGACTATATTAGAGCATACAATGGGCTGCCAGATTAATGCTATTGGACTATAGAGCATACAATGGGCTGCCAGATTAATGCAATTAGACTATATTAGAGCATACAATGGGCTGCAAGATTAATGCTATTAGACTATATTAGAGCATACAATGGGCTGCCAGATTAATGCTATTAGACTATATTAGAGCATACAATGGGCTGCCAGATTAATGCTATGGGACTATAGAGCATACAATGGGCTGCCAGATTAATGCTATTAGACTATATTAGAGCATACAATGGGCTGCCAGATTAATGCTATTGGACTATAGAGCATACAATGGGCTGCCAGATTAATGCAATTAGACTATATTAGAGCATACAATGGGCTGCAAGATTAATGCTATTAGACTATATTAGAGCATACAATGGGCTGCCAGATTAATGCTATTAGACTATATTAGAGCATACAATGGGCTGCCAGATTAATGCTATGGGACTATAGAGCATACAATGGGCTGCCAGATTAATGCTATTAGACTATATTAGAGCATACAATGGGCTGCCAGATTAATGCTATTGGACTATAGAGCATACAATGGGCTGCCAGATTAATGCTATTAGACTATATTAGAGCATACAATGGGCTGCAAGATTAATGCTATTAGACTATATTAGAGCATACAATGGGCTGCCAGATTAATGCTATTAGACTATATTAGAGCATACAATGGGCTGCCAGATTAATGCTATGGGACTATAGAGCATACAATGGGCTGCCAGATTAATGCTATTAGACTATATTAGAGCATACAATGGGCTGCCAGATTAATGCTATTAGACTATATTAGAGCATACAATGGGCTGCCAGATTAATGCTATTAGACTATATTAGAGCATACAATGGGCTGCCAGATTAATGCTATTAGACTATATTAGAGCGTACAATGGGCTGCCAGATTAATGCTATTAGACTATATTAGAGCGTACAATGGGCTGCCAGATTAATGCTATTAGACTATATTAGAGCGTACAATGGGCTGCCAGATTAATGCTATTAGACTATATTAGAGCGTACAATGGGCTGCCAGATTAATGCTATTAGACTATATTAGAGCATACAATGGGCTGCCAGATTAATGCTATTAGACTATATTAGAGCGTACAATGGGCTGCCAGATTAATGCTATTAGACTATATTAGAGCGTACAATGGGCTGCCAGATTAAAGCTATTAGACTATATTAGAGCGTACAATGGGCTGCCAGATTAATGCTATTAGACTATATTAGAGCGTACAATGGGCTGCCAGATTAATCGTCTTTTTTTTTTAAATTAAAAAAATGGACATAAAATAAGAAGGGAGCAAACAATTTTTAACAATTCAATATAACGATATTTCCCTCAGCTCGCCTAATTATTTTTTTAGATAGGTGTTCATTTTGTGTCATTCTTCTCGCCTCTGATATGCCAGCAACTCAACTTAGGACATGTTACACCATACTGTCCTCAATCCTTTTTATGTTCTGTGCTATGTTAGACATAGCTCTATCTTATATAATACAGACGTTACTTCAAAAAGACAGACTTTGACAGACAGTTTGCGAATATGGCTTTAATCTTTGTATGGGTAGATAGATAGATAGATAGATAGATAGATAATCATCCTATGTAGAAGGGTCACTTCTAATCTCAGTGTACTGTTCAAGTTTGTAAACAATGTTCTTTGTTTTCTGACCACATTGGATAATTTGGCCGTTCTGATTCGTCCAATCACGACTGTGACCTACAAAGATGCTGGTCTATGATTGGACGTTGTAAAACTATTTTTGTGTATTGAGCCTGTGACTTTCACACACCTAGCTAGTCAGTAGACGTAGGCTATACTTACAAGTTTTACTTTGATTTTATTTGGTTTCTGGGATAAACGTGGACTAACTAATTTCAAACTTCCAAAATAAATCAAATTTATTGGAATTCGCTTTGTGTTCATTCGTTTGTGAAGTTAGGTCATAATCTTTCAATAAGCCTCTATAACGCAATTCTAATTGACAATAGTCGCAGTTAATTTAAAAAAAAAACCTGGTTTCAATTTATTTCAACTATACAGGCGTTCACTTTCCATTGCATCATTGCTTCAAGTAAAGAAACAATTTCTCTCAGCCTACTTTGTGCAAATACTCAAACATTGGGGACATATATGCATATATATTCATCCAAACACATTTCCTTAACAAACAAAAAAAAACATACAAAATGCTTAAAAAAAACAAAGCATTATATTAAGTGTAATTGTATCAATTAGTTTGGATGAGTCATGCATGAATAATGATGGACCTAAACATATAAATCTGTGCGATAGAAATATTTTTATCAGTTGTTTTTGTTCTAGCGTTTAGCTTTTTCAATGATCCTATTACTTGTCTAGATCATTTGTGGAAGGGGGTATCTTGGTGAATGTTTACATGATCGTCCAATGAACACAAACTGTGAAACCCAAATGAAAAATCAAATGTGTTGAAATCAATTTAAAATCAACTTCCGTGTTTTTTTTAAATTAATAATTAATTAATTGTAAAAATTGTGTATTTGTATGAAAAACTTGTTTGCATAGTTGATTTAAAAAAAAAAACAATTTTCCTTTAGAAAAGAAAAAAAAGTAGCTGTTGTATCAGAACTTTGAAAGATCTAAAATATGATATCGAATTTTCAATATCTTTTCTAGTTTATGAGATCTAAACGGGACAGACGGTCTGACAGACAGACCACACATAAACTAATAGCAGCTATTCCCCTTTTGGGGCCGCTAAAAAACTGAACGATAATTTACAAATACAAAAACGAAGCCTAATAAAATACCAGGAAAGACACAAAGATAAATGCATATTCTTATTCCATATGCTAGATAAATTTGTACAAGTGTTCCTTCCATGGGCGTAACCGGTAGGGGGGAATTTTGTAACTGATTTTTTGCTTTGATTTTGTTTATTTTAGGTCAGATTTTTTAATGTTAAATCACCAGCGCAGCCAAGAGGGGGGTTGAATTTAAAAGGTTAAAAAAAACTCTTCTACAAACAAAATAAATAAAGCAAACAACAGTCATCAAATTCCATGATCGTAGCCAAGGGTATTTGGAGTTTAAAACCCCCCTCCAATTTTTTTATGACGAACCCCCCTATTCAATATAAGACTAAACCATTCAACAGTCACCAGATTCTATTAGGGGAAGCCAAGAGGGATTTTGTATTTGAAAACCCACTCTAGAGAATTTTAAGTTAAAACCCCTTCCGGAGGGTTATGAGTTTAAAACCTCCTTCAGCGGGGGCAGGATGTCTACAGTCTTTCCATTAACTGCAGGAATAACTTAAGGTATTCCCCCCAAACCACCTCCCTCCGAAAAAAAATCCTGGCTACGCCCATGGTTCCTTCTTCTCTAGAAGCATAGTATGGGTTACACGAATCAGCCAGGACAGCCAACAACTTTGCAGATTTTAAGTCAGTGATTAACACGAATGACTAGATTGATACTCTACTACTACTACTCGTAGTGCGTTTTAATTTTCTCTTTTGAAGTACTATCTGTAAGATAGAGTAAGTGTAATCATACAATGGCTCGACTTTGTCAGTAGTTAACTGGGAGGTTAGGAGGGTTATTAGAACGTTTTAAAACTCCCGTCCCTTATTGAACTGGGCGTTAATAAACCAATAACACCAAAGATGTTCTTATTACAAGAAGTGTTCATGGACTCCGATCTCTCGGTAATTCAAACTTGATATTTCGCACACAGTTCGAGATGTATGAAAAGAGAAATATCAGACTCAACTTTTATTTGAAACAAAACAACCTAGTCATGCATGTTAATCAATGACTAAACTAAACATAGTTGCTTTTGGTAGATTTCAAAGTTGAAAAGTGTGTGGTGAAAGGTCGACCAATCGGAGGAGGCTAAAAAAGTTTATAAGCGTTGTCTTTGTAATAAAAAAAAATGGCCGAAAAGGTGTGAAAGCGGGTGTTTGTGTGTGTGTGGGGGGTGTGGAGGTTGCAGTTAAAAAGCAACATAGGGTATTTTAAATATTGAAAAGCCGAAGAAAAGATTGTACGTAGGGCGAACTTTTTTTGTTGCGAGTGGAAGGAAGTGTGTATGTTTTAAACAATTAACACTTGCAACTAACATATTTTATTTATGAAAATGCCATTAAAGACAACCTAAAAAAAAATATTAAAGAAAGTAGAAACATACATTCTCTACTTCTAGCCGCACTGAACTCCAGTAGAAGAGTATCGTAATTTATCTTACAAGCAGGTTTTGGCTGCCTGCATGCGGAAACCAAAAATGCCACTCCCCTCCTTTTTTTTAAAAAAAAAAGTAGGCTCCTAGTATTAGCTCCTAGTATTAGCTCCTAGTATTAGCTTGTATTTCTTATTCTTGTTTCTTATTATTATATATAAAACAGCATGTCGAGGAGCATGTGTAAGCAGTTGAACCCTTATTGCTAGCGGTAAAAGGGTTGTCTCTGTCGGAGTCTCTTGCTAAAATTCCGCAGGAAACAGTTCAAACGAAGCTTGATGACTTCCCAAAGCTTGATCAAGTTGAGACGGCAATAGGAAAACTCAAAAGACTTAAAGAATCTGGCTCTTGCGGTCTTTCAGCAGAACTCCTTAAAATGGGTGGTACTTCTTCACGAAAGGTTTGACGACCTCATCACTTTATAATGGGACGCCATCACATCCCTGTGCACGTCCGACAGCTCCAATTAGTGTGGCACTACTTTACTGTCCTTAGCAAACACATCCTTTCCAGAATACTACTTAACTTAGAGCCCGAATTTAAGGTCAAAATTTTGTAGCCTACACGTTATTTCTTCCACACCCAATCTCGGATCAAGCTGAAATTATTTCTTTTACCTGACAAAACAAGAATCAATAATAAAGAAAAATAAATAAATAACTTTCGGTAATGTACCGTAATTAATTATTTTGTTTGGTATCGTACAAGGGAAAGAAATCGTACTTGACTTATGTTGTGGTATAAGTTGAATTAGTCCCCTTTATACTTTCTGTGAAGCCGCTTTAAAGTTTGAAATTAATAGATATAAAACCTTTTATTTTCATAAGCCCTTCTCTGGTACAGTGGTTAGTGTGTTGGATAGAGGTGGCTCATGAGACCTGAGTCCTCGAGTTCGAATACAGGTTATTAATTTTAATATAAATGCGATCACGGTAACATTCACGCTAATAGCCCCCTCTTTCTCCCCCACCTCTTTCTCAACTGGTCCATACAAGTGATAGGACCATACTGATCATAGTGTATTGAGAAAGCTAAAAGCATAAAAAGCATGAAATTGCGCTAAATGAAATCCCCCCCCCCTTTATTAAGGGGGGGGGGTCGGAGTTTAGTGACTCATCTTTTTCTTTAATTTTGTTTATTTTAGGTGAAATTTTAATACTAAACAATCACTTGCCCTAGCACAGCTAAGGGGGTTTTGAGGGGTTTTGAATTTGAAACCCCATACCAGGGGTTTTGAGTTTGAAACCCACTACCAAGGGGTTTTGAGTTTGAAACCCACTACCAGGGGTTTTGCATTTAAATCCTCCTCTCTATAAAACAAAAAAAAAATGCAAACAACACTCCCCGAAATTACAAGAGCACATCTAAGGAAGATTTTGATTTTCAACCCCTCTTCAAAATTTACAATAAACCGCTCTTCAATATAAAAAAAGCAAATTACACACTCAAAATTGTATGAGCGTAGCCAAAGGGTTTTTCAGTTTAAAGCCCTCTTCACTGGGTTTGAAGCTAAAAATACCTCTTCAATATAAAAAAAAAAGCAAATTACGCATTCTAAATGCTATGAGCGTAGCCAAGCTTATTGTGTTTTGAGTTTCAACCCCTCTCCTCCAGATGGCTTTTTTAAAAGTTTAAAACCTCTCAAGATAGTTTTGAGTTTAAAATCCCCCTACATAGCGTTTTAAGGTTGAAAGCCTCTCTCTTCAATATTATTTCTAAAGCAAACTACAGTTACCAAATCTATGACCGTAGCTAAATGTGGTTTGAATTAAAAAAACAACAACAACAACAGGTATATTTTAGTTTAAAACAGATGATTTTGACGATAAAACTTCCCTTTTCGATATAACATCTAAAGCAGTGATGCTTAACCTAATTCAACCTGCGGGCCATTTTAACTTTCGACACGCGTGTCGCGGGCCACATCAACAAAAATGTAAAAAAAATGAAATCAAAATTCACCTAAAACTATATGAAACTATTGGGATATTTAAATGAGATATTTAAAGTCTATCATTTTTACGCGCTTAAAATGGCTTCATTTCTCTACTTAAAATGTGAGCGACATTTTAAAGTAAAAAAAAAAGTTAAGTTTCTCCCTTTCCGACCTTGCGATCTATGGGGCAGATGATGATAAGGTCATTTGTTTATATGGCCAACGGTTAACGAACTGGGTATCATGTGGCCAGCACAACGACCAACCGCCTATACTTTTGCCAACAAAAGTCAGGTACCCATTAAAGTTGAGTGGACTCAGGGGCGCCCTAAATATCTAAATATCCCGAAATTCAAAATCCCAGTCTTCACCGATATTCGAACCCAGGACCCAAGGTTTGGAAGCCAAGCGCTTAACCACTAAGCCACCGAGCCCCTTAATTAGTTAATTAATTATTGTTAATTAATTATTTTGTTTGCTATCGAACAACATTGTAACTAACTTTATCACTAACTTATTTTCTTGTCTCTTTTTTGGTAAATATTCCCATCGACCCCCCCCCCCCAATCTCTAGGCGTAGTTGAATCATCTTTTATACGCGGCTCAAACCAAGAAGGCCTTCATATTTGTTTTATAATGCCGCTGTATATGTTTTTGTTTTTGAAACAGCTAGACTTTCTTTTAAAACAAATATGTTGGTTTATTATCATGTTCCACTAAAAAAGATCCAGTCATTTTTTCTGGTAGATTCTACATTCCATTTCCATTTCATAAACTCATAAACGCTCACTCGTTAAGGGTCATGGTTCCAATCCATCAGAGAAAAAGTGAGGGCCCTACGAAGGTAAAGATACATTTTTGAGCAGATGTTTCGACGGGCCGGATGGAACCACGTCGCGGGCCGTTTCTGGCCCGCGGGCCGTATTTTGGACATCACTGATCTAAAGAAAAATAGTCACCTAATTCCAAGATTGTAGTCAAGAGAAATTACACATGTCTACCAGTGGCTGGGCTCCATTAATAAAGTGCAATGAAATTGAAAAGCACTAAATATGGCTCTACAAAGATGGCTAAGACGGATTTTAGGAGTCAGTTATAGAGATCGGGTCTAAATCAAGGAAATGCTATGCCGAAATGGTAGTCGACCCCTTAGTAAGGTTGTGACAGAGCGTCGCGTGAGGTTTGCTGTTCATGTTCTCCGACAAAATGAATTGCGCATAATAAGAGTTGCGATGACATCCTAGTACAACTTGGCGTCACACCTTCATGGAGGTCCTCATAGCAGGTGGGAAGAGGCTTCAGACATTGCCAGTGACAGATTTTTGTGGAAACAGCTTGCCAGCAAATATGCCGAACGGCGCGGGAGAGTCTAAGTCAGTAAGAATATCACATTAGGTTTTTGAAATAAAACTTTTTAATAGCAAAATAATGCACTGTAGGTACCTCAGAATATGCAATTAGTTGGCTTTCAATACCTGAAATAGTGCTTGGCGGCGGGGCTCCGCCCCGCGCTGGGGGGAACTCTCAGCGCTCCACCAGACTCCTTGCTGGCAAGGGCGAGGAGTCTGCAATTTTTTCACTAACTCCAGGAAGAACCTATTTTAGGACACAATAAACGTCTTCCAAAAAAATGAATGATCAAAATGTAATAGAGATTAATTATGTACACAAACACACACACATCCATTCATACAAATATATATATATATTTTCGGGGGGGGGGGGGGGGGGGAGAAAACCAATCCCCTCTCCAACTCCCCCCCCCCCGAAAAAATCCCTGGCTACGCCTATGAGGCCACTTTTGCTTTAGTCAGATCAACAAAATACAACGTGAAGAGGTCTGTCTCTGTTACGTACAGATGAGACTTTCAATGATATAATAATAGACTCATATATGGTAGATCATGATGACTTTAATCTTGAGTTACAATTAATAATGTGTCAACAATAACTTTGATCACATTACTTCATGTTCGGATTCCATCTTCTCCCTCTTTCAACACACATTCGCACCATTCCACATTCACACTATGCTGCGCACGTAACAGTCTCTCTCTCTCTCTCTCTCTCTCTCTCTCTCTCCGAATGTAGCTTATCCTGCAATAGTCGAATAGAGCAGTGGCGTCACTAGGATGGGTGTCACCCAGTGCGGTAAGATCAGGGTGTCACCCCCCCCCCCAAGCGTTCCACTTATTCTTTCGAAAAAAAACTATCGTTGTTTAGTTCTTTAATCAAAATAATACGGTTCGTTGATTGCTGTTACGCAACGTTAAAATGTGTATCGATTCTATTTGAATTATTGTTTGTCTCTGACATTTTATCGTTAATTATTAGGCCTACATATATGAACATCTAAGATTTTTAAATTAGAAACAAATTAAACATCCACTGAACATCCTTTCCTTAGTAAACATTAAACATCTCTTAACGGCAACCTTTTAACATTATAGTCACATATAATGGTCGTCTCCTGAGGACGACTAATGAAACAATACAACTTTACGAAAAGACCGGTACAAACGCTTGAAAAGAAATTTTTTTTAATAACTTTAGAAAATAACTTAAATTTCCTTTTCAGGATTTCAAATGTGAAAACTTCTAAATAACTTTAACTTTAAACTCAATATCTTTTTCAACTTCGTTTTCAATGGACAGAATTGCTTGATTTGAAATTCGTTTTTCAAAAGTTATTAATAGTTGTTAATTAACTTTAGTTTTGAAAAGCTTCTTTTCACATGACGCCACGTATACATACATTTGGCAAGAAACAGTGAAAGGTTTAAATCAAAGGCTGGTAGAGATTCGTTGACGTCTTTCAAACTTTGCTGCATTCTAGTATTCTAGTTTTGGTAATTCTGTTCTTGACGTCTGGCCCAGTACAAAAGAGATTAATGCACTCAGTATTAACCTCTTGTTATATATTTGAATAGTAAATCCGGCATCTTTAGATGATATTTTCATTTTTTAAAATTATTTTTCTGTTGCAATTACATGCTAGTTTGATTTAACAAAAGTTATTTCAATAACATTTTGAGCTAACTTGTCATATATTTCTTAGTGTAAATGTTTAAGTGCTCTAGCTTAGCCAACACTTTACCAATAATTAACACTTTAATTTGAAGGTACTCTTGTGTTAAATTGACTTTTTCCTCAGTACATCTGCCAACAAGAAAGTCAAGCAATGAAAAGTATGTATGCATTCACAGACAGCTGACAGCTGTCTTTGCGCTGCTCCTCTAGAATTTGTAATTTCAGAGCGACGCAAAGATTTTCGCCGTAACACTTTCATAAAATTGTTCCATCATGAGTCTAACAGCCACACTATGAGCACTCCAGCGAGTTGTTCCTATGACACTCTATCATTAATTAAAATATCCCATCGATTGCTAAAGGCGCAAGAAATTAAACATTTTTCTAGAAAACCGACAAATGTATACTTACCGAATTTCTTGACCACATAACTTAAGTAAACGGTGTACACATCCTTCAAGTTTCTTTTCTGTTCTTCATTATTACTGCCTGCACTTCTTCATAAATCCTTGACATTGTAGCTGCATTACAATGTCCCTGAGCTCATCTTATCAATACTTTAATCCCATCTCTTTCCAGGCGCTTTAAATTATCAGAACTGATACCATCAGCATTTGGTCCACTTAAAGAGGAATATCCTACAACATTTCTGTCATTTAAACATTACCATTGCTACTGTTAATATATCTTACAACTTTAGAGATCTATGTTAGGTGTGGTGTACTGCAAGATACCAGAGTACCTTGCAACATTTATGTCTCTGATAAGTATATCCCTTAAGTGGTTTGCTAAAACATTTATAAACTCTCTGAGTTTTGGTACAAGCTTGGAAAGTAACTTTTTTTTTTATCCCTGCCTTGCAATCGTATAAGTTATTATTTCAGCACTGGGTCTTATTTGGATAACATTTCCACAATCCCAAGAAAACAATTCCCTTAATCAATGAAAAGTCTTCTTCAATTCGCCACCATATACCAACTTTTTCTTTGCTAAATAAAATGCGATAGTAAGCAATCTATACGTGCAAAATGTTCCTCTGTTTTCCCATGTACACGTCAATCATAGCAATTTCCCTGTCAATTTTTTGAAGCTAAAGTCCGACTGCCAAAATGTTCCAAATTTGAAAACCTGATAAATGTTCTTCAGTATTCTCGCAAGTTTCTCATTGTGGATATGTCCAACTATTTATCAAAACAAGAAAATCTTGATATTGATTTTTTTCCCTATAAAGAAAAGGTTTATTCTACCATTCTTATGCTTTATGATCTTCCTTCTGTCATATTTTAAAGTTGGTATTTTTTTGGGGGGAAAAGTGTTTTTTTTTTCCACTCGGGTGTCACCCCCTATTGGGTGTCACCCGGTGCGGACCGCACCCCCCTGACGACACTGGTATAGAGGATATCATTTCTATGGTGGATCTACCACTCCTGAATCCACATTGAGACTGTGGGTACACTCTAGACACTATCACTTACAGCCTGGATAGTGCCACTCTAGCAAAGATTTTGCCAACTATGCTGAGGAGAGAGATACTCCTATAATTGTTGCAGTCACTCCGATCTCCATTGTTCTTATATATTGTGACAATATTTGCGTTACGCATGTCCTATGGGATATGACCTGCTTCCCAGCAGCGGCAGAGGAGAATATAGAGTTCAGGGAGCAGGAGTGTTTCGTTGACCTTAACTACTTCCACTGGGATGCCATCCCTCCATGGAGATTTTCTATTTTTCATGCAGTTTGTTGCTTTTTTGAGATCACCAAGGCTTGGAAGTTCATCTAGATATTCCAATACTGGACGATCTGGTAGAGAAGCCAGGGCGACATCGTCTACTGTATTTATGTGTGGCATATACACCGAGGTAGAGTTCTGTCTATCGTTCTAGCTGCTTGGTAAGTCGATAAGTGATGAAGAAGACATCTCTATTAGATGGGAGAAATTGAGAGATGTTATCTACAGCTCAGCACTTACTGCCTTTGGTCATCAAAAGCACAAAAATGTAAACTGGTTTGAGGCGAATCTAGCACAGATGGAACCTTGCATCGAGAAAAAGCGATATGCACACCTCGCTCACAAGGCAAAGCCTAGTCTAAAATCTTTGCAAGCTTTCAAAACTGCTAATACAGAGGCTAAACAAAATTGTTAGACTGTGCTAACAACTTTTGGAGGAAAACCTGCAACATAATTCAAGAAAGTCTCTACTTAGGAAATAGTAACGCTCTGTTTGATGGCATAAAAGCGGCCCTGGGTTCAACAGTGTCTAAGCCTGCCCCCCTTCTATCAAAATCTGGAGAAAAAATTACGATTAAATCAGAGTTTATAACACAAGCCAGATCTATTACTTATTTTGTCACATCCAGCGCAGAAATAAACGTTGTCCGCTGGTGGACTTTAGGTTCTCTTTTCTTAGTCTACGTTTGTCCTCGGCAGTGGATTTTCTTTTGCTATTGATTTGTTTTTCCAGCAGTGTTTTTTTAGATTTCTCGTTTAAAACAAAATTTGATAAGAAAAGATGATTTTTATTGTCTAATCAAATGGACATTCAGTCTAACTACAATTGACCACCTCAGCGTAACTACAGTAACAATAACAATACAGATGCAATTACGAACAGCGGTGGGATTTTCTATTTCATTGCTTGGTTTTCACTATAATAAACATCAGAAAATTTATATTGAACCAAAAGATTTAGATCTAGTGAGAATAGTGGTAATAATTATAATTCAAGCATTATTTGTTTTGTTTCTTAACAATTTTTGCACGTTTTTAAAATTTCAGTAAGCTGATTTTTTGTGTGTAAAATCTGGTTTAAAAGTTGTTGTTGATTTTAGGTTGAGAAGGCTATCAACCAATTTTCTTCCACCCATTTAGATCTAATAGATTTTAAATGATCAGGGTCTAGATCTATTAGATCTATATAGATGTTAGATGTAGATCTAAAACTGGTTTATTTTAATTTGGCTCTAGCATACCACGTGATCAAGTGGACCAATCAAAACACACTTCTTGTATTGCACAATCATTGTGTTTCGTTCGGTCGACCCTATATCTCGGCGGTAAATGTGTCTCGTTGTTGCTGATAGTCGCGTTAAACATTGCTTTATCTTAAAGTGGTGTAATATAGATTGTGTTTATTAATAAATATACTAATTATGTGTATTTCATTTGTGTTTATTATTTCTTTTTGTAACGTTAAAGCACAACAAAATATGTCGAAGTCATCCTCAAATACCATGTGACCAATTTTAACCAATGAAAATCGTTGATTTCGAACTGGCTACATCCTCCTTCAAGCTGGCAGGGTGAATGTAATGCTCTTTGCTAATGTGAATGGTTCATCAGATTATCTGACGAATGCTATGGACCCAAAGAGCCATCCGGCACTACCAGGGTACCAGCAAACCGTCCAAAGCGTCAATTCAGGGTATTTAATCATTATTTTCAATTGTAGTCATCTTGATATTTACATGTTAACGATAAACAAAACTAAAGGTTTCCATCTTCAACGACCTACCCGCCATTATGGGTCGTCTCTCTCTGATGCAATTACAAAAATCCTCATTATTACCAAATTAAATATCTAAAATGCTCCTATTAATAGTTCAGATATGTTAAAAGACACTCCATCGCTACAATAAGGCATATTTCAATGGTAGACATTTACTCTTTTAGTAGGACTGATGTATTTTTTAACTACTGAAATCGAAATTGAAGCCTTTTTTGAAGTGGGGAAAAATGGCTATGCCGCGCAAATAGACTGGTCACTGTTACATTCTAGATTAGGTGCCCTTTTTAAAGTCGTTAATTATTTACTGCTTGCTTTGAACGAATTGAGAAGATCGTAGACTGACTTGGTTTATGTCTTGTCTAGGTCTATACAAAATGAAAATGTAAACAAAAGCAAAAAAACAACAACATTCATTGAATGACAAGATCATTTAATCAACCCAGTCCCAGGCATGAATCAACAAACCATCATGTTTATTGTTGAATTTTTTCCTCATTTGTTAAAATAGCTAATGATTATCTAGAGTCTAGTTACTAGAGTCTAGATCTAGTTCTTTGTAACTTTTACTTATAAACACTATAGAATAGTATAGTTCTAGAATAATCTAGATCTTGACATTCTTGTATTAATATTTTGTCTTTCATTTCAAATTTTCACATTGTGATTGTAGATCTAAAGATACTTTTTAATCTACAAGACAGATATATTCTAGTAACTAATCTAGATCTGTGTTAAAATATCTAGATTTCTTAGATTGTCTTAGATCTATTATCTTTGCATTGAATGGTCACCAATACCTGGGGTAAGCAGACTCCTAAGTCACATGCTTTCCTATCTATATAATTTACCTCATTCACCAGAACGAATGGTCACTTGATAACCATTGATAAAACAACAAAAATACTGTCACTTGATAACCATTGTTGATTCAAATTAGGTCGTATGCTGTATAGAAGATATAGGGAAACTCGTGGCTAAATGTTTTCTTACTATTAGTGAAGTCCAATGGATATCGTGACTTTTTGTTGTTTTTTTTTACCCATAGACATCATGTGACTTTGTTTTGATGATTATATTGAAAGTAAAGTAGAGAAATGGACTGCCATGATTATGCTGATACTGTTGGTGAACACTTTGATTTCAACACCTGCTTTTGGCTCTCAATTTGATGTCAATTTCCACACTCCCTAGCCCTAGAGTTTTGCCCTAGTAGACTTAATCTCCCATCTCAGCATTTAACTGAACTGGCCATACACCAGTTTACCTATGTATAGTGGCTTAACTGATGAACATGATCAATCATCAATGAATATTTTTTTTTTTTTTGCATGTTTCAGATGTCCCTTAATAGTTGAAGATAATTTACTTCCTAGTCCAAACCTCCTCAGGACAATAGGTATGGTAGGGGGACCATTGGCGATTCCAAACAACAGTTCAGCGCGCAAACCACATGTCCAGGCAGCCACCCTGGTACTCTCACTACTATCAGTCTCACTATTCTCATAATTGCTGAAATCTTTTTTAAAGAACACGTCCAATCTTTTTAATTATTTGCCAGGTGTGTTGGCAGAGCCCAGCCTCCTGAATGATTTCACCCTCACTGTTATACCACTTGGCTACACAATTTGTACATGCTTATTGATCTGTTGTAACATAAAATACCAGATCAATTTTAGCTGTGTTGCGCTTTATTTTATTTTATTTTGAAAAGAACTCCACAAGCAAAAATGCTTTGTTTTAAAGATTCAGTCATACTTTTTTTTTTATATGTATACATATTCATGGGTATAAATAGGTTGTTCAAAATGTTCCATTACCATTATGAAGATTGGAAGTGTTATTTTCTCTCATAATCAATCTGTTCAATTTTTGCATTCCTAAAACTAGATTTGGAACATCTTAGATTGCATATCTAAATTACCAGAACCAGTATTCTAATGTTGGCTTGTCTTTTATTATTAAGATCAGGTGGATTCAGACATGCCTACAGTCCCGCATTATGCGGAACCGTCCCGCAAAAGCATAAAAAAAGCTCACATGTTCCGCCGTTCCGCATTCACAATTTTTTGTTCTGCCAAGTCTGAATTCCGACACACAAAAATCGCAGATTTTTCATTATTTATTAATAGTGCGAAATGAAAATACTGAATGCAAAATAATATATATATATAGGTCTGTGTTTATTGTTTACATTTCATCTCCTGGACCCGGTGTGTCCTAAATTTACCAAGAAATTGTTGAGCTAGATCTATATAGAGATCTAGTACGCTAGGCTCTAGGTCTAGATACTAGATCTATTCTTAGAATCTAGTAAGTTAAGTAAGTGCTAATAAGCCAAATGTTCCATTCAAATCCCTTTCTTTCCCCGACAATGGCTCTGCTAGTAGTAATACTAGTACTAGACAACTAGATCTAGACTAGACTATTCTAACACTAACTCAACTGGTTTCTTGGGTTTCTAAGTGTAAGTAATCTAAGACTAAGAAAAGGATTTAAAAAAAAAAAACGTTATTAAAGATCTAGATCTAGACCTAAATGTAATTAATTAACTTAGACACAGTACAGTAAGTTGTAAGGCTATGGCCTAAATAAGGCTATATGTAGGGAGCCGAAAATACCCGGAAGTGAAAAAGGAAAAATTGACCGATAAAATTGTGATTGCGTTTTTGACTTTTTTTCACATATGCCAAACTTGCAAATTTATTACACTTTTGAATGAAATGTGAGAAGTTTTAAACTTGTGTTATCGATTACATTAGACTATGGCCTACATAAAGCTTAATTAAGTTTTTTTTTAAAAGTTATTTGTCATTTTTATATTTATTATAAAAAATACTCATTTTTTGTTTTTAGCAATACAGGGTCCAGGAAAGTCATCAAACATTCATTTTTTTTTTCACGGTAGATATCATGCCTGGCTATAATTCTACCAAGTTTTATCGCGATTTATCCGTCGCATCGCCCAAAAACTTGAAAATACGGTTATCATTGTGGGCTATGGGATTTTTGCAGTTTTTGTGAATTTTGTTAAGGAAATTTCGTCATCAATTTATAACCACTTGATGTCATGTAAAGCCTAATATTCTGGATATATTCAAATAGTTTTTGTGAATTAATCGTCGTCGCATTAATTGTCAAGCGCATTTGAAAAATAATTGTTTCAGACGATTTTGATCCCACTTTTTAAATATTTTGGTATTTTCTGCCATCACAACGCCGCCATTTTGTCCCCGCCTCTCTGACATTTCTTGTAGATCTAGACCCGATAATTTGTTTATTTCATCAATATTTACATTTTAAACAAGTTAAGTTCATAAATACAAATGAAATCAGATTTGTGAGCTAGAAATTCACTATGAATACTAAATCTACTATTAAATTTCTTATTTAATAAGTAGATTTATCCCCTACGAAACTCAATTCCAAATTTTAACTTTTTGAGCGGGGGGTGTGTCTCGCTGGCTAAGCGACCGAGACGCTCTCATCACAATTTTTCCATGTCAACCTATGTTAAGCCAAAACGACACCAAAAAAATCATAACTTTCAAACTATTAAACATACAGTCATAATTTTTACATCGATGGACAGTTCTAATAAAGTACTTTAATGATTTACTAAGCAAATATTTTTTTTTCAAAAAAAAAATTTTTTGTTCGCCTCCCTACTATATGATATACTATATGTATATCTAATCTACTTATTACATAGTCTAAATTAGTATCTAGATCTAGCACTAGATTAGTAGATAAAGATTACTATAGTATAGATAACTAGATGATACTAAATCTAGATCTATCCACAGAAATAGACTTAGAAGGTGATATATCTCTAGATTTCTATGTATCATTATGTAATAAATTTAGTTCTCAATAAGTCCATAGATCTACATAAATTTTTAGATCCCAAAATTCCACATTTTCAACCTGAGTGTTCCACATTCTGGGTCTTGGGGGGTAGGCATGTCTGTGGATTCATATTTTCTATGTTTAACAATTGCACTGAACCTTTTGAACAGTACTGTAGATGTTCATATTTATGATTTATTATCTAAAGTGATTTTCTGCACTCAGCAGCTTATTCCCACACATTTTACACTTCATATTAATCTTTCTGTATTTTCTTATTTTTTAACATCAACATTACAGACCTTCCTACTGTTGCGTACCGTATTTCTTATCCTTTTTTTTTCCTCACTAAACTAGCTTTGAGTGGTCACAAAAGTCACGCTAAACCATCCTATGGGGAAAAAATAAACAGAAAAGGTGGGGTGAATACATTCCGCCGAGATCTATTAATTGATTGGTTCTTGATGGCAATTAGATGTAGCCTAGAAATAAAGAAAGCAAGAGTGTTGAGTTTGTACCATTCAGTTAGCTACTACACACTGCAACTTTTTTATTAGAAAAAAAGGTGAATGCAAAAGAAGAATCACTGATTTCTGTATTTGCTGTGCAACTCGCTCACAGATCTAGATATATGTTTATCAAAAATATCGAAGTGCTATCAATTAAAAACACCTAATATTATTACCTCTTGGGTAGATCTAGCTAGATTCTCTAAATTCTAGATCTATAAATTTTCTAAATCTTGTCTAGGTAGGCCTAAGAAAGTTTTTGTAATGTAGCGGATCCACCTGATCGAAAGCTTAGATCTAATCATCATGGCATTTAATTTTAATACTAGATCTAGTCTACTTGATCTGCAAATTTGCTCATTCTTGAAAAGTTTTATATTTAGATCTAAGATAGCTGAAAATTTTTGGAGATGGGTTGATATCTAGACATAAGATAGCTGAAAAATGTTTGGAGTAGCATAATGTTGTATTCTTTAGAAGCCTTGAAACTTAGATAATTGTAAAATATTTTTTCATGTAACCCTTATTTATGTCTTGGCAGTTTATCAGGGAAACACTGAAGATGGTCATCAGTCACAAAACTCTTTGTTAAATATCTGCTACAAAAATGTGAATCAATCCCTCTTTTGCAATTTTCAGCTACTTCACATTTGAGTGTGTACATTGTTTTTTATATTATTATTATTATAGCACTTAAAAAAAATTCATTCTTGTCATACTTGTGCTGCTGTAACTTAATTCCCAAAATGGTTATGTATGTCATTGTACCCCTTTTGTTATACTGTCTAAATATAAAAAATGACTGTTAGGGTTTGATTTAATAAGAATTTTTCAGTACTGTAATAAAACTGGTGGTGACACAGGTGTCAATGCCCGAACATATTAGTCACCTCCCATTATCTTCTGGGGTTGATACATAAAATAGTCTAGAACTGGTAGTGAAAGAAATTGGCCATTATTGAGGCAAAATATTTATGGGTGGGCTTTATAAGTCTAAATACCTGATTCTTGGGAACATCAACTAATGTTATGCCAACATGAAAGTTATCTATTGCCAAACATTCTGTGCATTGCACCTCTTTCAAAACATAGTATAGCAAAGGTATTTGCTATAACACAAGTGAAAGCATTAACCTATCCCTTTGAGACTGCTTGGATCAGATATACAGCCAAGTCTAATGGGGATAAAAAAAAGCAGTAAAAATATTCAAACTAAATGTTTTCAATAATTACGGTACCTCTATTCAGTTACTTATTTTTGAGTCCTTATTTTTCTGTAAAAAATGTACACATTTTTCAAAGTTTTTATCCTAAGTTTTATAATGTAGTTGATCAAAGTAAAAAAAACTTATTTAAAAACGGCTAGACTCTAGATCTAGACAAGATTCTAGTAGATGATTCTAGCTCTAGGGCAATACTTCTATCATCTAGCATTACTAGATAAGTATCTAGATGTAACTTCAAGATCTAGAACTAGAATCATATATATATATATATATATATATATATATATGTGTGTGTGTATAGCAGTAAATGTTCTATGTTCTAGCTCTAGGGCTATACTTTTATCATCTAGCATTACTAGATAAGTATCTAGATGTAACTTCAAGATCTAGAACTAGAATCATATAAATATATGTATAGCAGTAAATGTTTTATTTACGTCGTGAAGATATAAGAGGCATCATGCTTGCAGGTTTTTTGGGGTTGCCGACGACCCCCCCTCCCTCCCTGCAGGCAAAACAAGGTTCCGTTGCTTGCATCCATGGTTGTGTTATTGACAATCAAACATATTTGCAATTTTAAATATTTTTTTTTATATATTTCCAGTTCGAACGACAACTTAAATATGACTTCAGAGCAGGGGTCAATTGCAGCTAATGCTGCAGATGTAAGTATTTTTTTTTTTTAAAAGTTCTTATAACTGCACTGTAGTGAATAGTACATACTAGTAGTTTAAAAGTTAAAATATCAGGGGCTTAAACTTGTTATAGTGTATAATAGTTTGTAATTATTTTAATTTTATTATTTATTGTTTAAAAAAAAAGAAAAGCTGATCTTGTATGCACATTTGGTTACTAGTGTGGATTTTAATGACAATCAATGTAATATTATTTTTTTAAATACAATGCCTCTATTCTAGTTAATTAAAAAAAAAATTTAAAAGTTGTAGAAAAAATTGCATTTGCATCCCTGTAAGCGCGACCCACTGGTTGAATAGCTGTGTTAAAAATTGGAAAAAATTTTGTTTTGGTTTCATAATTGTGTTCTTAAATTTATTGTAAATTTCCTTAGATCTATGACTTCAATCATGAAGATGGTAACAGTGGTAATGAGCAGCCCCCTCCACCACCACCTAAACCTAAAGGTCGTCGCGGCCGAAATACAAACCAACTTCAGTTTATGTTAAAAACTGTTGTCAAGGCAGTATGGAAGCATCAGTTTGCTTGGCCTTTCCATCAGCCTGTTGATGCTGTCAAAATGCAGTTACATGTGAGTATTTTTTAAAATATTTTGTTTGACAATGATATAATCTATTAATATGGATGTGAAGATTTGTATACAAATATTATTTATATTTTTAATTGTTTCTAATTATTTGCTCCATCATTCATAGGATTATCATAAAATTATTAAAACACCCATGGATCTTGGTACCATTAAGAAAAGACTGGAAACCTATTATTATAATTCAGCAAAAGAAGCCATGCAAGATTTCAATACAATGTTTACAAATTGTTACGTTTACAATAAACCGGGTGATGTAAGTTATTAATTTTTAAAAACTAATTCTAGAATCAGAGTCTAAACATTTTAAATGGTTACAATAATGTCATATATACCATGTAACTTTGAAACTTTAATTTTTTCCTTAATAAATATATTTTGTTTTAGGACATAACATTGATGGCTCAGGAATTGGAAAAATTGTTTTTACAGAAGGTTGCTGATATGCCTCCAGAGGTAAACACACACACACACACACAAAAAAACCTTTTGTAACTTGATATATCTTTACTAAAATTGTTAGTTAACATATACTGTCTTATTCTCAGGAAATAGAATTGCCTATTGGTGGCAAAAAAGGGAGAGGCTCGAAGTCTGCAAATAGATCAATGAGAATGAATTCATCTGATAAATCTTCTGTGCCGCCCATCCCTAGGAGTACACCACCTCGTTCTGCTACTGCTCCTGCATATCAATCACCTTCCAAAGCTGCTCAGATTGCTGCTGCAAATATTGGTTCTGCAGCATCCCAGCAAAGTTCTAAGTTGAATATGTCAACAACAGTACCATTAGAAGATATTCAGCCATTACCTGCTCAGGCTTTGCCACCAGCAGCTGTATTGCCCTCTCAACCTGCAAAGGTAAGGCATTTATCTTTTGCAGACCAGTAAGTAAAATACATGCTTATTGATGGTTATATTGTTGTGTTAATATCTTTTAAAAGTTAATTTATGTGTAGTATTTTTACTCTGCAGAAAAAGAGCTTAAAAAGAAAAGCTGACACTACTACTCCTGGCACATACATTGGATCTACTAATATGGCTCCAATGCTGTATGATGCTCCTTATGAACCTGTAAAAATAGGTAGTAAAGGACAACCTAATCGTAGGGAAAGTGTGAGACAAATTAAAAAACCAAAACGTGATCTTCCCGATGAGCAGGGAAATGTAAGTGATGCAAGTGTAAGTTTCTGCGACAGTTCATGTGGCATTTTTTTTCTTTTTTCATTGTTTTTATACTAACAAAGTTGTAGACATTGGTTTTATAAATAGTTTTTTATTAAATTATTTTGTATTGGGCTATAAACTTGTAAAATGTTTCTTTGATTAGGCTCAGCACAGTTTTAAAGGTAAAAAAGGTAAACTTACTGAGCAGATGCGCTATTGTAGTTCAATAGTAAAGGAGCTGATGACTAAAAAACATCAGGTAAATATTATCACATCCATCCTGCTTTAGAATTTATATTAATTATAATACTAATTGTTATCTTTTCCACTGAATTTAGTCAAATATTCCCCTACTTAACAATTTTAAGTTTTAAAGAAAGAAGTGCATACATCTAAATGGGTATCTCATTTATTCATGTGTTATTGCCATTTGTAACAAATTGTTCTGAGAAAGGTGTTGTCCACATTATCAATTATACTTTTTCTCTCAAAGTAACCAAACATGAAGGTGCTTTCTATTTAAATGTACTGACGAAACAAGAGAGCTGAATACAATTTTCTTGAGTTAATATTTCAACTCAGTTCAATGAAAAATATATTCCATCGATAAAAAATATTCACAAATCATACGAGTAGTAAAATATCTTGACTTAACTGCTAAATAGCGCACAATGTTAATTGAATAAAGACTGACAAGCATTGACTGATGATTAATGACCAAATCCAATATCTAACCTTGTTTTAAAATGAAAATTTTATTCCAAATATTTGTATAAGTTTGTTAACTGTGGAGCCAGTTTGTGACTAGCATAACTGCTATGTAGAGACGCAAAACAGCTATATATATATATGTTATATGCAATTAAAGATATTCCACTATTTCCTTCTGGGCATTAGGCATGAGTTTTATTTTAAAACAATGAATTGCCTGTAAATCAGTGAAGGAAATATTAAATTTAGCTATGTTTAATCCCAGCCAACAGTAAATTAGTTGTGTTGATTCATGACTTGGCAACAATTTTTTTTTATTTTTTTTTTTATAGAACCTAGTTTTTTTGAATAAGTCATTTAAAGTATAGTTCTGCTCTTGTAACATAATGTAAATTAAATTAATTTGTATTTACTTTAAATGTTAAGTAATACAACTATATTTGATCAATATAACTGTAGATGACAATTTTATTTTTAAGAAATAATTTAAAATATGTATTTAAATTTGTTATTACACTATGATTTTATGAGTATTCCTAATTTCACCCTGTCTTTTTATATATAGTTCGGCCATCATGGTTTGATGATGACCACTTATGTCATCCAGAGGGCTTTGTACTAGGTTTTTGTACCCCATGTGGCTGGTGAGACCTATGTGAGCTTGGAATGTTTTGCTGCACACTGGGCAGGTTATTCCAGCTGGAGCTAGTTTCATTGGCCTTCCTTTTTTTCTCTGACTCTTTTCTTCTGTCAGCACTGTTCACTTACCCTCTGCAACTAGTGCGCCAGTTTTCACAGCGTGACGCCATGAAGTTCTATAATGTGCTTCGTCTCAGATGGCAGGGTCAATGCCGAAGGCTTTCAGAAGAGCTTTGAGGGTGTCCCTGTATCTTATCTTTGCCCACCTTGTGAGCACTTCCCTTCCCTTAATTGGCCATACAGGAGTCATTTTGGGAATGTGGGAGTCTTCCATTCTGCAGATGTCCTGTCCATCGCAGCTGGGACTACACCAGCAATGTGTGGATGCCATTCAAGATTCAAAATTTTTCTGAGACAGATCATGTGGACGTGTCAGTTTTTTTTGTGTGTGCATGTTTTCCATATACCGGTTACCGGTATGTCCATGTTTCTTAAGCATAGAGCAATGTAAGAAGTGATAACTCAACTATTCTTAACATTTTTAGACTGCCATAGGATGCAATGGCCTAAGCCGATTTCATTATCAATGTTTCCATTTCTAGAGAGTGTGCTACCAAGTTAAGTGAATCTTCCCACTGCATTTATTATTTGTCCATTTATGTTAATGCTTGGATCTGTTTACTCTTTACTTGGAGCCGGCTCTTAACATAGACATAAAAGTTTATAGTGAGGCCGAAGTCTGAACATGCTCTTGAAAAGTCACTGATGATGCTCTGCAGATCTTTTTCAGAGCAGGCATTTAGGGCACAGTCACCAGCAAATAGCAGGTCCCTGATTACTGCTGATTTTGATTTTGCTTTGAGCCACCTGGAATTGAGTAGGCCAATGTCAAATCTATACATTATATTTATTCCGTTATTATCTCTATTTGTGAATGCATCTTTCAGCTTAGTAGAGAACATAATACTGAACAGTGTGGTTGCTAGGACACAACCTTGTTTTACCCCATTTGAAACTTCAAAGGTCTCTGATGGTTCTTCCCTCTTGTCTTTTTTATTTGTTAGCAAAGCAGGAACACATAATGATAGGCTAACTATTATGGTTCTCCTCTCTCTAGTCTTTATAATTTGTAATATAAGAAGGAACACATAATGATAGGATTACTGGTAACCGTCATGAATTTCAAACTTATTAAATATATCTATATTTATTATTATGCTTCATGTGTAAGACAATTTCAAAATGTAAGAATAGTATAATGTGCTTATTAAACAAAGTCTCAGTAATTAAAAATTAGATAAATTAACTCTTTCTCTCCGTAATTATTTTTTACATACTGACAGATTATTTATTTAATCCAATTGTAGTGCACTAACATGTTATAATTAAAATGGTATAACTTTTTTTATTTACAATCATAGAATAATGTTTTTGATATTGAATTTAAGGAAAATGAATGTTCTTGTTAGATACTACAAAATCAAGTGTATAAATTGAAGTGATTTTTTGTTAGCTTTATGAAAAGTAAAAATGAAAATCTGAAAACTCACCAATTGACAACAAAAAATTAATTCAAGTCACATAAGATGATCATTTCTATTACAAACGGAATTAAATGCTATTTTTTTATAATCCTTTTTAATATTTTCATGAAATAGAACCACTAAAACGATAAAAAAAACTCATGGAGTACAAAACTGGAGCACATTATCCAAGATCACCACCATAGAGAATTTGAGAAAAAAAAACTTACAACATTAAGTACCAGTAAGAAAATAGTTACAATGTACTTGACATATTTCAAATAAAAGTGATTCATTTCTATTTACATAATGTTTGCCTAAACAAAAAACAACTATGTTTTAACTGTAATATTTAAAACAATCCATATGGATGTGCGGCACGTAATGAAGTCATGGACAGAAATGTATAAATTTCATAGTTAGAAACTGGTTTCCATTTTGTAAAAATGGAAGTCCTGCATGCTGGAGTGTTTATTTTTATTATGTAGACTGCATAATTGTTTTTTGCATCAAGAAGGTTGTCA
The DNA here is from genome assembly GCA_036873155.1 of Biomphalaria sudanica. NCBI lineage: Eukaryota > Metazoa > Mollusca > Gastropoda > Planorbidae > Biomphalaria > Biomphalaria sudanica. Next base: position 452,412 of record JAZGLO010001553.1, read on the forward strand.
ACAATTGTGGAATCTAGTAGAGTAAAAAAAACAAGTCTTAGTTGACTTAGAATTGAGTAAAAATGGAAGTCCTGCATGCTGGAGTGTTTATTTTTATTATGTAGACTGCATGACTGTTTTTTGCATCTAGAAGGTTGTCAACAATTGTGGAATCTAGTTGACTTAGAATTAAGTTCATGTTGACGCCTGTATATACTACATTGGCTGACTGGAAGGAATAAATCTAAAATTGATTTCTCTTTTAGTACCCATCTCTGCATTTTTCAAACTTGTTGAAAGAGGCCTAGATCTAGATGTATTCTTTGTGTTAATACGTCTAGATTTAGGAGGGGCGTGGCAGGCAGCTTATAAACTATCAGATTCAGATCTAGAATCTAGATCTGACACTAGAACTATAGAACAGATAAAGCAAAATCACTGTCATCTGAATCAATGAGGTCTTTTACTTGTTATTCCGAATATAATTTATATCTACAAGTTTTAGTAGATAAACCTCCAGATGGACTAGGCTCCATTTCCATTTTAACACATTAAAAAATAATAATTTCAAAACGCTCTATAATATTAAAACCATGTTGAAGGAAGTAAACAGTGAACTCTTCTGCAAGCGGGAATCACCTAGATTTAGAATTAACCAAAAATAGGAATGAAACAAAGATGTTTAAATGTACCAACAGCAATATTGTCGCTTCGACTTTTAAGAAAAAAATCGATGATATTATCGTCGCTTAGGAGAGAAAGGGTTAACAGAAGTGCTTAGAAAGACAATGAAAATTTCCTTCAGGGCATGAGGTTAGAGTCTTTAAAGACAGTGAAGTACCTGTAAATCAGTGAAGGAAATATTAAATTTAGCCATGGTTAATCCCAGCCAACAGTATATTTGTTGAGCTGACTCATGACTTGGCAACAGTTTTTATTTACCTGATAATGTGGATTGTAGAGGTGTGCATAGTACTTGGCCTTTAAAGTTTGGGCACCACTGTTCTAGACAATCTAAACTATATCATGGAAAAATAGCATTTACTAATCCTCTTCATTGTGCATTAGTGATTAAAATTTATTGTTTTGAACATTGAACACATGGAATTTTTATCATGGAAACTCATTTTTTTTTCAATCAGCAGAATAAAAATACTTGTATCCGTATGTTGATTATTTTAAGGCCCATTCGTTGAAAGTTAAGTCGCTGTCAAATTATTTTTATGAATGAATTTTTTTTTTATTTTAGGCATATGCTTGGCCATTTTTGAAACCTGTAGATGCTAAAGGATTAGGACTTCATGATTATTATGATATTATTAAAAAGCCCATGGATCTGGGTACTGTTAAGGTAATTATTTTTTTTTTAGTAATAAATATATTTGACTTTTATTGTCTTTACCTATGTACTTTTTAATTAAAAAATATTTTTTTTCTGTTAGAAAAAAATGGAAGACAGGGAATATAGAAACGCTAGTGAGTTTGCAGAAGATGTTCGCCAGATATTCCAAAATTGTTACAGATATAACCCACAAGATAGTGATGTAGCTAAAATGGGAAGGAAACTTCAGGTTAGTTCTCTGATTTGATTGCTTGCTATGAACAATGTTTTTATCATATCAAGCTCTAATTTCTGGTTTGAAAATCTACCATTTTTGTTTTAGCAAAATGGCGGGAAAAATAAAATATTTGCTGCTATTACCATTAGTAATGCTTTAAAAAATACTCAAATTGTAAGAATAGTATGTTTTTATTAAACAAATTCTCAGTAATTAAAATTTTGAAGGTAAATTAACAGAAGTGCTTTGAAAAAAAAGGGAAATTTCCTTCCGGGCATGAGGTTAGAGTCTTTAAAGACAATGAAATACCTGTAAATCAGTGAAGGAAATATTAAATTTAGCCATGTTTAATCCCAGCCAACAGTATATTTGTTGAGCTGATTCATGACTTGGCAACAGTTTTTATTAACCTCAGGTATGCAAAGTGCTTGGCCTTTAAAGTTTGGGCACCACTGCTCCTCTAGACAATCTAAACTCTATCATGGAAAAATAGCATTTACTATTCCACTTCATTGTGCATTAGTGATAAAACAAATATGTTATTATTTTGAACACATGGAATTTTATCATGAAACAATGGAAATGTTTTTATCATATCAGCCATCAAGCTCTGATTTCTGGTTTGAAAATCTACCATATTTGTTGTAAGCAAAGTGGGGGGAAAAATTAAAATAGAAAAAAGTTATATTTGCTGTGATTACCTTTAGTATTAACTCTTTCTCTCCTACAGACGCTACCAGCGTTGATTCTACCAGAATGTGGTAAATAATTACGGAGAGAAACAGTTAAAACAAGCTTTAAATAATACCCAATTTCTTGGGTATACTTTATACACACTGGCATTTACACTTTCTTAAAAAATTTTCATGGATTAAAAAGCTATACACATATTTTTTCAATAAAAAAAAAAGAGTCATCTGTATTTTCTTGTTCTGAAAAGGACAGGACATATGAGCTTTACTTGTACGAAAGTTTAAAAAAAAAATTCCTTGCTCTTGCATTATTGCACCTTTGGCGTCTATAGTGAACAAGCATCCTGCATTAATAGCTATTGCATTAACATATGGTCAATAGTTAATTTTTAAAAAGTTATAAAATTTTGGTATTGACTAATCTTAAAAATTAAGGAAAGTGAGAAAAAAACATGTAGATACTTAAAATAGACAAGTCTGTACAAAAGAATTTTTTGATATTTTATAATAATGTTTTGAATGTAGTCATTTATTAAGCATTTTCAACTTAAATTAGATGTTCAAAATTCATACTAAGATTTTATTGAATTTATTATTTACAAAGAGTTGTATAACTGCATTTAAAACCTATAGCCTTTTGACAATTTTTGATACATTAAGATGTGGCAACATTAACTGCGTAGATATCTGCATTTTGGTATCTCATTTATCAGTACATTAAGTTGCAACATCTAAATATCATGTGCTTGCATGATGGAAATTACTAATTAAAATTAAAAGACAGATATATGCATGAAAGCAAAGTAAACAGGAAAGGGATTTTTTTTTTTTTTTTTTTTTTTTTTTTTAAAGTTGAAATTAATAATGTTAAGGCTCATGCCAATATTATAACAAAGGGTATCAACTAGACCAGTGATGCCCAACCTTTTTCGGCCGGCAGGCCATTTTAATTTCCGAAACTCGTGTCGCAGGCCATATCATTTTAAATAGTTTTATTAGAAACCCGTAGCACTACTTGGCTTACTTACACACGTTATTAGATAGGTCTACTCAGTGAACATCAATACTAACATTTGGGAAGACATAGCTCTAGACCGCAACAGATGGAGAGAGACAGTGACCAAGAACGCTATGGACAGTGAAAGTACATGGGTCTCAGCTCAGAAAGAAAAACGTACAATTCGAAAAACGGCCAGGTCCTCTACCATTGAAGTGTCTCTCCAAAATAGGGCTCCACAGCCACATGAGGAAGTGTGCTCTGAGATGAACCATAGTTGTTCTACGACTGAAGGAGGCTAATGATGATGAATGACTCAATGAAGTGCATGTAAACATTGTGATCGTCCTTAACACTTCATTTCGGAAATTCGAAAAGTTTCTTCATACAACATGGCAAAGAAATCAATTGTTTGCATCGCTCTAAATTTCTCAATTTTGGCTGTCTGGCTTTGTAAGTCAATCAGTTCCAGTTACAGATCTGTTGGAGCAATTCTCAGTGGCAATAGAAAACATTTCAAAATCTGCTGCTCTGTCATTGAGTTTTGAATGGAAATGTTGTACTCATATTGTCCACTCGTTTTGCTTTAACAGCTTTTTTTCCAAAGGACAAACTCTTTCATCACTGCTAGAAAGCACATTTCTCATAATTTGAGCAACTCTGTAGCTTGCCCTTACGATGAACTCATTTTCTTATTTCTTTTTTTCTCGTCAACTCACTCAACTAGGCGTAATATCGATCTTTTTCTTTGCGACTCAAACCAACAATGCATTCATATTTTTGCTTTAAAAATGACTTTGCTATATTTAAAAAAAAAAACAGCCACATTTTCTGTACAAATCATGTTGGTTTATTATCATGTTCCACAAAAGCAAAGATGTGTCCACTTTTCCCAGCAGTTTCTACATTCAGAATCTATTTTTCATTTATACGGCTCCAACATTTCATTAATCAACAAATATTAAATGGTACTACCATTCTCATTGATATAAAATGTTAGAATGTTACCAAAAAGGTGCAGAATTGATGCCCTGTGTTACACACAAGATGTTAAGAACATGACTAGCTCAATTATCCAAGAACCTAAAGCAACTGTCAACACTTGTCACTGAAACAAATTAAAAAAAAAAAAATATGAAAATTAGAATAACATGGATTGGAATGAAATTCATCAAAGAAAAAGTGAGTCCTAACGTTGGGAAAATACACTTTTCAACATCTGTAAAAAATTTCTTCATTTTGTGCCGATGTTTAGGCGGGCTGGGTGGAACCACGTCGCAGACCGGATGGAACCACGTTGGGGGCCGTAGTTTGGGCATCACTGAACTAGACTTACTTATTATTGTGCAATAAAATCATAACAAATATATCCTCTGTATAATAAAGAAAAGTGCTATGAAATTTATATTTACATGCACAATTTTGTACACATTTAAATTTAATTGTAAAACGTAATATGTGGAGCACTAAGTCTCACTGGATCACTAATACTTTTATACAAAAATGTCTTTTCTGAAAGTCTGTTCTCCATCACTGTGTGGCAAGCATAAATATCATTCTTCATTAAGATCCCTGGCTTTATTGAAAATTGAAAAGCTTCATGCCAACAAGCCATCTGTTACTTACCATTCTATGCTTTGCTATGCTATGAGCTGGTACAGATTAAATAAAAAATCTATGACATTTCTGCATTCTATTACTGTTTAATGTATCCTTTTATGAGGGACATAAAAGTATATTTGTTAGCTTGATTGATATGCAGCCCACCAAAAAAAGGTCTCTCTTATTGGATACAAAATCAACTGACATAATTTATAATTTTAATTAGCACATTTGCTTTACTTGTGTAAAAAAACAAGTTCAATTGAAAGTATGTGAAAGCTACTTAAAAATAAATTTCTTTTAAAGCTAAAATTCCTAAGAACTAAACATCATAGATCTAGATCAGTGATGTGCAGCCTAATTTGACCTGCGGGCCATTTTAATTTCTGACACTTGTGTCACGGGCCACATGACTGAAAAGATACAAAAATGTAATGAAAAGGAACTAAAACTATTTTATTAGAAGCCTGTGGGTCTATTACTTACATTAATTTGTGAGATGTTTGAAATTATCTTTTCTACCCTTTAGAAAAATGGCTTCATTTCTCTACTTAAAATGAAAGCAACATTGTATCTAGCTTAACCAAGGACTCATTTTCTTATCTCTTTTAGGCAACTATTCAGGGGGGTGTGGTGGCTGAGTGGTTAAGCGCTTGGTTTCCAAACTTAGGGTCCTGGGTTTGAATCTCTGAAGACAGGGATTTTGAATTTCAGGATTTTTAGGGTGCTTCTGAGTCCACCCAACTCTAATGGGTACCTGACTTTAGTTGGGGAAAGTAAAGGTGGTTGGTCATTATGCTGGCCACATAACACCCTGAATAGTTGTTAACTGTTGGCCATAGAAACAGATCTGATCACCTTAACATCATCTGCCCCATAGATAGCAAGGTCTGAAAGTCAAACTTTACTCTTTTTTAGGCAACTATTCAATCCTTCAATCTAGGTGTAGTTTAACAATATTTTATTCGTGGCTCAAATCAAGAATATTGACATATTTTTTAGTTTTTTTTAAACAATCACACTTTCTTTACAAATCAAATACATTGGCTTCTTATCAAGTTCCACAAAAAAGTAAAGATATGTTCCTTTCTTGTTTCCTGTTAGATTATGCATCTAGTCCCAGTTCATAAACACAATGTTAAAGGTCATGGTACCAACCCATCAGAGAAAAAGTTAGGGCAGTAACATAGGTAAAAATAACTTAAATCAACATTTTTGCAGAATGGATTGCCTACACTTTGTGCTGTTGTATTTTGGGCATCACTGATCTAGATGAACTCAGCAGAGATTCAGCAGCTTTCTCTTAATTGCTTTTCAAAGCATTTTTTGGTGGACTTCCTGAAACTGTACTAAGTTTAATAAACAGTTTGTCCTGTATAAAAATTAATAGTGAAACAAGCAGAAGTGTGGCTTATACTTTGGAACTATTTCCTAAACTCAAGCATGTTTTGAGAACGAAGAAGCATGTTTTGATTTTCAAACACATTAACTCTTTATTATTGTTGGAGAGAGTTGTTCAATACCAGTAAAGCAGTTATCTATTATAGAATGCTCAGACTACATAGACCCAGATATAAAGCATCTGCAAAAAGCTTTCTCCTCTCATCTAGATGTACAAACAACAGAAGTCGCCGCGACATGCCAGTTAGAAAACGGGGGTGTACAAAATTTCCTAACAATTTTTTTAAGTCTGTTCCCATCACTACATATTATCAATGTTTGTACAATTTTTAACCATCTAAGTTTATCTCATCGAATATATTTCTGCAGGAAGTTTTTGAATTAAAATATGCACGCATGCCAGAAGAACCATTACAAACTGATCCTACGCCTCCATCCTCTGTGGCATCTGGTTTAACCAGAGTAGATGAAGGCAGCGGGCTGTCTTCTAGCGAGGAAAGCTCTGATGATGACAGTGAGGAAGAAAGAGAAAGAAAACTTAAAGACTTACAAGAACAGGTTATTTTAAAGAAATTTTTTTTATTTGTACTAATTTTGTTTAAAATAAGATTACCCCACCTCTAAAAAAATAGGAATTGATAGCCTTTAAAATAAAAAATAAAAAATTGAAAGCTAGGAAGTATCCCTGGTATTATAGTAAGGAATAATGGCATTTGTGGCAGACTGTTATAAACTGCTTGGACCTAATCTAGACAGTCTAGATGATTTGGCTGCATCAGAATGCCTAAAGATTAGTCATCAAATCTTTAATAGATTCTATGATTTCTAGAATATTTTACATTTGGATCTAGATGGTGAATTTTTTATCTGTTCTAGTAAGTAAATCTACATAGATCTCTAATATATTGTAGCTCTTAGATCTAGACCAGAGTTCCCACTGCCTCCTGAAATTCCAGGATATCCTGGAAAGCTCATGGAATTTTAAAATATGTCCTAGAATTTCGACAATTGAAAAAACTAAAAATTAAGCACCATTGCAGCGGATGGGTCGCCGCTGGCGTAAAACGATTCAATTTTTCCTGTTTCATTTTGTGTCTTAATATGTAATAATAATTTCATCGGACTACATTATATCATATTACGTGTGTGCACTGTGAATTTAATAAATAGATATAGTCTAGTGACCTAGATCTTTGTCCTAATTCTAGATCTAATATATTTCTAGATCCCTGTTTCTTATTGCATGACACTGTGTTCAATCAGCTAGATCTAGAATCTAGTCTTATACAAGAATCGTAGATCTAATTTAATTAATATTTGATTGTTCAATCATTGGACTGTTCTTGAATACTAGATCTAGATCAATAACCTAGTTTGTATTTAAATGCCTAAATATGAGACACCTTTAAGTTTCATGCACTCACTGAAAAAAAAAATCTAGATTTCTAGATGTACAAATCTTGGCTACAAAAAATCATCTGTTAGTGACATGAAAGCTTTTGTCATCATGGTAAAAACAAATTATCATTTCAAACATAGGTGAAGCAGCACTTAAATCGCATCTGAAATTGGATAAACACAAGTAGGAGTCTTGTTAAATCAGATGGTTGCCATATTTGTCAAAAAGGCCGCCACAGTGACTTTCATTTGTCCTACACCCACAGCTTTGCCAGTAACCCCACAAATTCATACAGTATTTAATTACTGCTAAGAAGGCAATCAACAAGTCTTTTGAGCACCTTAAATGCTGTTTGCCAAAATTGAAAGCTTCATTACAATAGCAAAGGTTTTTACTATCTTTTCTAAATAAAAAATATCAATCATATGCACCTGTTTTGCCCTTTATGGCCCAAGACCTCTATAGCATGCTTCAGTCATTGTGCAAAGACTGTATTTCTATTACAGCACTGCTTAATGTAGATTTGACAGACACAAAAAATCTAAATTAAAACTAAAGCGAGTGCTAGGGATTTTTTAAATTTCTAGATGGAAAGCAGAAAGTTTCTGCTGATAACAGTTCTCGAACTCGTTGAAAAATCTCCATTGAATAATGCTATTGTCCAGAGTTTAAAATGGCAAAAGCCTAAAAACTCTTTGCAAAATTTTGATTACTCCTTAAATGATTTATAAGCCACTTAAGCATCTTGGCTTTGCTTGGGGGTATCAGCACAAATAACTGAAAGCATTAAATCTGAATTTACACAATCACACAATTCCATTTTAACAAGTTCTGCTGCATTCCAGTTCTTCAGTGTCACCTCTGATAAGACTGGATCTTTCTTTAGCCAACTTGTGAACACTGATTTTTCTAAACTCTGGACAGTGATGACAGGAATTTTTGTATACCATAAGTATCGTAGCTTAATTTAATTATTAAACCTGAATTGCATCAACTTTGACTATTGTTATATCATTTTTGACGCAAATATTATGTCCTGGAATTTCATATTGACTTTGGTGCCGAAATCCTGTCTAGACTCTTGATCTATAATGACTCGATATGTATGTATTTTTTTGAAACATTAGTTAAGGAAATTGAGCTCATCATACATCTAGATTTAGATCAAACTATTGATTTCAAGCATAGTATATATATTATACTTAAACTACAGGTTTTTCGTAGTTTTAATTTATATTGTTTACATCTACTATATGAGACGCAAACAAGTAATAATTTAAGTTTTATTTATTGTGCCAAACTTAAATGCGTAAATGTTCTTCTTAAGGACCCCAAATTCCTAATTTTTATCCTGGGTGTAATCGTGTGGGTAATAAAACAAACAAAAAAAATTAATTATTATTTTATGAAAATTAAATGCAAACTAACAGACTGCGATGAAGTCCAGGATCTATAAAAAAAAAAATAATTTATGATTCAAATTTTTTAAAGTCATATTTATCCCTTTGCAGAGATGCCTACAAGAACACATCTTGCCTATTTTGTACACAAATGGACACATAAATACGCATGTGTGGTTTATCATATAAAAATAAGCATTTTCCTGCAAAATCAAAAAAAGATGTTAATAATATAGATCTATATAGATCAGTGCATTATTGGAAAAGGACTATTCGTATTAGATCTACCTTGAGCAGAGTTGCCTACAAGTATGCATCTTACGTATTTTGTATACAAATGGACAAAAATCATTGCAAAGTGACAAAATGGCAACAATCTATAAAAGTATGACAGATTAAATGTGTGTAGATATTTTGAAAAACGTACAGAATATCTTATATAACTAAGCTACATTAATTTTTTTGGATTGCTGCAAAAAGATGTGTATGTACATTAATTTCCCCTTAAAATAGAACATTCTTTTATGATGTATAACACTTTTAATAATAGCAAGCACAGCTAGGGCTAGACCAAAATGAGATCCACACCCAGCAACTGTTAGTGTAAATGATTCAACTTTGTATTTTAACATCCTTTTGTAAAACATTCTCTTTCATAGGTTTTGACTTCTAATCAAATATATATAATTTTTAAACTTTGAATTCACTGAACTACTTACTAGATCTGGTTGAAAAGGACAGCTTAGCATTATTAGCATTATGTCTCCTTACATTATTTATGAGAAGGGGGATTGAAAGATCAAGATCCCATGAGTTGATTTGTTAACTCCCCCCCCCCCCCCTTTATTTTTTTCAGAGAATTATACATTTGGAGAATGTTCAAAATGTTTTTTTTTCTTGCATTGAGTATAAAGCATCTTAAAATTATAGTTCTAATACATTTCTAATTGTATTTAAAGACTTGTAATTGAAATTTTAAAAAACAAACAAAAAACAAATTTAAGCTTAACCTATCGTCCCAAGGCTATTTGGCGAAAAAGACAAGCCGGCCGATGGATCCAACCATAGGATTGGCTAGCCAGTGTTTGTATCAGCCAATCAGATTAGTTCTTACAATTTTTACACATTAATAGACTGTAATGGCGGCTTCCTTTGCTGTTTTAACAGGATAATTTTAAAAAAAATTTTTTAGCATGTCAGCCGTTGATATTGATGAAAGCAAACTCACTGAATCTGATTTTATTTCAAATATGCTAGAATTAATAATTACCGTATTTTTCGCCGTATAAGACGCACTTTTTCTTCTCCAAAACTGGGGGGGGAAAAGTTGGTGCGTCTTATACGACAAATACACATTTTACATGCATTAAAACTGCCCCCAACTTTGTGTGGCGCTTACTCGCAGTCCTTTCCTTATGCAGTGTGTGCTGCGGGCTGGATTTGGGGCATGTACTGCGGGCTGTGGTGACTTCTGTGACCCTCCCTGCACTGCCAGGCTGTGTGTGTTCGGGCTTCCCTCTCCCTCCTATAGCGCGCCATGCCCCCCTCCCGACAGTCTAACCATGTGCTGCACGGGCATCATGCTGAGCTTACTGTCGGTACACACCGCCCTCATTACGTCATAATGTGCTGTCTGGGTAGATCACAGACAACGTGTATGGTGTATGTGAGAAAGTGATCAGGCGGTCCAACTAGTACAGTATTTGGTTCAGAATCTTTTTTTTCTAGATTTTCCTCCTTTAAAATTGGGTGCGTCTTATATGCCGGAGCGTCTTATACGGCAAAAAATACGGTAATTAATTAATACGGGCAGTATTGAGGAAAGCTTTACATCCAAGTTTACACTATTTCTAGATCTAGTAAGTGTTGACAATGTCTATTCTTGGTAACATGGTTTAGAGGTAAGGGTGGGTAGCTGGATAGAGAAGACCCATTTGAGAACCAAGGGATTAGCACCCCATAGGCTGTTTTATTGCTCTTTTTTTTTACTATCAATTTAGTTCAAACATTTGTCAGGGAGACTAATAAATATGATGCCAACTTTCTGATCAACAAACAGCTCAAAAAACGATCCCTGGGTCATAAATGGGTGACTATGTCACCTGACAATCATGAAGATGCTTGTTTCCATGGTACCTTTGGGGGAGGGGGAGAAAAGTAGTAAAATAATGTGATAGAAGTGTCTGAAGGGTCTCAATGTACCTTGTTTCCCTTAACACATGTATAGCCTAAAACTTCTTTAAAAACTCATACTTTTATAATTCTGTTCTGTTTTGAAAAAAACTTTTTTTGAATTTTATGTGCATAATGCAAATTAGCTTGGTTTATTTTAATAAATGTTAATATTTCAGATAAATTCTATAAGATTAAATTAGTTCATTCATTTCTCTTCAATAATATGTATAGTTTTGTGTATGTAAAGTAATTAGTTTATTTGTTGGAATTTTTTTGTAAGAGAAGTGTTAAGGCTGGAAATAGTGCTCCGTCTTTTTGACACAACACATGCTAAAATGCTCTCTTAAGAGGGTTAAGTAAATATGAAGATGTTAAGCACTTCCACTTCTAAGCCAATCTATAAATAACAAACTGACATTAGCTCTTATAAATTGCCTAATTTCTTTTTTCAATAAGCAGAAATATATTTTGTACATCAATAATTCTATTTTTATACATTTTTTTTTAGCTTGCAAAAGTTCAAGAACAGTTGGCTTCTCTGACTAAAGAACATGTTCAAAGATTAAAAGAAAAAAGTGAAAGAAAGTCCAAAAAGAAAAAGAAAAAAGAAAAGATCAAGGATGAAGTAAAAAAAGAAATTATGGACACTTTGAATCCACCTCCACAAGTACCTGTGGCATCTTTGCCACCCCCAGCTCTTAGTAAAGACACTCCAAAACCAAAGAAAAAATCAAAGCAAAAATCTCCGGCAGCTAAAAAGCCCAGAAGTAACAGCATTAATCGCCCGGGCTCTAATCGTAAACGCTCTAATGTTCTGCCACCTGGTCCTCCAATTGTGCCACCGTTTGACAGTGATGATGAAGACAATGCTAAGCCAATGACTTATGATGAAAAACGACAGTTGAGTCTAGATATTAACAAGCTGCCAGGTAAGCTGGGCAAATTGGGCAGTTTGTAATAAGTTCATTCAAATAAGCACATTATTTGATCTTTGTTGTGCCTGTTCAAATGAATACTAGCACTACCTTTAGTTATTAAGGGTTTGTTTAAATTTAAAATTATGTATGTGCTTTTTTTTTTCAAAACAATAGCTAAGTATATTGAAATAATTTTTCCTTCTATTTTGGAAAAGTACATATTTTTTCCTTCTATTTTGGAAAAGTACATTAGCTTTTATTTTCTATAGTTTTTTTTTTTTCTTTTCCCTCCTTTAAAGGTGACAAACTAGGAAGAGTTGTTCATATTATACAGTCCAGAGAGCCGTCCTTGAGAGATTCAAATCCTGATGAAATTGAAATAGATTTTGAAACTCTTAAACCATCCACATTGCGAGAGTTGGAGGAATATGTTATGACGTGCTTGAAAAAGAAGCCAAGAAAAGCATACAGTATGTTTTTATTGTATATATACTTTTTTAGGCATATGAAATAATTTAGAAAAAATGTTTTAAATTATTTTAACTTGTTACAACTTAACTGATGACATGTATATTATTGTTAGCCAAAAAACCATCTGGAAAGTCTAAGGAAGAAGTCCAGAGAGAAAAAAAGCTGGAACTAGAGAAAAGACTTGAAGGAGTGCAGCAGCAGTTAGGTCAGACAAAGAAATCTAAGAAAGGTTTGTGAATTTAAAAAAAATAATTAGGCTTTTTAATTTTTTGTATTGCTTGCCATTATTTTTTTCTTCTCAGTTTCTTTATTGCTTTTTAAAGTTTTTTCTTCCATTAATTATTATTTTAAATGTAGATTTTATCAAATCGGTTAAATAAATATTCTAGATGATGGTCCTCCTGGCAGTGACATGCCTGTATCAAGTCGTTTGAGTGCAAGCAGTAGTAGTACATCAGGCAGTGATTCTAGTAGTGACAGTAGCTCTTCCAGTTCCTCAGAATCCTCAGATTCTGAATCAGGTTAGATTGTCTTCATGCCAGTCATGCAAATAATTTGGTTGCCATATTTATTTAAAATATAACTTTAACAACTTGTGAAAGAATGGCTCATGGGTGTTCATGATCTGGTTTGTAAGTATACAAATTTGAAGTATCATTATTTTAATTATTTCATTTAATTCCAGTACTTAAGGTGTCTAGAGATAACTTATAATTGTTTTAATGTGATAGTTAGCAAGTTGAATTCAGTTGTACTGAATTAACTTAGTTGTACTTCTATGTATTATTTTAAGTCAAAATTTTGTGGCAAACCAATTAATTATGGCTGCAGGTGGTCCTTATTAATGCTTTTGACTAAAATTTTTAATGTATGGTCCTTTGCCTCATAAAAGTAATGGACCAGTGTGCAATAATATGACTGGACAAGTCCATTTATATATTTTGTTATCTTCTGGAATTTGTGAATAATGTTGATAATTTTCTGTACCTCTTTCATTTACTTTTAAGTTTGCTTGTATACATTTTCTAAGTTGGAGTGTGTGCTGGTGATTGTTAGTGCTTTGAGTGCAGTGTGCGCTAAGTAGAGGCCAGTCAAGGTGGTTGTAATTATTTTTTTTAAAAATCAAATTCATGACTCCTTTGTAAAAGTCACCTTTTTTTTAAAACGCATTTGTATTTGTTCATTATCTTCATGCTTCTTGCATAATAATTACATAGTAAATTGGTGCTAAGATAATTATTTGATAATCTGTCCGTATTACACACTGCAGCTATGTTGCATTGTTTGTTGCAATCTGTTAATAATTTTTGTTCTTTAATAATAGGGAAATGTTGTAAGATTTGACAGGACTTGGTTAACCTTTATGTATATACTGTTAATAAATCAAATGATGTACATTTATTGTTATCTACTTTTATATTTTATTGACCTGGCCCTGTCAAATTTCCTAGTCTTTATGAGCATGATAGTATTACATTTGCTCTTACAAAGACAATACTTTTGAGAAAAAGTGTCTAATAGTTCTGGCCTCCACTTGGACATAGCAATTGCACTCATTCGCACATTTTCTTTCCATATATAAAAATCTATATATATTGTACATTCCTTTTTTTTTAATGAATAAAACTTTAAAATAGCGAATTAATTGCATGTTCAATACCATATTAAAAGATAAAGGGCAAAGAATTTGTCAATATGAAAAAAAGTGATATAAAAAATATGTATTGTATGGGATCAATATTTTTTTTTAAATTGTGCATGTTTCACTAGATTTAGCTACTCAATTTGTCAAATTTCATTCCTATCATGCTCATAAAGTATTTTGTTACATGTGCAAGAAGTATTGAAGAGCATTGTACCTGAAAACATTTTGTACAAAGTTCATTCTCATCCATAGAATCAACTTTTTTTACACTCATTAATAAAAAAAATTACAAATGTTTATACTCCTTGACTGGCTTCTACTGATTTGGCACACTTGCACTTTTGTTTTGTTTTTGTATGAGTACAGTCCTTTGGAAATGTGTGGAGTGAATGATCCTTACAAATTTAGAGGAATCTGAAATCTTTTTGAAGATGTTGAACTGACAAGAAAAATATAGAAAATTTGTAAACATGAAATGAAACCCAAAAAAAGCTAAAAATAGGTGAAATTTACATGCTCCTTTTTAATAAAAGAAATTTTGTTGGCTTACCTGAAAGACCAGTCAAAGATTGCCAATTTATATAAAGAAAAAAATAATTTTTTAGAACTTTTCCATTTATAGCCATATAGGCTTTATTGGACATTTTATATTATGCCTTAACCTATGCTAACTTTCACACTAAAGTAATCTAATATATTTAATCAAATTAAGTTGTATGTATGTAGGAATGTATCTCCCGAACATAAATAGAAACCGTTTAATCAATCTATATAAAACTTAGCTTAAATGCTCCTCAGATCATGGTGGAGACTAGTGTATGTTAAATGTCCCTCCCACAACAGGAACAGGAGTGCCCTAAAAATAAAAAAATTAAAAACTAATTTTAAATAACAGTATTTATATTTGATATGAATAGTTAGCTATATGGGTAAACCCATTTTCACACTAGCAAAATAAAATGTGCCTGGTCGTGCGGTTTGCACGCTGGACCGTCGTTCAGATTTATCAATGGTCCCGGGTTCATACCCTGCCCGCTCCCATCCCCCGTCGTCCTGCGGGAGGTTTGGACTAGGAAGTAATTATCTTCAACTCTGAAGGAACATCCGAAACATGTAAAACATTTAAACATTCTCCATGATTTACATAGATGTAAACCTCTTTCATTGCATTTGTTAAAAATATAAGTAAAAAAATTTCCAGGAGTGAACTAAATTTCCAATTATTTTTTGTTACTGTAGCTAACATTTATATTGTATAATCTAATATTTGATTTGATTTTTACGGTAAAATGAACATTGTTTAAAAAGTTAATATATATTAAAGAAAATGAGCATATATAATTTATCAACAAAATAAACTAAAAAATCTAACATCTTTCATATATCCATAGAGATAGAAAAATCACTTAAGTTAAAATGCGTTTTATTTAAAATCTTAAAACAGATAACACATAATAAATAAAATAATACTAAAAATATACTTCTCAGTGTTTTTCCTTTAAAAAAATAATAAAAAAAAGGTGTTCATTATCCAATTTACCAATAAAAAAAAATTAATCATGCCTTAAGGATACATAGATCAGTAATTTGCTTGCATATTTTATTGCAACAATATTTATCTGAGTAGTTAGCATCATAATTATGTACCGATATTTTCCTTTGTTTACATCCATTAGACTGAGCAACTTCACCCACCTTGTCACTGTGCATGTCATATTTTTGTCTGTATCTACTGATACCACTTGACATTATCTATAGAACTAGATTGAAATGCTGACTCATAATTATTTTTAAAAAAAATGTGCCTGGAAATTCAAAAACCAAAAGCCTGGTTCTCGAGAACGATTTCAACTATTTTCATAGAAAGTATATATTTTGGGAAAAGAATTACTAGCTAATTGGCCACACTGAAAAAACACCTGTTTGAGCGTTAAAATTTTTCAAAGTATTAAAAAATAATAATTTAATTTGGTCTAGACAATCTATATCTTGAATACACATACATCAGCGGGTATTCCTGCTTGTATTCATTAAGGAGTTAAATAAATCTGTTGTCTGGATCTATAGGTCTATCATTAGAATTTTATTAACATTAAGATAATCATATCACATGGTTCTAATTCAAAACCTTGCCACATAGGTTCCGTTTGACATTAACTATTTTCTAATAACTCTTGCTGTCAGTTCGTTATGACATCCAGCCATACTTCTGACTGTATCAGTAGTGACTCCTATTAATTACTCCCAAAGAAGAGAAACATCCTCCATCATGTATGAAACTTTTTGAACAGGTCTTTTGCCAGTGGTCTCTTCTGTGATTTCAAAAGATGGCTTTTAGTACTGCTAATAAGTTCCAAGATCTTGAGCGTTATCAAATATTTCTGTGATAATAGCAAACCATAGACTTAAATATATCATATCTAGACTGGATACTGGAAACAAATTCTTATCCGCGATTGATCAATTCACAGACCTATATATATATATAGATTTTTATGTATATAAACTATTTTTTAAACTCTTAAGGGAAGTCGCCCCAATCAATCTTTTCTGTCTTAGAAAAGTAATGGTCTTTAGTTTTCAAAGTTTAAAAATAATGCAAAATCATTTCTTGGATTTTCTTTAGAATGGGCTATTGATCACAGAAGTATATATTCATGTTAATATATGAAACAAAGCCATATCCTGTTAATTTCCATTGAGATAATGTTTCAAAAATCCTAGGTCGAAATAATTTATGTCTGTTGATTTAGATTGATTACCTAGATTTTTCTAGATAATGTATCTAAAAATTGCAAAATAATAATTGAGACTCTTTTTTTTTTGATGTTCAATTACTAGATCTAGATCTAAAAATTAAATTATATAGGTTAGGGTGGGGAAAAAAAAGACCTTTTAACTACTATATAAAACAACGCCTTGTTTCAACTTTTAAAAAAATGTTTCCGACATTTTTTGTAGTGTTACAAATATGTCCAGTCTAGATATAATATATACAAGTCTATGTAGCAAACATTTTGAACGTAGCTTCTCTATGTCTCAGTTTTAAATTGACAAACAGCTCTACACAAATCATATTGGCTTTTTTCCATGCTCCACAAAAAAGTGAAGATCTGTCCTTTTTCCTGGTAGTTTCTACATTCAGTCTACTTTTCACTTCTATGAATCTCCCATTTCAATAATGCACAATATTAAGTGGCACAGCACCCTTGCATTAATATCAAAACACAACCCAAAATGATGTAGGAAGGATGTTAATGACACGACCAGCTCAACTCAGCAGGAGAATTTTCCAAGAATTAAAAATGTCAAATAAACTTTCGCTAAAAAATAAAGCTTTTTTTTTTCTTACAAATATGTTGCAAAATCTTGATTCAGTTAGGTTAGGGTAAGGACAGTTTGTCTAATTCAGTAAATGCTTATCAATTTTAAAGTTCTGGTTTGGCCATAAACAAGGTTTGGGTCCGTTCCTTTCCCAGGATTTTGGAGAGGGATAATTAGTGCTGGGTTTTAAAAAAATCATTTATTAGTTACCAAGAGCAAAGCAATCACTCTTTAAAAGTGTCATCAGCTTCATAAAGGAAGAATTGTCTTATTAAAAAACTTTTCTTTATGCCACTTGTTTATTTATATGAGAGTAAAACGTTTCTCTAGAAATAGCTACTCAGTTGTCAAATTTCATTTCTCTACTGCTCATAAAGTATTTGTCATATATGTAAGAAGAATTGAAGGGCATTGTACTTGAAACATTTTAAGTTATTTGTTTGGTCAATCAATGGAGTTTCTAATATTTTTGAGCTTGAAATTAGATTAACCATACAAATTGGTCATGTAAAGCAGTGATTCTCTAATTGTAGTCAGCGCTAAAAAAGAAGAATAAAATAACTTCAATAATAAACTTGCCCCTCATTACTGTTTAATGTCTATTACCTATGGTTCTATGACGAAATAAACCAAAGATTTGATGACATTCTTCACTTGGATATTACCAACTCAATATTGAATCTTTTGTGCAAGGAAAAACTCAAATTCCAATCACAGATGAATTTATTCTAACACAGGATCTAATAGCCATAAAGGAGGAACTTTAATGTTTGAAAAACGATACCACAAATTTATACCACCATCTTTCTTTCCCTTGTTCGATACCAAAGTAATAAATTACCAATAGTTAATTAACTAAATGGTTAATTGGTTAGCATGAAATTGCACAAAACAAAAACCATAGGTAAAAATATTTATCACAGATTTATTATTGTTAGTCTAGATGTACCAGTATTACAAATAGCTCATTTCTGGTTAGGAAAAACCCTTCCCAAGCCCTAAGCAAAGGATAACCCTGAATTTAAATAATCCTTAAAAAATAAATATTTTGAAAAAATAATCAAATTTAAGATCTAATACTAATAAACAAACAACTTTGAAAAATAGAATATGTCTAGTTTCAAAAAATATATACTTAAAAAATACTCATTTTTCCTGGTGGGGCTATGAACCTGTTCGTTTGGAAAATTATTTAAGCAATACGATAAAATACTAAAAAATAGAATAAGTAATCTCCACAATGATTTGCAAGACTAGAAGAAATCTTTTATTTAAAAATGTTAAAACTAGAATATTGAAAAGGGGATTTTAGAAACGTTCTACAAAATGAGAAAATGTTCCCAAGCTGTGTAAAGTATAGTTTGTTTTTCTTGTTTTACATTTGTAAATTACATATTATGCATATATGTAGGTTTTTCAGTCCATGGGCAAGTTTTGACAATATAAAAGAATCCTTGGATTGAAAAAGTTTGAGAACTGCTGATGTACAAGATAATACCCTATTATTTCACATCCAATGTAGACCCCAATAAGGCCACAAGAGCATTGAGGGTTTTTTGGAAGACATATTGAGAATTAAAGAAACATGTGATAACAGTGCTCGTACTATTAAATATTATGTTCTACCTATTAAATCTTGTGTTTTACTGGCCATTGAATTGAGTAATTCAAAAAAAAAAATAGTGCCGACTGGCCTAAAAGTTAGTGGTTGGAGTAGAGAGCTTTCTATCAGAGGATGCCAAAAAATTATGCAAGGTCATTTTAATGCAGGTTGTTCCACTGAATAATAATAATAAAGTTCCATTAAACGATAGAAGGGTAAAAAATGTCTGGTGTTGGGGGAGCACTGGCGGATCCAGGGAAGGGTAGGGGTGATCGTTACCCTCCCTCCCCCAAAAAACGGATAGACCAATACATTTTCTTTTGCATGTTAGTTTTAGTGAAGAAATTACAAAGTAATCTGTCACTATTATAAATAATATATACTATAAAATTCTCATATTGAGTCACCCCCAATTCTCTATTGATATCATTAGCAATAATTATAAAATGGAGAGAGGACTCTTATATGATAGTTTTCACTCAACCGCCAATTCCCTTTTTCGACAAAAACATAACTGTAATTGTGCATGAATTAGTCATAATTGTTTACAGAAAGACTTTGTTTTGGAAAATTTTTAATTCAGAAGAAACTTTAAGTATAAGAGTAACATTGAAATGAACCCAAATATTTTTTCTAGTTGCCTTTTTCCAACCTTTACTCAGAAATTTTTCTATTGTAAAAACTTTTTTGGGACTAGAACTAAACAATTTATACTAGAATCCTAAACATGAAAAAAAAATTTTTTTAGTAGAATCTAATTTGTCAAATTAATTTCACCTACCTTTTCGAAAATTTTGTGTTTGTTTGCAGAGCTTTGAATTATAGTTCTGAAATAAAACAAAGTTAAAAGCTGGCATGTTGAACAAAATTAATCCCTTATAACTAAACCTTTTTTTTTTTTTTTTTTTTAAATTTTGAAGACATTTTTTATTCTGCAGCGACCATCAAAGCCTTAATGTAAATTAACTTAATCTGTGGGGTATCTTTTCTTCTCAAGGACCAAATTGGTTGTATTTGCAATGTAGTTAGGGCCTATAAATTCATATTAAAATTTTTGAAAGTAAAATCATTATTGAAAAGGATCTTAAAAATGATACATATTGCCCGGTTCAAAACGGTCGAATATACTATGACCATCTAACCATCGTTCTGTTGGCGTCTTATTCCGACCAAAAAAAAGCGGACTACAAGAGGTCTCACTTAACATGCAGATAATATTACAATAAATAGGCCTAATAAAGATATACTTACACTACACTACTTGTGCCTCGATTGTCAGTCACACTTCAGTATCGCCCCTTGCCCCCACTTACTTTGGAGGTGCAGTGGCTGATGCTGATGGGTAAAGTGATTGGCTTTCAAACAGGAGGTCCCGGGTTCAAATCCTAGGTATTTTTAATTTCAGGATCGTTGTGCACCTCTGAGTCCACCCATCTCTAATGGGTACCTGACATTAGTTGGGGAAAACTAAAGGCGGACGGTTGTTGTGCTGGCCACATGACACCTTTGTTAACTGTGGGCCACAAAAACAGATGACCTTTACATCATCTGCCCTATAGACTGAAAGGGGAACTTTACTTTAGTTCTTAAAAATTAGACATTTTGCACGTGTCTAAATGGTCAATATACTAAGAGCATCTAACTGTCATTCTGTTGGCATCTTATTCTGACCAAAACACGCCTACTACGGAAGCCTCAAATAACACAAAGATATTACAATTAATTAACCTAATTATTAGCGCTACTTTTGCAATTGTCAATCACATTTTATAAACTCTGCCCTAGCCCCACATTATTTTACTTAATTGGACCTGCCTTTTTTACTTAGATGTCAGGTAATGCGTTTGTCTGCAGTTAGGAATGCAAGAATACACTTGTTGGGGCTCTGCACCTTACCTCCCCCCTACATCCCCTACTTGTCAAGAGAATGGCCACCAACTATGGCTAAAAAAAAGTGTTCCAAGCAAAATGAACATATACCATTTCAACTGTAGTGCAGCACGGTATCTGCTTGTGATTATTTATATTAAAAAAAAGTAAAGTTCCCCTTTTTATTATGGAATCCTGTTAATTGAAATTTAAAAGTAGCCAAACATTTTTTAAAGAGTTGTTTAGATTTTTTAACCAGCACTTTCAAATAGCACTAAAGATTAAAATAACTTTTACTGGTATGACTAGATGAATGATCACGAATATAATAATAAATTGGCAAATGTATGAATTTGTAAAATGAGTGTTACTATAAATATAAAAACATGTTAAATTGTAATGAACATGTAAGCTAGTGCTTGTCCTTGTTCTTTTTACAGTTTTTTTATATTAACTCACTCTCTGTCCAGTTAAAAGTTTGTACACAATAGATCTATTTCTCCCACACCCAATCTTGGATTGAGTTGAATTTTTGCACAATTATTTCTTGTACCTGACAAAACAAATAGATTTTAAAAAAGTAATCAATTAGTTAATTAATTATTTTGTTTTGTCTAGAAGAAGGGAAAGAAATTGTACTTAAAATGATGTATACATAAGTTGAATTAGTCCCCTTTTATGTAGAAAATTAGGTCGTCGCTTACAAGTTTGAAACTAACTTAATTATAAAAACTATTTTCCTAAGCACTTCACTGGCACACCTCCCCCTTCACCTTCACCCCCCCCCCTTTTTTTTTAAAACCAAATAGCCCCTACAAGTTAGGAAATAGTGCATCGAGAAAGTTAAAACATGAAAGTGTGCTAAACAAAAACAATTGGTAAAAATATTTCTTGCTCAGTTTTATTATTGTTAGTCTACATCTATTATAGATTTAATAAATCCAAACAAATTGATACATTGACACATTTTTGTTTTTCTTTTAAAGTGTCTTTTAGATTTTTCTTTTTAATTTTTTTTTTCTTTGAATGTTACAGAGTCGCCAAAGAAAAAGAAAGCTCCATCTAAAAAATCACATCTGTCAATGAAAGTGAGTGTTGATTTCTCTTTTGCATTAATTAGCTTATAGTGTTATTCTCAACAAAGAGGAGTGAATGTTATTCATGCTACATATTTCATTCCTAATCATTAAAGTCCTTGTCTAATGTAAATAATATTGACTTAATTGTATTTATTAAGGAAGAAAGGCTGATACTTTATTAACCTTAGAATTAGAAATAACTATCCAATTTACGTATGTGCTAAGAAATTGAAATTATCCCTAAATGTAGTAAGGAAAGTTCTCTTTCAGACACAACTAAATAGTTTGCCTATAAAATATTATTTTTAAATGTTTTTTTATTTTATAAATTGTGACACAAGATTTGATGTGGACACATTTCATTCCATCTTCCCCCCTTTCTCTTGTAGTTTGATTTTAAAGTAAAATATGATACAAATGACTGCTTTAAAAACAATGCACATATAAAATTTACTTTCTGGTTCTAGTCTAGTCCACAACCGAGGATACCTATCCCAACCAACAACAACAATAGAGATATGTCTCCACCTATCAATGTCACATCGCCTGTGATTACCAACGCATTCCCTAAAGTTCAGCCAATGTTTGCAACTGCTGCTCCAGTTCCTGCTTACAATGCTCTGAGGAATGATTCTCTTCCTATGTTGAATTCTCTTGTTGGAGTTTCAGATACCTCTAGTTCTCCAAATATGAACTATTCTGCTAATTCTAACACATCTCCCATAAGTTCAGGGGGTAAGATTATTTTTAGATCCATATTCTTTGTTAAAACATTAGTTTAAATAAATTAAAAATAGGACATAAACCATAATAGTTTATTTTATCTTATAACAATTTTGAAGTAAAATTAGGTTTTTCTTGGCTTCTAGTGAAAAGCAAACACTTTAATAGTCATTGAGTTTTTTTCTTTAAAATTTTAATGCTAGAAATAATTATTTTATTTATATTGATATATTTTTCTCAGCAAATTCTTTAAATAGAACTATAACTCATTCAATGCCTGCCCAACCTGCCAAACAACCTATATCAGTAGCAACGCCGAAGCCAACACCAAGACCCAGCAGTAAGATTTATTTATTAAGAAATGGTTTAGTATTTATTAGAAGGTTAGGTTTAAAATCTTTTTTTTTTTTACATCAATATAAATTTAATCTATAAAAAAAAATTTTTGTAAACCACCAAATACTGGAAAGAGTTCTTTTAAGATGAAACTGACAAGGGTAAATGGTTTATTGGCAAAAATGGTGGCTGAGCTAAATCTCCATTAACAGTATCAACACCATGACATGGAATCAAAGGAATGTGCCCTGTCTCTAAAATTGCAGAAAGTATCTCCTGCAGCAGTTTTAAAGCTACTGCTATAGTCACTATTCACTGAGCTAGGTTCTATTACTTATGAAAGCCTAAATCCAAAGATTGAAATCAGGGACATTTAAGGTTGTGTGTGCTTGCAAAAGAAAAGCTTTTTCATATGCAGAAAAAAAAGCATAAAATTCCTTGCTCTCTCTTTCAACAAATCTGTTTGGTAGTTTTCTAAAACAACTTCAAGCATAAGAACCCAGAGTAAATAGCTTATCTAACAATAGCAGAATTGATAGGTCAGCTGCTATATTAGAAGCAAATTCAATGACTAATTAGGAATATCTGTCTGAAAAAAAAATCTTTGTGAACTGAGTGTGGAGGATGCCAAAGCTTTCATGTCTCACTCTGCAAAGAATGATCTGTAAGAAGAAAGAAAAGCTGAATTCTTTCAAAATGTGATAAAATATTTCCATTATTATTGTTAAAAAAAAAAAAAAGGCCTATAAACATTCGTCCAGAGTATTGGAGCAAAACTTACATGTATTTATCTTTTTAGTTAACTGTGATAGACAATTTTATGTATTGATTCAACTCTTTATGTTTTTCGAGATAAACTATCAGTTTAGAATACTTTTTTCTTTAAAGGACATAAATTTTAGCAAACTAGGCCTACATCGTTTAAATACGTCGCCATCAGAAACTGTTTTTTTTTCCTTGTAGTGTTACAATAGTCGACTTCTGAGCACTTAATAATTTTAATAAAATATTTTGCTGGCCTAATAATTCTTTTTGGAGACCCTCAGATTTTAAAATTGTTTTCGTCATTGGTCATGTATGCAAAAAAAGTATTTTTTTGTTTAAAGTTAAGTATTGGGATATTCAGGGTTCATAGCGCTCCTAAAATCTCCTAAAAAATGAAGTCTCCTAAAATTCTCCTAATATTTTGTCCACTCTCCAAAAATTTTTTACCCAATATTTTTAAAAAAATATAATTTTGATTATTTCTTGCTAAAAATGTGAGGGAAAAAAACAACAGCGTTGCTAGGCATTCTGATGGGCTGGCTGTGTTAATGAGCTGACCAGTGATGTGTCTACACCGCCTTTCACCCACTTGTGAAGCGCAACCTCGTGATTGAAGATTGCCTTGGCTCAACTCAAACTCAAGCAAACATTTCACCTGGCATAATTTTTCTGAAGGCAGAGTAGAAATGGTTGTTTCCTGTTATGACTGAAGTTGCGCTAGATCTAGTCTGAAGTGACTATTGTCTATAGTAATTACCAGTTTAATGTGTAGGCTACACCCCTTCAGGCCGTCCATCACCTAAAATCTTGTAACAGTAAGTGACCTAGCGTGGAAAGTCCGTAAATCATCTATCTAGAAATAGTATCTTGTAGATTTAGATCTAAGTTAGATCTAGTGAAGATAATTCGCACCTAACCTGAAAACTCTTGTGAATTTTAGTCAATTGAATGACCTTGATAAATCTAATGTCTAGATTACTCTAGAAATACGCTAGAATCTAGTGAAGATATTTCTCTCACAGCCCCGAAAAGTCAGCGAATTTTAGTGACTGAGATCAAGAGTCTAGATCTACTGTAGATGTAACAAAAATATTTCGCACATCTGTGAAAAGTCCGTAAAAGTTATTTCGGTCGTAAAAGCCAGGGAAGCTATATAGTTGAAAAAGCAATTGTGCTTGGAAAAAAGAAACGCTATTAGGTCTAATACCCCCCCCCCCTCCTATCGAAAAGCTATTTATAGTAAGTAAATGTCAACTAAACATACAAATAGGCCTTTAAATTACAGGCTCTGCTTATTAGGAAGATTTAAGCACAGTTAATAAAAGAATAAAATGCACACCATGACTTAAGTATCTGTAAGATACACATAAGAACTAAAAATGTACATTTCCACCACAGGGAATATACATATATGAAGGCATCTCTAAGAATGTTTCTTATTTTAAGAAAATGGAATAGCAACCATTTGTAATGTTCTAATCAATCTTTGGGATGACAATCAACAAAGATAACTTTCATTATATTTTCTGTGGACATACCACAGCTGATGACATTGTTTCTATTCTGGGTGGGATGTTGGCAAGATATTTATTACTAGTCGCCGCTATTTTGCAGGGCCGACCTAAGGCCACTGCAAATATGGAACCACAGTGGGCCCCACATTTGATAAGACCCGCTCTAATTCAAGGTGTATAAATTCTTAAATTAAACCATTTTATAACTTAAAACAGATTTCCTGCGCCCTCCTGTCGATTTACCAGGAGCTCCTGGAAATCTCCGGAAATTGCAAAATATGAAAAAGTCCTTAAAATATACTGAAATATATAGACAAAAGTTGTCATTTTGGGTGTCACTCAATATGGAAAACACCAATCCAACGCGCGTTACATAAAAAGGGCATTTTGCATATGCCGTAATTGTGTAATCTGGTGAAAGAAGCTTCTTGCGCCTCAAACTAATGAAGAATTACTTGAGGTCAACAATTCTCAAAGATAGATTGAAACATTTGGTAATTCATGCTATTGAGCGTGATCTATGTAGGAAAAAGAATTTAGATATACTGTATTACTGCTACACGCAAGGCTCGTAAAGTAATTCTGTAGGTAGTAAAGAATGAATAAAATGCGTAGACGAATTTATTTTCGAATACAAACTCTTAAATTTCACTTATTGTTCACTTCCCTACCCAGACTTGGCACCGCGAAATCCGTTTCGCATAGGGCCCCCAATGCTTAAGTTACTTCTCTGTCACAATGGTTGAGTCCAGCGCTGCTATTTAGTGTTTGTAAAATGTTTTCATGTTTCGGATGTTCCTTCAGAGTTGAAGATAGTTTACTTCCTAGTCCAAACCTCCCGCAGGTCAAAGGGGGATGGGAGCGGGCAGGGTTTGATAAATTTAAATGACAGTCCAGCGCGCAGGCAGCCATCCGTA
Organism: Biomphalaria sudanica; assembly: GCA_036873155.1. Classification (NCBI taxonomy): domain Eukaryota; kingdom Metazoa; phylum Mollusca; class Gastropoda; family Planorbidae; genus Biomphalaria; species Biomphalaria sudanica. The sequence goes on from JAZGLO010001553.1 coordinate 478,779, forward strand.
GTGTGAATACTACTCTTGTTTTTTCGTGGGGTGACTATCCGCAGAAATTAGAGAGTGATCTTTCCTTTACTTCTTCTTGTCGTCCAAACTGTTGAGGGAAGAAGAGAATTATATCTATAGATTTCTAAAATCAATTAACAATAATTGTTTTGATAAATGCATAGTTCTGTTAAGTTTTACAATGTATGACACAAATGGGCATATATATATGTTTGTAAAATGTTTTACATGTTTTGGATGTTCCTTCAGAGTTAAAGGATGGGAGCGGGCAGGGTTTGAACCCTTGACCATCGATGAATCTGAACGACAGTCCAGCGCGCAAACCGCACGACCAGGCAGCCATCCATATATATTAGGGGTGCACCGGATAGTACTTTTTGATATCCGGCTCTACATGACTCAACCAGCTCGTTTTACTGAAGTTTTTGCAAATCTTCTAAATAACATACCTATATTCATATTATTTTTTTTATTTACTTTCTTGCTTTAAATTCTATTACTGATTGATACATTAAAATTAACAGCATTTTTTTTAACAGATATGCTTATCGTAAACTAATCTTTGTAACATTAGATGGTGTGTGTGTATGTATGAGGCCTCCTATTGTAAAGTAGCATTTGGGATAATTCATGTAGAATATATTAACTTATATGTAACTAATGTAAATCTTTCAAAGGTAAAGTTCAATCTTGGTTTTATAGCATAAATCTCTCTTAAGTACAAACTAAGTTGTATAGTGTAGTGTTCATTTATTTGACACCATCAACTTGTCATTAGGCTCGCTTCTGGTTTGTACCTAATACAGATAGTGGCTAAGTATATATCTTAAGTAATACCAGTAATAACGAGGAGTTACTTAACACTCTTAAATTATTATTAAGAATGTTGTTATTCAATCAAGACACACATAACACAAGAATAAGATTTAAAGTTGACACGTTAGAAAAAGTAATTCAACAGTAATATTTATTTGCAAATACACAATGTTAATTTAATATAATAATGCAAAACATATCTACTTCGGTCAAATGACTCATTCAACCAATGGACAGTTAAACCATAATATTATTCGGTGGTATTATCAGCTGTCCAAGTGTCCGTTGAGAAAGTGATGCTTTTAGCTTCAGATAGCATTTCAAGAAGCTTTGTCGTAGATATCTGGAATAACGCGTTCTGTTAAATATTTGCGACTAGGCACAGTGTATCTTTTCTCCAGTATTTTTAAAAGTTCAATAAATCCAGGTTTCTCAACTACTTGGTAATGTTCCATGTCAGTTGCAATCTTCTTTGCTATGGCCAAGTGAATGCGTTTAGCATTATCACTATTAATATCCCACAATTTAGCTTTAGCTAAGACCTCTTTAATCCCTGGTTGCTGCTTGTGTGTGAGGCTTGACGAATCACTGGGGCTTGTACACTAACTGGCACAGGCAGTGATATTACTTGATGCAGAATTATTAACTGCTGATTTCAATGCAGTCATATCGTTGAATAAGTCTGGGTGTTACGAGCGTAGATGGCTAATCTTAGTGCTGGTTGAGAAGTCTTTAGGTTTGCCTGGTTTACCAGGTGACAGTACCATTTTACAAGCATTGCAAACTGCTTTAGAGTTGTCCATTGTTTTGATATTTAAGTAACGCCATATAAGTGATGACTTTTTATCAGCCTTTATTATTACTGTTCAATTTACCAAAGGCCCTTACAAGCCACTTTTATACCCGTGGCTTGTGTAACAAAATACTTGTAGGGGTGTGTCCTGTATTTCAGCAATTCCTAATTGACATTTCTCTTCAAGTAAACAAACTTAGTGTCATCATCTAGTGACCTCTAGACAGTGTCAGTATGTCTTAACAATTTGCGTTAATCCATTCTGGCTTAAGAATGGTCAATGTCTATCAATACATTGTCATGGATTAAACAAATAAGAAGTTAGGGATGTTGAGTCTCTTGAGCCGTCCCTTTAAGAATACCCCTGGTCAGTGTCTGTTTGGCTTGTAGTCCAGCCTACTAATTGAGACTTAACTCAAAGTAAACAAACATATTACCCGGCCAATAGTATAAAAGGTGTGGCTTGTGGTCCAGACCCTTGATTGACAACCTATCTCATAATAAACAAACTCATACCAGATTAACCTTATAGAGATTTGACTTGTACGTTGACATCTGGCTTAATGTGGTCAGCTGCCTATCTGTGTACTCAATGTTATGGACTAAACAAACAAAATGAAGTGGGGGTTGCTCATCTCTATCTCTGGAGATATACCCGCACATCTAGACAATCATCTTGACGTAGTTAAGGAATATTACATGGTTACTAGACCACTCAAAGGTCAAGACAAGCTTTTAAAATGTGCCAGACATCGCTGTGTATGTAATACAAATTTATAATGTAAAGTTTTATTTCTATTTAGATTAACACGCCTTGTCTTTGTACTAAAAATATTTGGTACATAGTCATAGTTTATAGTTTTAAAAACATTCTTTTATTTGAAACAAAAACGTTAATGTATTTCAGAACTGACAATATTGAATCATGTCCACTTTATGAGTATTGGTATATTTTTATTAACATGGAGATTTAGTTTATACATCGTTTATCAGTGTCGACTACCTTTATATTTGCCTGTGTTGTTTCGATATTTAAGTGTTAACTCCGTTTGGTGTATCTGGAAAAGACTTAGCGCGGAGGCGCCTAACAATATTAATAGAAATACAGGTGTAGCTTTTACTATCCAGTAGTGATATTTGACCGGAGCTGGATGTTGCCAGATAGTGAAAAAGTGCCGCATATTCTGCTGGAGCCGAAGCAACTATCCGGTGCACCCTTATATATATACATGCATACATACTGTTACGTGCGCATCTTAGTGTAAATGTGAAAACATGCGCATCTTAGTGTAAATGTGAAATGGTGCGAATGCGTGTTGAAAATAGGAAGAAACCAAAATGGAGGAATATGAACAAGAAAGTGTTTTCAGTGTTAATAAAGATTAAAGTATTTATAAACGGTGATTTGTCGTTTCCATGTCTAAAGAGTCTCATCTAATATGAAGACGTAACAAGTGGCGCCCAACGTAAAAGGTAAAACCCACATATCCCTCTATACACAGTGGATCTCCTGTCAACAGACAGTAGAGATAGTAAAGTCTAGATCTAGAGACAGGAGAACATTCGAGTTGATATTATTAGAAATAGACTATGGCGGACAAGGCTGAGGTAGCAGCGTTGAAGGAAGAGGGAAGGTTGTTGGAGCTGGAAGGGGCAGAACTAAGAAAATACGTACAAGAAAGGTTAATGGAGAGGGAGAGATTAGCGATGGAAAGAGACAAAGAAAAGGAGAGATTAGCGATGGAAAGAGACAAAGAAAAGGAGAGATTAGCAATGGAAAGAGACAAAGAAAAGGAGAGATTAGCGATGGGAAAGAGACAAAGAAAAGGAGAGATTAGATACGGAGGACAAAAGAGAAAGAGAAAAGAAAAGGAGAGATTAGCAATGGAAAGAGACAAAGAAAAGGAGAGATTAGCGATGGAAAGAGAAAAAGAAAAGGAGAGATTAGATAAGGAGGACAAAAGAGAAAGAGAAAAGGATAAGGAGATAGTAGCAATTGAAAGGGAAAAGAAAAATGAATTAGTTGCCATTGAAAGAGAAAGATTAGCGTTTGAAAAAGAGACAGCAGAGAAAAAGTTAAAAACAAATCAAGAAAAAGAACGTGATAAAAGAAAGAGTGACACTACAGGGAATAAACTAGCAAAATATAAAGGTGCGATATTTGAAGAAGCTAAAATGGACATAGACATTTTTTTGAAGAATTTGAAATTGAAATGAGAGAACTGGAATACCCCGAAGACAAATGGTCATTCTTATTATCAAAGTCATTTGTAGCAGAGGTTCCATCAAAGATATGCATGAACCAGAGCAACTATAGCGTGGTGAAAGAACAATTACTGCGAACGTACGGAAAAACAGAGGCGTACTACCGTGAACAATTTGTTAACTGTGCGATCGAAACAAATGATGACCCACAAACATTCCTGGACAGAATGACCAGTAGTTTTGAAAATTGGACTGAAACCGGCTAAAATAGAAAAGACATTTGACGGTCTAAAGACATTTCTAATGATTGACAAAGCAATTTATGAGTGTCAGGAGGAATTAAAAATATTTTTGTTGGAGAGGAAACCAAAATCCATAGAAGACATAGTAAGACTGATAAGGGCCTATAAGGTGGCACATCCCGATAAGAAACTATCCAGAGGCAGTGACATAGAAGAAATAGTTGCATTTAACAGAACAAGAGATACACGAGACAACTACATCAACAACGGCAGACGATTTAGATATGATGAACAAAATAGGTTTAGAGGGCAAGGAAGGAACCAAATTGGTAGTAGACAAGGTCAGTTTTATAGTACCGAGGTCGATACCAAAGAAATGTACAGGGACGATTCGGCGGAGTAAGAGATAGAAGAGATCAAAGCCTGTCAATGTTAACATGTGCCGGAAGCCTTGAGTATTTTGAGACCTTCGTGGGAAACAAAAATAGCAAGGACGATACGAGATTCAGGCAGTACAATAGTGGTGTTAATAAGAAATTAGTAGAAGAACAAGACTATAACCCCGGCAAAACAGGAATTGTGTGATGTTTGATGGGAAGACGGTACAATTACCAGTTGCTAGAATTAAAATTGATACACCATATTTTACTGGAATTGTGGATGCATGTGTAATAGACCATGCTCATATGATTTGATTATTGGAAATATTCCAGGTATAAAGAATTGCAATGAAAAGGATATGGGAAATTGGAAGAAGTGTTTCGGAATGAGTATAACTCGATCCAAATGTAAGGACCTGGATGCAGGAGATCTGGAAAAATTATTTCAGTTACCAGATAAGAACGAAAAAGAAGAAGGATTATTAGAAAACGCAGAAACATTAGAACTTAATAATGTAGTATTCAACAAGGAAAGGTTTATTACAGAACAAAAAAATGACCCAGAGACGCGTCAGTTGGCCCAGAAAGGAGGTAGAGGAGGAAAATTTTATATAGAAAGAGGAATTTTGGTAAGAGAAATGAGTCACAAGGAAGAAAAATTATACAGGTTGTTGTACCAGCTGAATTTAGAAATGTCATATTGAAGAATGGGCATGATGAAAGCATATGCAGGCCACATGGGAATTCACAAAACGAAACAAAGAATATTTAGGGACTTTTATTGGCCATCTATTAGTAAAGACATAAAAAATTATGTGTTGTCGTGCAAAGTTTGTCAAATGAAATGCACTAAAAAAATCAGAGCTCCATTACAAAAGGTAGATATACCAGAAAGGCCATTTAGTAAGATTGCGATTGATTTGATTGGACCCATGCCGGTGATATCAAATAGGGGTCATCGATATATTCTAACTGTGAATAGACGTGTGCTCAAGATGGCCAGAAGCTATTCCACTAAAAAGAATTGAAGCCAGTGATATAGTTCAAGCGTTATATACATTATTTACACGGTTTGGATTTCCTGAAGAGGTACTGTCAGATAGGGGCACACAGTTCCACTGTCAACTAACGACAACATTTTGAAAATGTTTGGAATTCGGCAAAGGTTTACAGCCCCGTACCACCCGCAGAGCAACGGTATTTGTGAACGTTTTAACTGTACGTTAAAGAAGGCGTTATCGAAAGTAGCAGATGACAATCCCAAAGAATGGGATGTGGCCTTACCCTCAATTCTTTTTGCGTATAGAGAGAGCCGTAACGAAACCACGGGGTTTTCGCCATTTCAGATGATTTATGGAGGAAATCCAAGAGGCCCAATGCAATTCTAAAAGAACTAATACTCCCACAAGAACATGTTGGAAATAAAGAAAGTTACGATATAGTGACAGAAACCAGAAATAAAGTAATAAAGGCTTGCGAAGAAGCGAGCAAACATGTGCTTGACAAAAATGAACTAACACAGTCTAGGGTGAATGAACACAGGAAATTGACCAAACTAGAAGTAGGTCAAGATGTTTTAGTATTACTAAAGGATAAGGAGAATGTACTATTCACGAAATGGTTGGGTCCTTATAAGGTAACAAGGAAAATTAGTGATGTGGATTATGAAATTAAAATTGATTCAAGGCTGAAAATATTTCATGTGGATATGCTAAAAGAATTTAGGTCGCAACAAAAAAGTGAAAAAAGCAGTAAAGAAGACCCATTGGTCATAGGTGCATCCGTAAGTGTAGACTCTCTGAGACAGAGGAAAGATTGGGACACATAGAAACAATTTCAACTGATGTCAGTCAAACATGGAAAGATGTGGAAGTGACGGGAATCTTCGTCGGACAGAACTAAGGAAGTAACAACATTATTAGAAGATTTTAAGAATATTTTTACAGATTTACCAGGAAGAACGAATATCATAGAACATATCAAATTAACAGGTAGAGTTCCAAATAAACTACCACAATATGCTGTACCATTGCATCATAGAGAAGCGTTACAGAAAGAAATAGATGAACTACTTAAATTGGGAGTGATAGAGCCATCTAATTCGTCATGTGCTGCACCAGTTGTGCTGGTTAAAAAAAAAATGTGGCAACATTAGACTGTGTGTGGATTACCGTCAACTAAATAAAGTTACAGAATTTGACCCATTCCAATGCCACAGGCGGAGGAAATGTTTACTAAATTGAAAAAAGCGAAAATTTTCACTACGTTGGACCTTTCTAGAGGATACTGGCAAGTACCTCTAAAGGCAGAGGCTAAACCACTATCCGCATTTAAGACACCGTTCGGCGTCTATCAGTGGAATGTGATGAGTTTTGGCTTGGTAAATGCCCCAGCCACTTTTAACAGGATGATGGCAAGATACTGGGCCACAGAAGAGACACAATTTGCTATTTAGATGACATCTGCATCTTTAGTGAGGATTGGAACGAACACTTACAGAGTCTAGGAGAGATATTTGCTATTATCAAGAAAACAATTTTGACATTAAAACCAACAAAAATAAAAATTGGACTTAGTGAAATTCCTTTTTGGGATACAAGATAAAAAATGAATCAATTACACCACTGGAAGAAACAGTTGAAAAAATATGGATATTAGTATACCAAAAACAAAAAAACAAATTAGAAGTCTTTTAGGTCTTTGCAATTTTTTATAGAAAATTTGTTCCAAATTTTGCAGAAATGATTGAACCTCTTACAAATCTTACAAGGAAAGGGAAATCTAACACTATAGTTTGGTCTGAACAATGTCAAAGATCGCTAGACAAGATTAAGAGGGTGTTTTCTGAAAAACCAATATTAAAATTGCCCGATAGTACTAGAGAATTTATTTTGGCAACGGATGCTTCATCCATAGCTATAGGGGGCTGTTTGATGCAAGAGTATAGTGGAATTGCACATCCTGTTTTTTATGTAAGCAGGAAACTAACCCTTGCAGAGTTAAACTATGCAACTATTGAAAAAGAGGGGCTGGCAATAGTGTGGTGCATAACAAAGCTAAGTTTTTATCTGATGGGGGCTAAATTTCAATTATGGACTGATCATGCTCCGTTGGCATTCATTAATTTAAATAATGTGGTAATAATAGAATTGCTAGGTGGGCATTACAACTGATGGACTATAAATTTGAGATCAAGACAATACCAGGAAAGAAAATGTTGTGGCAGATACATTATCACGCTGTACTTAAAGGTTGTGGAGATTGTGTAGAGTATATCATGACTATTGACATTCTGTTAAGAATTAAGCTATTTTATTGTGTACATTGGTAAATTCTGGCACGGAGTGTAGTAAATATTCAATAGAGAATTGTTCAATTGTGGTGTACACAACAATGATTTGTGAGCAGATATAGATTTGGATTGAATTATAGGCGGGGAGTGGTATAAACGAAATCTGCATGATTCCCATAGAGATATGTATAGAGATATATGTGTCAATTTTTCATAATAACAATTAGTATTGTGATGGTTACTGTCACAACTGGGGAATATAAATGTTATATGTTAATCTAATGTTAGAATTGTATTATTATTAATATGTCATTGTGTATGATTTGGTTTGTATTACATTATGGTTCCCTATGTTACAGAGAATTTAGATTATTTTTTAACTTGGAATAGGCTGATAAGATAATGTGGTGATTTGTATTTTGGACGTTTGATGTACATCAAACTTGTCAAACAGGGGGGGTGTTACGTGCGCATCTTAGTGTAAATGTGAAAACGTGCGCATCTTAGTGTAAATGTGAAATGGTGCGAATGCGTGTTGAAAATAGGAAGAAACCAAAATGGAGGAATATGAACAAGAAAGTGTTTTCAGTGATAATAAAGGATTAAAGTATTTATAAACGGTGATTTGTCGTTTCCATGTCTAAAGAGTCTCATCTAATATGAAGACGTAACACATACATACACACATACATACATACACATATACATCCTTAAAAAAATCTCCTAAAATTTTGTCATGGAAAAGTGCTACTAACCCTGGATAAAGTTCTTATAAACAACATGTTTTTATTGCAAATTATTGTTGCAATATCACTCTTACTGAAATGTAGTTGAAAACATTACTGAAAACTGAAATTTTTTTTGTTGTCAATGAAATAGTTATATTCAGTTGTGGTTGTAAAACTCTTGGCAGGCCGTATTAAATTTCTTTGCAGCCATATCTAGAACAGTGATGCTCAAAATACGGCCCAACATGGTTTCATCTGGTCCTCTAAAATGTCGGCACAAAATGTAGAAAATTGCCCATCAAAATAATAAAAAATTGAAAAATATATTGTTAACTATGTTAGGGTTTACACTTTTCTCTGATGGATTGGTACCATGACCTTAAACTTTTTGTGTGTTTATGAAATGGGACTCTGAATGTAACCTACCTGGAAAGTGAACGGATCTTATATTTATCTGGAATATAATAATAATCCAACTTATTATGTTTTATAATGAAATTGTGGCTGTTTAAAAAAATAACATAAAAACGGCATTATGAAACAAATATGGCGACATTCTTGTTTTGAGCCGCGAATAAAAGATTGTTAAACTACGCATAGAGATTGGTGGATTTATGAGAAAATTAATCAAACCAGAGACAAAAATGAGTCCGTGATAAAGTTAGCTACATTGTTGCTCACATTTAAGTAGAAAATTTAAGCCATTTTTGGGTGCCTAAATTAAAATACTTCAAATAGCTCATAACCCTAAGCATAACCTTTCGAACCCGCCAGCCCGATTTGGTCTGCGCATAAAAACTCTACGCCCCGCCCGCCCGACATTTCTCACGCACCTTACCTTAACGTAATTAAAAATTCAAAGAAACAAATCACAACTTATGGTAAATGACAATAATCTCGAATCCATGAGTGTTTAATTTTAAATGGTAAATTGATTTACAAAATGAAAATAATTTTTATTGATTCAGGTACCCTAGTCTAATCCAAATAAAAAAACTTTGCATGAGCAGGGAACTATATTCTCAATGATTCTAAGAAAAAAAACTAGATCTAGAAAATGATTACAGTGATAACACAGGGCAACAGCCAAAAAATCGTCGGGGGTTTCTCAGCTGATTTAGACTAATTTTTGTGAGTCCGAATATCACATTGGTTTTGCTCAATCTGGTCAAATTTTTGAGCTATCTGACAATCTACACAATGGTAATAAACGCACAACAAAACACCATCGATATCTTACCAACATAGAAATTAATTTAGATCAATAGAACCGATATTAAAATAACATAAAATGTGTCACAATCATCAATTAGTGGATGTCAGATGACAAGATCTATGAAGATACTATGATAGATGTCACGTTGAAGATTATCTTGATCTATATCACACTATCAATGATCGTGATTGCCGAGGATCTTGAAATCGTCTTTTAATAAGATGATCGTATAGAAGTAGCTAGATCTAGTTGATGATACGATCATTTAGAATGTTGCCAGTTGATCATCTAGAAGTTGTCAATTGCTAAGTCAATCTAAGTATGTTACTATATTCAATGAAGAAACTTCTCTTCGTCTAAAACAATTACTTTAATTCAGAACTTGGAAAAGCTATTCACAAATAATTACAATGGTTAAATGTACTTGAATAGAATGATAGATCTACAATAATATAATAAATGCAGCCCAATTTACAATAATTAACATGTCTGCACGTGGGAAAAAACCCGAGGTACTTGACGAGCTAAATATAGATACTGTGTACGTGACAAAATGATACAAAGACTACTGATTTACAAATATGTATTTATAGGGCTAACTCTGCTGCTATTTCATTTACTAAAAAATAACTAACTAATATCTAAAATGGCTTCAGCACGACGTTCATGCACGAATAACCCTGACGTTTTCTGCTACATTTGCGGAGAGTACACACTGTCAGCTGATAGGATGAACATCACAAAATTTGTGAAACATGCCTACCAGGCTTACTTTGAAATCAAGCTGGGTGACCAAGACAAGTCTTGGGCACCGCACACGGTGTGCAAAACATGCGTGGAATACCTCCGGCGGTGGACGAAAGGCGAGAAAACATCACTAAAGTTTAAAATATCGTTGGTATGGAGGGAGCCATTTGACCACGCATCGGATTGTTATTTCTGTGCCATCAATACTGCAGGCATCAACCGAAAAAATCGGCGCAGCCTCCAGTACCCCGACCTTCCATCTGCTCGTCCTCCAGTTCCTCATTGCGAAGAAATACCCGTGCCAACGCTCCGAGAGATTCCAGGCAGCGACGACGAGGCCACCACTTCAGACGAGAAATGTGGTACAGAAGAGGAGTATGAAGCACAATATGGTCCGCAGCCCTTCACACAATGTGAGCTCAATGATCTAGTTCGGGACCTAAGCTTGTCGAAGAATTCCTCCGAGCTGTTGGCTTCCAGGCTCAAAGAGAAAAACCTGCTTCACAAGGACGCGCGTATTACCTTCTTTCGTAGAAGGCATGAGGAGTACATGGACTACTTCTGCCAGGAGGAAAACCTTGTGTACTGCCGAGATGTCGCCGGTCTTCTTGATAAACTGGGCGGTCCTCAATACGATGCGAGAAATTGGCGACTCTTTATTGACAGTTGCAAGCGTTCTTTGAAGTGTGTGCTCCTCCACAATGGGAACCAGTTTGCCTCAATCCCGCTTGCGCACTCCACGACTCTCAAAGAGAAATATGAAGCAGTGAAGTATGTGCTCGAAAAAATCCAATATCAGCAACACCAATGGATCATCTGCGTCGACTTGAAAATGGTGAACTTTTTACTTGGTCAGCAGTCTGGGTTCATGAAGTACCCATGCTATATGTGTATGTGGGACAGTCGAGACAGAGCCCAGCACTATGTAAAGAAAGAGTGGCCGGCGCGAGAGCAGTTAGTACCTGGGGCGAGAAACATCATAAACGAACCTCTTGTTGACCGGGAGAAGATATTGATCCCACCACTACACTTGAAGTTGGGTTTAATGAAACAGTTCACGCGCGCTCTGGACAAGGATGGGAGGTGCTTCAACTACATGTGCCGAGCATTTCCTCAACTGACTATTGAGAAGCTGAAGGCCGGCATTTTTGACGGCCCACAGATACGGCAGCTCATAAACGATGCAGAGTTCTGTAGCTCCATGAACTCACTTGAGTACGCCGTCTGGGAATCCTTTGTGCAGGTGATGAACAACTTCCTGGGGAACACTAAGGCAGCAAACCACGCAAGGCTCATCAGCACCATGATTGAGGATTTTCAAGAACTCGGGTGTTTGATGAGCATAAAGATGCATTTCTTGTTTTCGCACATGGATAAGTTTCCGAAAAACCTTGGGGCGATGAGCAGGGAGAAAGATTCCATCAGGACATGCACCAAATGGAGGAAAGGTACCAGGGGAGGTGGGATGCAGTCATGCTGGCGGACTACTGCTGGTCGCTGAAGAGAGACAACCCAGCAGCTGCTCACACACGGGAATCTAAAAAACGCAGATTTATGCCCTGAACTTTTTCTTCATATTTTGTCAATTATGCTAATAAAATTTGATAAACTAAACAAAAACTGAATTAATTGAATTGTGTTGACTTTAATTATTGAGGAATACCGAAAAAATCGGCAGGGGTTTATCGACTGGTGAGCCGCAAAAATTTTTTTTTTTACAAAAAACGATTTTTAAAAGTTTCTGTAGCAAAACATTCTGACCTGATTGAGTGAAACCAAGCTCATTTTCGGACTCAGGGTATCAACATTAGTCTAATTCAGCTGAAAAACCCTGGACGATTTTCCAAAAAATTTTTTTTGTTGCCCAGTGTAATGATAGGGAAATGGAGATTGACTTGACGATCATCTAGACGAAATAGGTAAAGTTACAGTAAATAAAAATACTAGAACTACATCTATACCAGTACCAGATTCATCGAAGGAATGAGGGGTCTACATGCTAAGAAGACTGGCATACCAAGAAAGAATATAGGAGATAAAGATTCTAATACATTTCTCTAGAAATAAAATAGTTTATTTAAAATTTTAATACCATTAGTTTGCTTTTAAGCACGCTTGTGTAAAGCCTAATTTTTTCCCAGGAGCCTAGGGGAATAGGAAACTAAGGGCAGGGCACTGCGAGGGTCCAAAGGGTTAATGTAAGTCCTAGATACATGAGTTTTTAATAGGCTTAGTTTCAGGGGAATTTCATTTCGTTTTTATATCTTTTTAGTCATATGGCCTGCGACACTAGTGTCAGAAATTAAAATGCCCGCAGGTCGAATTAGGTTGGGCGTTTTTGTCACTGATCTAGAAGAACTGCAACGACTAGATTTCTTGTTTGATCTACTTGTCTTTTCTGGTATCTTGATCTAGACCAGATCTCTAGATCTAGATTATTATCAATTTAGATCTAGTCTTTAAAACTCTGCTGCTAGATCTAGATCTAAATTTACAAGTGAGCTTTGTGACCATTACCCTTAAATTTGATAGCCTGCAATAATTTAAAAAAGAAGAGATTTTGTCTTTTATTACATAGATGTAAATTTAATGTTTTTTTTTTTTGTTTTTGTTTAATGCAAACAAACACATGACAAAACATTCTGGTGCCAAAATGGCTTAGTTGTCCTAGGCTTAAGTATGAATAGGTTAAATTTTCATATTTTATTGTCCACGACTAGTGGAAGAGTTCGTGATTATAATTATTTTGAGTCAATTTTATAATGTGTGTGTATATATATAATCAAAATAGTTTTAGTATGTAGGTTATCAAACTATAATTTTATATTTATAGTTCCCATGACTTCAACTCCGATGCCTGGCAATGTAGATAGACCTTTTGCCGCTATGACTGGTATAGAAAGCACTCCAGCTGCTAGTTTGCCAGGTAGACGACCCTCAAAAGAAGGTGTCACTCCAATTCAATCAGATCAATCACAACAAGCTAGACCTCGAACAGGAATGCCAGGAAATGGCATGCCTAGAAAAGATAACCCAATCAGATTTTCATTGAGTGATGAAGATTCGAGTCCCTGTCCTAGCCCACCAAAATCTGCTCCCCCAGCACCACCTGGAGCTACTGTGTGTAAGTTTCATTTTAACTTTTTCTATTGTGATTGGCCTTTTACATTTTGGTCTTTTTACTCACAATTTTCCTTTGAATTTACAGCTGCTAGTGGAGTGGGTGTAACATATGGTGTAGGTTCTAATCAGCAGAATAATACTATCAAATCCAGTGATGAAAACAAGACACCCACTTTGGCTACACCTCAGCAAGCTATAGCTGGAAAGGTAAATGCATTTCTTCTCCATAAAATCAAAGAAATCTATTTGTCCCATTAAAACAGGGTTCAATGTGGTAGAAATTTTCCAGTTCTGCCCAAAAAAAATGTAATTTAGTTTGTTGTTATTGATTTTGTTTTTTTAATTATGCATAGCATATAAACATCAAGAATTTTTTTTTTTAAGTTAGAAAAGAAAAAAAATTTTATTAAGGTATTTCAGATTCTATGTACAGACTTAAACAAAATTAAACAATGAATAAACAGATGGAAACAAAAATTTGAGTTCATGGTTTTATAAATTACAGATGTTATTCTCAAATCTTAATGTTAAATAGAAGAAATTTACTTAATCACTGGAACAAGGTTCTAAAAGTTCATAATAATGTCAGTAGTTGTAAGGCGAGTTTTAACTATTGTACTGTAGCTTAAATGAATAGGCTGAACTATGAAAATCACTGAAAGAAATTATCTTTTTAAAATAAGAGCTTAAAATACGTTTTGTTTAATTTATGATTGGATTTATATTGAAATAGGATTATAAGTATTACATTTGAAACTATGTCTCTTCAGTAACTCTTTGAAGTTAATTCTCTATTTCAACACAAGTAAAAGTTAACTGATTTATGTCTCAGGATTCATGGTATACCTTGCTATGGAATGGAACTATGCAAGGTCATTTTGAAAAATAAATTATTAATTCTTTCATTGGTTGAATATTTGCATTACAAGGTCATGGCGGCATGCTAATGACTGAAATTTCCTACTATAAAAGGAGTAGTTGATAAATTCCACACTTGTGAAAGGAGATTGATTGGTTCCAAAAGGTGGGAAGATGGAGATGGTAAAAAGTATTTAAATGGATACATCAATAGTTTGGACTGAAATGATGGTGGTAATGTGTTTAAATTGAATTGTTTGTATATTATTAGTCCCAGTTCTAGAATAAAAGCCTTGTATTTACATTGCAAGGATCTCAGTTTTGAGTTTACACTGTTACGATTCTCTCTGCTAATCAGGCCTTATGTAAACACTGCTAAACACAACACAATACATCAACACATCAAGAACTTGACAACAAGGCTCCAAATAATCTGGAACTTTAATAATGGTCAATAAAAATAGCCAATATGACTCAATTGGCAACACAATAAACTACTACTACCGTACTGAACTCTACTGTCTCTATTTCTTCTTGGACTCCTACATAACACTTGAGGACTCGACCATGGCCGACTAACAGTCCCAGTCTCAACGCTCTCCGGTCTTGAACTGACGCTTTCTTACACACTGTGTCGCTCGTACACGCAGGCTTTCGATCAATGAACAATGGTCATATTTGCATGTAATCGCAGTACTGTCCCTTGTCCATGGCCCCACTGACCTGAGTGATTCACGTGTGTGTCAGCTGAACCTATAGTTAACCCTATCGCGCCGCCAATAGGGTTATAACAAACTTTACATTTGTATCTCTGGCATTCAGTAATTGTTTAAAAGGAGAGCACTATACAAAATTGAACATTAAAGAAACGCAGTGTCTTATCAACTCTATCTCATGTAACATCAATTAAACATATTGTAACATCAATCAAGACATCTTCGTCATCTGGCACTCTAAACTAATTGTGTCATACCTATACATTATTTTCTGTGACTTTGTGTAACTAATTTATCAATGATTCGTAGTTTTCCAAATATTTATGAACTCAGACTCTGCTTTTATTGATTCTTAGTGGACATTTTTTGTGATTACAAGGACTCTTTTTTTTTTTAAATTAAAAAGAATAACCACGTTCCACATTGGACAACAGACACAACACACAAAATTCCTTTAGTGATTACACAAGCGTACATCTTAATCCTTTTTACATTACAATTAATGCTGACACAACCTCTCAGAATGAGGGTCAAACTTGCCATTGCTTATCTTTGATTTTTTGTTTGCTTGAGTTATTAATCTTAAATCATAAATTATTATCTAAGTAATTCCTTGTGAAATATTGGCTCATTCAGTATCTATTATTTGTGAGTAAGCATTGCAGATCTACAGTGATTTACAACTTTGCAAACATCATCTCATCTCTGCCTTTGGTCCCTTCTGGGGCATAGACCACCAACCAGCTTCTTCCAAGCATATCGGTTCTGGGCGAGTCTTTCCAACTGTCCCCATGTCTTGCCCATCTGCTTGGCATCTGCTTCCAAATCGCGCGCCATGTATTTCTGGGCCGTCCCCTCTTTCCTTGGGTGCCCAGGTTAGGGCTTGCCTTGTTATGTTGGATGCAGGCTTACGAAGGGTGTGACCTATCCATCTCGTGTCTCTGAAGGATATCTAATTCAATGGGCTGCTGCTTTGTTCTTTGCCACATTTCCTCATTCGAGATCTTGTCTGGCCAGTGGATCATAGTTTCCTCCTCAGGCAGGTTTGTTGAATACCTGGATTTTT
Organism: Biomphalaria sudanica; assembly: GCA_036873155.1. Classification (NCBI taxonomy): domain Eukaryota; kingdom Metazoa; phylum Mollusca; class Gastropoda; family Planorbidae; genus Biomphalaria; species Biomphalaria sudanica. The sequence goes on from JAZGLO010001553.1 coordinate 494,961, forward strand.
TTCATGGTGGTGATGGTGGTTCTCCAGGTCTCTGCTCCATATAGTAGTATTGGTTTAACAATAGTGTTACAGAGCCTGATCTTGGTGGTGGTGCTTATTTCCCTAGATCCCCAGGTGTTCTTCATCTGATGGAAGGCTGGTTGAGCTTTACCAATGCACAACTTTGCATACATGTCTTTACTAATATCAATACTGTGTTTAGTTTTAGAATATTCATATTTACAATGTATATAGTCCATAAGAACCATTTTAGTTAAATTATTTCTTATGTGAAATTTGTTTTGGTGTTCATCTTGTATTGATAACTCTCAAAGAAGCAACAAACAAGATCTATGAAATATATATTGGAAAAACAATTTTTGAAGTTCATTTTGATGTTATATACTTTGACAGACTGAAATTAAAAATGCCCAGTCCTGGAACACTTTAGCAGCTAATTGGCAGAGTAAGTCACAGCATACTTTCCAACAGTTTAAAAAAATGAGTGAAATGAAATCACAGAAAGAAGACTATTTAAAAAAAGCTGAAGAACAGAAACAAAAAATGGCCAAAGAAAGGCAAAGAGTGGAAGAAGAAAAGAAAAGGTAAACAAGTTTTTTTCTTTAAAAGCTGGATTTATTTATAAAATTACCCATTTTTTTATCTTTGTTACTTGGTTCAGGCTATGAATAAATTGAGATCTATTTTTTTTTAATTCTTTTTTTTTTTTTTTAGAGAAAGAGAAGAAGAAGAAGGTATTGAGGCTGCTAGAAAAAAAAAATTGGAAGAGGATAAAGCAGAAGAAGAAAAAAAGAAGCGTGAACGAATGGAGCAGATGAGAAAAGCAGCTCAGATGAGGAGGGAGGCTGTAAGTGAATATCATTTGTTCTTCAATTTTAAAATACTTATGTGCATTAGTTGCACCACTGCCTTTTTAAGGATGTTAGAGCATCAAAATGTGTTAATACCATTGATGACATAAGCAGAGAGCATTCCTCTGCTAGGATGAAGATGGTAGGATAGAGTCCTGGGGGAAGAGTCCATAAGTTTAAGTAGTTTCTGTGCTGACAGCTCAGCAGCAAAAAGCTGGCTAGAAGTGGTTTCTGTATAGAATAGCAACAATTTTGTTAATACTCCCTGTTGTCTTCTAATTTGAATAAAGCACTGAAAAATCCCATTGTTTCTTATTACTTTGTTTGTGCTTGAAATCGATATCCCATTTTTGGTTTCCTAAAAGTGATTTTAAAATAAGTAAGCATATGTATAAATTCCATTTTTAAAACAAAGTGAAAAACACAGTGTTATTAGACTAGGTTTTGTCTATATCATCATTATCTTCTCTGTTCTCAAAATAGATACTACTACTTATGGTATTTTAGAAACTATTGCTCTCTCTTTATTAGTAAAAAATTTCATTTATTTTATAATGTATAATATTTTAATATTTTAGGAATTTAAAAAAAAAAAATAATTAAGAAAGTTATACTACTGGTATTGATAATGCTGTTTTATATATTCAACCAAAACACATTAATATTTTTGTACCATATTTCAGACTGCCAACAGAATTGACATGAATGCACAGAATGATCTCATGGCATCTTTTGAAGCATCTTATCAAAATAGGGTGTAAAATAAATAGCACTCCTCAAGGTGTTGAAACAACAATCAGGTGTTCATTTGAACTGTTGTTTCTTACAGCAATGATATGCATATGTTTTTGTTTAAACTTAATATTCTATATGTAACACCTTGGCTGCAGTGTTGGAATCAAAATGGTTGCCTTTCTCTTAATTTTTTTTTATACTATCTCAAAAGTGACACACTTGTGAAGAATCGGACAGAAATTCTTGAAAATGTTTAGTAAATATGTTAAATTGATTCCATTCTAATTTGTATGTTGAATGATAAGTGGAAGTTACATCCGTTTTAGGGTGATGTTGCTAATAAGTGCTAGTTAAAAACAAAAGGTTACATTTATAGAATGAAACTTTAAAAGTCAATAAGATAGCCAAACAGTTGAAATGTAGTAGTTCAAATGAACAGTCTATACAAAGTAGCTGAGCTCTCCCTTCACATAGATGTTGTTTTCTTGAAAGACAAAAAGAGTTAAGCCTATTGGTCAGGTCAGGATCATTTGTGTTCATCTCCTTTGCTTGGACTAGCTGAAGTGTTAAGAGCTCTTTCCTCATCTTTTTCCACTGTCTCTTGTCACTCTCTTTATCATTTGCATGTTGTTTTTTTTTTTTTAACTTTTGTTGCCCTACAACTGGACAAGTTCTGCTGGCTTTGTTGCAAAGGACATATTACAGGACAATCATCTTTGTGCTTCATCTATATATAGTTCTATTGTAGTCTTAATTTTGTATAACATATCTCTTTCTGCCCTTAAGTGCTTGTTAGGATACTAATGAACTGTGTCCTTCTGCTCCATTTAGTGTTTTCATAGTAAGATAATTTTTGAAAGAAAAAAAAAAATTTAATATAAACAAAGTATTTCCTTGTACAGTTTGTGATTTTGTTAGGTTGTGTTGAACAAAGCAAATAGTTTGTTCTTTTTTTTTTTTTTTTTTTTTTTTTTTTTTTTTTATGTACATATATAAGTAGTCTTGAAGTGTTTAAAAAAAAAAAAATACATGTTCAAGCTATCCTTCCTTCTGACACCATTACTGGTGGTGTGGTGGCCCTAAGTGATACTTAGTGAATATGATACTTAGTGAATATCTTCAGGAGCTGAATTCTCTGAGCTTTGTAAAACATGTGTACTTGTTTATGGTCATGGTATTTTATTTTGATCTTCTTCAAAATTGTGAGGTATATTGGACTGACATTGTAGACAGTAATGTCTGACAGGTTGGCATATATACACTCTTAAGGCTTGTGTATTTATTATTTGAACAATACCTAAACAGTCTTCAAACATAACATTAAGTTGATGTCAAATGCATTTTTTCCCCCACTTTATTTCTGTTGAGTTGCAGATTTGTCACTTTTATCAGTCATTTTCCATGATAGACTATATATTTTGTAGCCCAGATACACACATAGACATGACTAGGTCTACAACTTTTCTCAGCTTCAACATGTACATTACTTGATGCTTTTACTGTACAGATATTCTTTGACGAATGCTGGTGATTTGTGCTGTTCCAACTCAACATGCCTAGTGATATCTGCTTTTTTTTTTTTTTTTTATAGTATTCTTCCATTTTTTTAAATATATTTTGTTGCTGAAAGGTACTACAACAAAAATAAGTTTAATAATCTAACAGTTTTATTCTAGATCTTTACTTCTCTTTCAAAATCTTATTGAGCTTGGACAGTACACATTTCAATTTGGCCATCTTATTGTTGTGTCCATAAATTCCATGTCCACACAAAATGGTCTATTGAAAGTAGTTCACTGATACTGTACTGGTCACCAGGTCACTATTTTCTATGTACATAACTGGTTTAGATATGAAAGGTGGTAGTCAAAAGGCTATGTAATTCTTTATTTGTAATTTCTACCAAATGGTGCTTAAAGAAGGGAGCTGGCACCATGTAACGAGTCTGTGCTTTTTTTTTTTTTTTTTAACATTTATAAGTGCAAAGTCCTTGGATTCAATGTATATTGTATTGTACATGTGGGTGTACCTCCAGAGAACAGTGTATATTATATAAGTGTGTTCATTAAATACAACCTGGATGTTTGGTGAAACTGCTGTGCAGTGTGAATGAAGAGTAAATGCTATGACTGCATGCGTCAGAAATTAATGGTAGTTTATTTTTGTTACATTTTTTTTCTGTGTACAGCTCAATAAATATTGGGATTTAACCCCAACACAGTGATGATAAAGAGTTTGTCCTGGGTTTTTTTTATAAGTGGAAGTCGTCCTACATCAAGTTAGTACCAGTAAACTGTCAAAAACATATTGCCAACTCAATAAAACGGCTTAGAAAACTTTATATTGCACTTCTTAAAAGTGCACATAGTTTTCCGCCATTGATTGACATTGAAGAACCAACTTTCAATTACTTAGACCTTCCATGAATAAAGTTATTTCTGTCTGAAGTTTATTTAAACGTACCGTTATCCAAAAATAAAAAATTACATTACCCTTTTTTTTAAAGATAATACCAGATGAATACCTCGCTAATACAGATAATTCTTTCTTTTCAAACAATTATTTTTTTATTACCTAAGAAATTGTATAAAACAAATTTAACGAAGTAAGCTTCAGGAATTGTAATAAATTATAGGGCTTAGAACGCTTACCTCATATAGACCGAATTTTAGTTCTCTTTTAGAACATGTAGTTCCAATGTAACACTACACATTGAAGATATTGTTCTGAGAATAGAGTTCAGCTCTTGAGAAGGTCACACGTAGCGAGCATACCTCGCGCCTTCCATTTCCATAAACACGGCTAATAGATAGAAATAATGTGAATATATACTACAAATAATTCAAAATAGTTACAATAACACGTCACTACCTAACTTCGTTTCTACTCCAATTGTTTTACATGCTACAGAGACACGGCTACTTGATGTTTCAGATTCACGTTTTGTCTAAATCGACTTTCAAAAATTCAATCTTGATACTGTACCAAAATCTTGCAACGAATAAGAACCTTCATTAAGTAGATATTATTACAAGTTTCCTCTACATGGACGTGACCAATGTAAAACTTCAAGATGGTAGGCCTATTATCTCTAATTAACATGTAGCACAGTTTGATCCACTACTAATTAGTTTTATGTCATGGATACACACATACATTTATTTCACTTCTGGGATACAGAAATCAACAAACATGTACCATCCATCTCTCATCGTTTGAAGTCTCAAGGGATAAATGTTTTTTTTACCAAAAAATGTTTTCAAATAGTTTTGGAGATTTATTGAAATACCGGTTCATGCTAAAGAAAAATTATCAAATTTATTATCGTTATTAAACAAGATATTGCATTTATTAACAAAATTTTTATTAAAGAATCCTTTTACCATCTGAAAGGTGAATGAAACTTGTTTTTAATGACTTAACTGTAAAAAAAAAAAAAAAGCACATTTGGTATGAAGGGGGAATAACCCTTGAGGGATTATGGGCACGACATGGCCTAAATGGTGTCGATGTGCCAAAAACCTAATATATCAATATTTATTAAAATAAACGCCAAAGAAACATCCTCAATTTTAGGAGCAAAATTTTCGATTACATTACATTAATAAAATGTAAATCATACTATTATGATAATACTTCTCTGACGTCAAACTACATATCTGACGTTCAACAAAGATGTATGGTCACCACACATACACCACCACCTAGAGTCTGGCTTACTTCGGGAGAGCCGATGCGGCTTCAGGCAGGGTAGAGACGCGGTAATCTTTGCAGTCCGCCAACTCCTAGAGAATTGTAGGAGCAAAATTCAAATCTCTATACTGCATTCATAAAGCTTTTGTTAACGTCAGGCGTGAAGGCCTTTGGCAAATCATGGCCAAATTCGGCTGCCCGGATCAATTCATAACAATGGTGCGTCAATTCCATGATGACATGCAAGCAAGAGTCCAAGAAAATGGAGGCTACTCCAAGCCTTTTCCTGTCTCAAATGGCGTGAAGCAGGGCTGTGTGCAGGCTCCAACACTTTTCAGCATAATGTTTACGGCAAGTTTATTCAATGCTCAAATACTACGACTGCATCAGAGACCTGCTATTCGAAGATGACTGTGCCCTTAATTCCGCAAACGAAGAAGACCTTCAAAAGAGCTTGTCCCGCTTCGCCAACGCCTGCAAAAATTTTGGCCTCACCATAAATGTAAAAAAGACAGAAGTGCTGCACCAACCTCCTCCAAATAAATCTGTCACAGAACCAGACATTCTCATAAATGGGCAGAAACTAGCAAACGCCAAAAAGTTTGTCTATCTGGGAAGCACCATATCAACAAACGCCAACCTAGATGATGGCTAATGATGAGGTTGACTTCCGTATTGCTCGTGCCAGTGCTGCTTTTGGCAGACTTCAAGAACATGTGTGGCAACGGAGAGGACGCAGCATATCCACCAAAAAAAACAACTGAAAGTCTACAGTGCTGTAGTTCTACCGTCACTTATATGCACCAGACTCCTGTACCTTATATTCCCGCCACATCAAAAAGCTAAACTCCTACCAACTACGCTGTCTAAGGAGTATCCATAAGGTGCGTTGGTCCGACCACATACCAGACACAAAAATCTTAAAGCTGTCCAACCATGAACAGTATCAATGCGAGAGTAAAAAATGTCCCAACATATCGCCTCCCCAAATGACTTCTGTACTGGGAGTTGTGTGCAGGAAAGCGCTCCCAGGGAGGTCAATACAAGCGCTATAAAGACACTCTCAAGAGCTCCTTCAATCAGTGTGATATTGGCATTGACGGCTAGGAAGCACTAGCTGTCGATCGCTCCTCATGGTGTGAAGCTGTGTCTTGAAGTCTCGAGATTTGAAGCAAGAAGAGTGGCCAGCTTATATCAACTCACTCTGTCTTCTGTCAAGTACAAGGTTTGTACACATTATTTGTATATTTATTATTAATTATTTACACGTGGGAAGCGTGGTCGAGACGCTTAGTACGCTTGAACTTGGCATGTCTTGGCTACCTATCAAGGGGGCTCGAGGTTTGACACCCGACTCGAGCAGAGTTGTGTTTACTGAGTGCCTAAAGGCAGCACGGAAAACCTTCTCCCAAATACCACTGGTCCACAACTGAGATTGGATCATAGCGCTTTGAGCATGCTATAAGCATGAGAGTAGCGCTATATAAAGGCTATAATTATTATTATGTCTCCCACCACACCCAATCTCAGATAAAGTTGAAATTTTGCACAATTATTTCGTGTACCTCACAAAACAAGAATCAATAATATGAAAACCTACTTTTAAATTATGTCCAACTTATATGCATACTAAAAAATTGAATGTAGTAGTTAGTCGGACAAAACTTACATAAAGTAGTAATAAAAATATATTTTTTTTTTTACAAAAAACCTAATACCATTTGCATAAATGTGTTAGAAAAATTGGCAAATATTTATTTTCCCTACCGAAGAGTCTCCAATGATTGTTACTATTAATAGTGAATAGTTGTAAAAGTGGTGTATTTTTATGAAAAAAACTGCTTGCTTAAGTGATTTAAAAAATAAGATTTTTCGCTTTTAGAAAAGAAAAAAGTAGCCGTTGCATCAGAACGTTGAATGGACTAAAATATTATGATGTCGGATTTTCACTATCTTTTCTAGTTTACGAGATCTAAACGGGACGGACGGACAAACGGACAGACTTTTCACACAAAACTAATAGCGTCTTTTCCCCTTTCAGGGGACCTCTAAAAAAGTAAATTACGCACTCAAAATGCTATGAGCATAGTCAAAGGGGTTTTGAGTTTAAACCCCCCTTCAGCGGGGTTCGAAGCTAAAAAATATCTCTTCAATATAAATAAAAAGCAAATTACGCCCTCAAAATTCTATGAGTGTAGCCAAAGGGGGTTTTGAGTTTACCTCTCCCACTACAGTGGGGTTTGAAGCTAAAAAAATACCTCTTCAATTAAAAAAAAGCAAATTACACACTTTAAAATCTTTGAGCGTAGCCAAAGGGGTTTTGAGTTCAAACCCCCCGCCAGCGGGGTTTAAAGCTAAAAAATACCTCTTCAATATAAAAAAAAAGCAAATTAAGCGCTCAAAATGCTTTGTTTTAGTTTAAACCCCCTCCAGATGGTTTTGAGTTTAAAATCCTCTACAGAGCTTTGAGGTTGAAAAACCTCTTTCTTCAATATTATTCTAAAGCAAACTACAGTCACCTAATTCTATGACCGTAGCTAAATGGGGTTTTGAATTTAAAGTGATTTTTTTAGTTTAAATCCACGCAACAGATGATTTTGACGATAAAACTTCCCTTTTCGATATAAAATCTAAAGCTAACTACAGTCACCTTATTCCAAGAGCGTAGTCAAGTGAGGTTACACATTTCTACCAGTGGCTGGGTTCCATTAATAAAGTGCAGTGAATAGTCATCTGCCGAAATTGAAAAACACTAAATGTGGCTCAACAGATTTTAGGAGTCAGTTATAGAGATCGGGTCTAAATCAAGGAAATCCTATGCCGACCCCTTAGTAAGGTTGTGAAAGAGCGTCGCATGAAGTTTTCGGGATATGTTCTCCGACAAAATGAATTACGCATAATAAGAGTTGCGATGACATCCTAGTACAACTTGGCGCCACACTTCTATGGAGGTCCTTAGAGCAGGTGAGAAACAGCTTGTCGACGAACGACGCGGGTGGGTCTAAGTCAGTAAGAATAGTAGATAAGATTTTTTAAATAAAACTTTTTAATAGCTGGATAATACACTGTAGATACCTCAGAATATGCATTTTGTTGGCTTTCAATACCGGAAATAGTGCTTGGCAGCGGGGCTCCGCCCCGCGCTGGTGGAGCTCCCAGCGCTTCGCCAGACTCCCTTGCTGACAAGGACGAGGAGAGAAATGATTTCTTTTTACTGAAAATTTGGGCTATTCGTGTCTGACACATATATAATTTGTATGTGCAGCAACAAAGCGCATTATTGTTTGTCTAGATCTATTACAAATCTAATCACATGGCTGATAGGCCTACAATTACACGTAATATAAGCTTTGTTTGTTTTTTAATGTTTTGTTCTTTTTTAAATATTTGTTTGAAAACATATGAATGAAACTATAAGAATGTATCTTAACACCGCTTCGAAGCTTTGCCTTTAGCGAATGAATGCATGAAAAATGCTTTAAAAAAACAAATTTGAATGTTAATTTGATTAAAATATTAAATGAATGGACTATAATTAATATGTTCATGTGTTTAAGTTTAAAATTATCTTTACGAAGAGAAGTTCTATCATCTTAAAGTTTTATTAGAGTTTTAGACCTAGGAAAAGAAAGATGTGGAACATAACGGTATTATCTAATGACAGAATGCGCATCAGAAATTCTACATTCGCATATATAAGGTACAAATTTATGTAAAAAAAAATGCTTTTGAAACACAAATTTAAAGGTTAATTTTATTAAATAATGAAATCAAAGGACTATATTTTGTATTTTCATGTGTCAAAGTAAAAAACTATCTGCGCAGTTCTTAAAATTAGATCTAGATCCTTTCGATCTTTTCTCATGTAAACATGGCCTAGATCGATGAAGTTATAATGCTTTCATAGAGCTGGACAACTTTTTTTTTTTTTTGGTTCTTAAGTTTGTTCTAGGGCTACAATACATACACTACGGTCTAAGTTGGTACCCAAGGAACATTCCTGCCAAGTTTTATCAAGATGTTTCAAACGTTTTTGATTTCTATACGGGGACACACATACATACATACATGATACATACGCCAAACATTCTGCTTTATATAATAGATGTATAGATGCAGTAGAGGTTGACAGTTCAGGTGGAGATCAATCGGTGGGAGCCACAGGCGTCAGGGAGCGTGTTCCCCACGAAGCCATCCGCACTGTTTTCCTCCGGTGCCACTTTCTATTTCTCCAGTTGACCAGGCTGTTGTTGAGACGATGACGTGGCCGTTCAACACACAAAGAGATTGTGTCGAGCACTGTTTTCTTCAGCACAGCCGTTGCCCGGACACGCTGTTTCAGCAGACCCTCCCGACATATGCCTGCAGATTCACATGCAGCCACGTTATAAACGAAGTCCAATGCGCCGCGGTCATCCTCAACTAACAGTCTCACGTCCAGGAGATAGATCTCCTCAAGTTCAAGTTGATAATGTCTTCCTCTTGCCAGCTCAGACTTAGCCTGGATTGATTGACATTCGTCTATGCCAATGTTATGATGATGGCAGAAGTATAAATGCTTTGTTGATGGTTTTCTTGGCATCCACATTTCCTGTGTGATGTGCCGCACGTATAGTTTATGCTAAACTTCTGAATGCAGTTGTCGAGCTTCACGTTTCCCTCGTGAGCACCGACAGATAGGCAGAGGTCTTTAAGGTCCCTAGCAACAAGCTTGGACGCAGATCCAACGTTGTCTTGATCTGTCCGGCTTTTGAGGTACTTCTAACAGATACAACAGGAACAAACGCTTCAGGCACATAACAGACTTCAGTTTCTTCATTTGTCTCTTTCCTTTCGATTCGGTACATTCCGTTGAGATCGCGCAGCAATCGTTGTCACGCTTCTCGTCTTGAAAGTCACAACCACAAGACTTGCCCAAAACACAGACACAGATGGCGCTCCAATCCCCAGCGTCTCCTTCACCACAGTCCTGACCATGCAACGAGTCTACAGGCAACTGCTCCTTTACCAACGAGTCTATTCCTCCTTTCGCTTGAGACAGCATTTTATCAAATTGTCTGTTTGTCCTTTCAGTTGCATAACACTTTCTACTACCTTGATCCCCATCCTGTTAATTTGTTCACAGATTGCATCAATACCTTCCTGTATCTTGCCAATGAGCTTAACAATCTCCAGCTCAATTTCAAATACGCAGGTCTCCGGATCTTCTCCTTCATCGACCAGGGCTTGCAGGAGACGAGCTGTAAGCATCTCCTTGCTACCACCAAGCTTCAAGCGTCTGTAACGAAGTTATAAGGATTGTCTTTGAGTCCGAAGATTAATGAGAAATTTCCCTTGCTACGCAGCCGCAGCTGTGACCTACATATTTTGCCACCTCCAGGGCATGCATAACCATTGTTCGCCGGTGGTCGATTAAGATTCTCTTTTCGCCGTCTGCGCCTGTCCTCGGCAGCGGATTTTCTTTTGGTCTCAAATGTGTATCCCGCGGCCTTTGTGAGTGACCTCTAGCTGTCTCGTTCTGAGGCCACATGCAACCAGGTGCTCTCCTCTATGTAAGCTAAGGCAAGCTGGTCTTTAAAGCGTTTCCGTGGGGCACTTCTGTTACGTAGATCACCCAAAAAAGACTGCTTTTGGCATACGTTCTCCCCCATCCGGGATACGTGCCCTGCCCAGCTTAATGTCGGACCATAAGAAGTCCTCCTATACTGTCCATACAGGCGTTCGCAAGGACATCGCTTTGTAGTGCGATCTTTTTTTTCAAGTAAGAAAAGCGCAGGCCTTTAGCATTTTTTCTCAAAACCTTACCCCCCCCCCCCGACAAAAATTGACGCCTCCTTCTTTATTAAACTAGTCTGCTAGTGGGTCTGGGGGTGCTGAGTAAGCTATGGGGCCAAGCGTTTCCTGCATTGCAAGCTTCCAAAAGAAGTAATGGGACCGTTCTGATTTAAGGAAGTAGACGCTAGAATCTTTTTCTTTTTCAAAAGAGCTTTATGAATCCATCTTGTTGCGGACGCTTCGCGAAAACAGTATAAGAGGTCCTACTTAAAAGATGACATATTATTAATCTTAATTTAATCATTTATTATAATAATATAGTTTTACTTGACTTATAATCAAATATGGACGTATAGATTTGATGCAAATACAACAGTTTTTCATGCTTGAAAAGGATATATATATATATATTATATACCATAATACCAATATATACACCATATATATACCAATTTCGCGCCCCCTTTGGCATCACCCATAGGGCACGCCCTACAGTTTAACGCTGGTCACAAAACAACACACAAAGATAACTTAAATTCTGAGCCAAGCGATTTTAACCACTCAGCCACCACATGGGGGGGGGGCGATTTTAATAAAGAAATTACACAATTTTTACATAAATTCTCTACTTATGTTAATAATATTTACTAATTATTTATGTTAATTTGTTTTTATTTAGATTATGTAGCCTTTATCTAGTATGTTTGCCAATTTGGTGTGGGAGGAGGGGCTATTGCATCGATCCCGCCCCACCCCCCGATTTTTACCTTCGAGTGGGGGGGCGGTCCTATTTTTTTAAAATAGTTTAACAGAATTAGTTACATATCTATATAATATAAGCTATTTAACCAATCTATATAGAATTTCGCCCCCATCTGTTATGTTGGCAGATTAGGTTGGGGGAGATAACTTTTGAACCCAAATATTTTTTCCTAGTGGCCTTTTCCTAACCCAGGGGTGGTCAACCTTTTTGTATCAAGGGCCGCATTAAAAAAAAAAAAGGGAATGGCGGGCCGCATATACGATTTAAAAAAAAAATGAAGTTGTCTTTCTATAAAAACAATATCCCCGCAAATATACATTTGCACATATTGTGCAGTATTTTACTTTTTATACTCGTGCATAATGTTCCGGAACTGTGGAACTAGCTTACTAGTTGTTACCCTTGTGACGGCTGTCAAAAAACAGTCAGTCAACTCCGAGCAGTGATTATACCTGTTTAGGTTTTTAAAAAATGTTTATTCACTGAATGAGACAATATATGTTCCGAAAGTTAAATGTCGGGACGAGCTAAACCGGTCATTGTGAAGCATCACCAGATTATGCTGACCATGTCCTTCAATTGTGCATACTAAATCAACGGACCCGAACAACACTCCAAAACCCTTCTATAGAACAAAAACTATTTGGAGAACTGCCAAATCTGGAAACCACTGCGCAGTTCATCTCATTTTACTGAACCCTCCAACATATAAAATGAGAACGAAGAAGAAGAACAGATGTATGTGTACCAAAATAGTGTGAACAGCATCAAAGTTTTTTTTAAGTGTGGAAATACAGCTTCTGGCACCCATAAGACTCCCGTGCAAGTACTGACTGGAGATTCTCTTTGTCTGGAGTCATGTCCTCTGGAACTGAATCAGCTTCTGCGATAAATGGTGAGCTGATGGTATTTAAAACTGGTTCTTGACGCCTTAAAATTTGCTTTTATAAAAAGCGCAATTAAGGAATCTAAATAAGTGTTGTTCTTTTAACCATTTCTCCAGAAATAGTTTCACCTTTCAGGAAAGGAAAATGACAAAACTTTTCTTTAGCTTGCTTGTAGAAATAGGAAAGCCTTATTTGAAAAGATTTAACATGCATTTGCATTTCATAGGCAAACAACCCATTGCAATAGAGAATATGAAACACATGAAATCTGTCTTCCACTCTTCATTACAACTATTGGTAACAAGGTCACAGTTAATGTCCTCCAAATAACATAACATAATTTACTTATTTGCCTTAAGGCGCCCATGCTTACCTATCAGATACATTGGATTTTTCCCCCTAAATCTTAATTATCTGTGGTTAACACCCCTTGCCCTAATAAATACTATTACTATGCTAATTACTGTAAATACTATGTTGCAATTTTATGCAGCTTTGTGCAAACTTTGCTGTTTAGAATTTATGGTTGGGATATATACAAAATAATAATAATAAAACAACTACTTTTCTCATTCAAAGCACGAACTCCATCAGTTGTTACACTTGCCATCTTGTTTCAAGCATATCCAATACTCAACACAGTTCTTCATAGCATTGAATAAATACTGGCATGAGATTGTGTCTTTGACTGAGTGTATTGATGTATAGCCAATTAGCTTAATCTTAGTTTACTTAACACTTTTTATAATGAAACAGTTTCAATAATTTATATAGATATTATTTTTAATATATTTGCATTTTAATATGTATGTACTGTGGGCACACATGATTTCTGTAGGTGTCGGCGGGCCGCATAAAACACTCCGGCGGGCCGCATGTGGCCCGCGGCCCGTATTTTGCCCACCCCTGTCCCACCCCTATCGAAATCACTTTTTTCCACCAGCTTTTGTTCAATGGACAAAATGGCCAAATTAGTGAGTTGTAAATTTGACATCGTTGATCGCAAGTAATTCTTGATCAGTTTAAGTTTGGAAAAACTTCTCTCGCATGTAGCGACGCTTACCGCAATAGTAAAAAATATGCGAATAACGATGACGATATTCGGGACTGAATCATCTAGCTGATATTTCAGAAATTCAAGAGCTCAACAGGTCCTTGTTTTGGAAGTGCGGAGGCTTCTGATGAAACTGTGACAAACCGTTGAAGCCTCTTTCGCTCCAGCAGAAATTCGTTTTTATCAATGTCACTAGGAGTACTATCGAGATTGATTTCGACCTGAGGATTTAATAGCTGGGAAGGCGGCTAAAATTCATATCTATCTGCTACGTCATGAAGTTGCTCGAACCGGGTGATTATGTCTTGAACAATCCTGTCCAATGTAGAATTAATTTCCCTTCGTGCTCTTCTTTGTGTGTAAGTACAGAGTCGTCACTTTTCTCACCAGGCATCTTTTTCTTATGGCCAATACGTTTTTGAGGTTCTGTACTGATTCTCAGATCTGAGCACACGCTTTCGGCAAAGGTAATGCTGGCTTCAGCGATGTCCTCTTAATTACTACTTAAAAATGTCTCGAATGTTTTTAGTTTGAGTGAGCAGTCTCGAATAGACAATTCTTGTTTTTGAAGGTAGACTTGCGCATCATTAATTTCAGTTAATACAGTAGCCCAAAATCCAAGATAGGTGAGAACATTAGCAACTAATAATTCACCTGCTTCAGATCTAGTCGATGAACGTTCAGCTCTGCTAGTTAATGTCTCCAGAGTTCTATAATTTTAGAACCCTCTTGAAGGCTTCTCCTCTGGTGCTCCAGCGGGTCTCAACTAAGGCTAATTCCGGTTATTTTGGTGAGGATATCACAGCGGTGTGTTGAAGTTGAGAAAAAGGAGTGTGAACGGGCCAGTGTACCAAAAAATGTTACCGAATTGACTTCAGCTTCAGCAGCTCAATTTCTGCTAAATTAAAAGAAAGGTTTGAGCAGGCATTGAATAATGACTTCTAGAATACGTTTTTGGACACCGTAGTTTTGACCTTTCATGACCGCAGCATTATCATAGCCTTGACCCCTGTAGTCCATTATGTCTAAGCCATCCGAACGCAGTTTCTCTAGAATCATCTCAGCGATTCCAGCAGCATGCTTGTCGTTTGTGTCGATGAAGTCAACAAAAGACTCACTAACCTGCACCCCGTCATTATCCATGACAACGCACCGTAAAATTTGGGAAGTTTGATCCAGCTTTGAGATGTCAGGTGTACTGTCAAAAATAATAGAGAAATATTTGGCTTGTTTTACTTGCTGTATGATTTTATTTTTTTTGGCGTGATCCCCCAATATTGTAATAAATTCATTTTGTATTTGTGGAGACATGTATGTATTCGGTTTGGAACAAAGCTTAGTTCGAAGCACATGCTTCCTCAAGAGTGGATTGTACTTTGATGGTAATTTTACTAACTCTCCAGGTTTTCGTCTCTTGAATAATCAAATCTTAGGCCTTGTCAATATTGTTCTCTACTCTCAGACGAACTTCAAGTTTTCTCCAAGCAAGCGATGACTGAATGTGAGCTCTGCTGGTCTCATGTTTTTCTATTTTCGGGGATAACCTCCACCACTCATTGAATCCATCTTTGGATTTAAATGAAGATTTGGTACTTGATCTTGTTGAGAAGAGTGTGCAGGGGAAGCAAAATAAGGATTTTTTTTTTTTTTTGGCGAATAACACGTCCACTTTCTAAGAACTTTCTCGCCGTTTGACATTTGCCGGAAAAACCAAGCCTTTGAAAGTTTTCTAGTCTTTCCTTATGCTGATTCTGATGTCTATAGGCCTCTCTGAATTGACTGTCCATACGCTGAACTGTTTCAGATCCTTGAGTGACAAGGTGTATGCGAATATTATCTGTGATGACATCAGGCCAATCTCCAATGTCGTTCAGTCTAGAGTTTATTATCCTGCTTTCTGTATTGTTTACACTGTCTGATGGTTCAGCTTCTTCAGTATAGATTTTTGAGGTGTGTACTAAAGACATGCTTGTGTGCTGTCCTTTAGTCTCTAGA
This sequence comes from Biomphalaria sudanica, assembly GCA_036873155.1. Taxonomy (NCBI): domain Eukaryota; kingdom Metazoa; phylum Mollusca; class Gastropoda; family Planorbidae; genus Biomphalaria; species Biomphalaria sudanica. Next base: position 510,714 of record JAZGLO010001553.1, read on the forward strand.
ACCTGCGGTATTGAAGTATTTTCTTCCTTTTCATCATTCAGGATGTCGGCCTCATCATTTTTTTTCTGGATTCAATGATAACCGTCTCATCTTGCTTTGTTGCTTTTAATTGTCCAGTTAATTCATACCCAATAACAGCTCGCCTATAGTCGGTGGACTCTGGCAATGTTGTGACTTGAAATTGTCTCGATGCTTCTTTAGACTTAAGAAATTTAAGAAACGCACCTCACTGCGGTCAAAGAAACTGCTTTATGCGGATGACATTGTCCTCTGGTCAACCGGGAAGAAAGCCTACCAAGTACAGGCGGCATTACAAGTATACCTCCAAACCATCTCCTCGTATTGCGACAAATGACAGATTCAGATAAACGTTGTCAAAACGACCTGGTGCCTGTTTAGCATAGGGATCGACATTCTTAAGGCTCCATTCGAGCTTCAACTCGGTGGGCTGCGACTCCAACGTGAAAACACGCTAAAATATCTAGGGGTAACCCTGGATAGAAAGTTGTCAATGTTCCAGCACGTCCAGGAAGTTGAAAGAAAAGCCTCGGAGACGTTAGCGTTACTAAGAAAGCTGGCCAGCACAAAGTGGGGTGCCAAATCTTACATGATACGCACATTGTACTTAAGGGCAGTCAGATCACAAATTGAGTACAGCTATACAGTTCAAGTATATGCTAGTAAAACTGCCCTCGAATCACTCGACCGAGTACAATCACAGGCACTAAGATTCATTTGTGGCACCTTTCGGACAAGCCCAACAAACGCTGCTGAAATCTTAACAAACGTAGCCCCTTTACATTTAAGGAGGGAGAAGGCGGTACTTATGGCCTACGAGTGCTACAAAAGGGGCAACTCTAGGCTACCCACCTAAATACTAGTGCGACAGTGGAGAGAGAGGAACCGCATAACAATGCGATCGTTCATCCACATTGCGGCCAATTTGTCAAAATCAGCTGGGCTCTCCACAGATAGAATTCCTATTAGAAGAATTAGTACTTGCCCTCCGTGGAGGAGAAAGCCGACCCTACAAATAAACATGTCCCTTATAGGGCAAGAGGGAGCCACCAAGAGGCGATTAACACCTGCCATACTCCAAAACTTGGCATCAGCTACACTAAAGTCCTACCCATCAGATGCCATTTTCTGTTATACCGATGGGTCGGTAATGAGGGACCCCGATAGATCTGGGTATGGGGCTCTTATAGTCTACCCAGACCGGACAGAACCAGAGATGCCGATTTCTCCGTCTGAGCTTAAAAGGGTTTTGAGGCGCCAGCCAGACTAGTCAGTCTTGAGCACTGTTCATCATTTTGTTTACGTTACAGTATTACAATTAACTAGTTAATTTAAAAAAAACTCTGAGAAAACAAAGATTAGCTTATTTTAAAATATTGACATTACAATAGAATTATTGCCAAAATTAAACTATAAAGAATCATAAAGAAATGAATAAACTAAGACAATTGTTTAGAGCTAGAGTTTAGAAATATATTTGTAAACTCAATATCTAGATTAAACCAGTGGACTAAACAATGAAGTAAAAAAAGGTTGGCCTATCTTCTTCTTCTTCTTTATATTACAGAGCATTGATCAGTGTAGTAACAACATTAACGTGTGTCCAAAATAAATCTAGTAAATTAGATTCAAACTGTTCTATAGCTTACATTGTATGGAAGAAATAGTCATGGAGATGAAACAAAATAGCAACATGACTAGTTTATAAATACAGTCGTTTATGTTTGTTCGTGTCCATACAATTAGTCGTTTTTACTGAAACGCTCAGGGAAATAGGAAATGAATACACACTGGGGATTTTTTGGTGCCCCTCTCCACTTAGTGCCCTGTGCGGCCCGCACATTGGTAGCTACGCCACTGCCCTGTCCTAACCTTTACTCAATCTGAGATTTTTTTCTTTTGTATAAATAAAAGTGAGGTAATATTAAAGAGTTATAAAACCTTAAATTGCTTTTTTTTTTACCAACTGCTAATATAAAATGGATTCAGTATATATATATATATATATATATATATATATATATATATATATATATATATATATATATATATATATATATATATATAATATATATATATATATATATATATATATGGTTCCGCAAGGTTGTTAACGCCGGAAGTGGTAATGGTCTTAAGCCCATCATTACCTACAAAGTGCTTCCAATGGCATGCGTCTCAAATAGCCTCTGACAACCAGTCCAACTCCTGGCCTTCACGTGTGGCTCAGTTACTGAGCCTGGCGGAACCGTTACCACAGACAGGAGAAGGGGCAAAGGCGAGCAACTGGCGCCTAAACCAGTAAGCTTCGGGCAGAAGGGGCTCGTTAGCCTTGGTTGGCTACCCATCTAGGAGAAGGAAAACTCTGAATCCAAACCTCCGCTGCACTGCGGCTATACCCAAACATGGGAAAGTCTTCGGGAGACAACCCTGAGGAAAAATCAGGAGCTGGTGACCCTTAGGCAGACTGTGGCACACCGTTCTACATCCTGGCAGATCCTGCGGCGCTACTGATCCCAAACTGTACTGGATACTCCGTTCCTTTGGTCACATCAGCTGCGCGGAGAGGGGGGAACTGCTGTGTGGGCGACATCGTTCCGACCATAAACAATGCCCAGGCTTTCATCTCACTTATTCAAAGCCCTAACCCTAAAAAAACTGGAGAGGACACTCCAGCTTCGCCTTAGGCGTCGGCCAAACACGGGAAGTGGCAGTCACCGGTTATAAGCTCAAATGCTCAATTGACGTAGAGCAGGGCGCCAGGGGCCAATTTCGTCGGTGGGAGGGATCCTAGGATTCCAATGGACAGCTACCGCCCGCCTCAAGCTGGGCAGCCCCCAGCCAATAAGGTGCTGTCCCGTCATGCCTGTCTTCCTCGTTTGGGTACACGAGGATAGGACAAAATCTGAAAAGCAGGCACAAAGCCAATGTACCAGTCGACATGAAGAAAAAAAAGAGGAGCTCCACTCTTAAACTGGGCACATGGAATGTGCGTACTCTACAAACTGGACTTAATGAAAACCTACCAGACATAGAAGATGTCAGAAAATCTGCAATAATAAACGATGAACTGTCCAGGCTCAAAGTAGACATTGCCGCCCTTCAGGAAACTCGTTTAGTTGACTCTGGATCAATCAAAGAAAAAGACTACTCCTTCTTCTGGCAAGGCAAAGCCGAAAGTGAAGTAAGGGAACATGGCGTTGGTTTTGCAGTTAAGAACACACTGCTGAACACAGTAGAGCTGAAGTGCAACGGTTCAGAAAGACTCCTATCACTACGCCTTAACACATCTATTGGACATGTGACTTTGATATGTGCCTACGCTCCTACTCTGAGTTCCACACCAGAGGCCAAAGATATGTTTTATGACAACCTTTCGTCTGCTCTTAGCGAGATCCCAACCACGGAACAGGTTATCATCCTCGGCGACCTCAATGCACGCGTTGGATCTGACAACTCTGCATGGGACAGTTGTATTGGGCGTTTTGGTGTCGGAAAAGTAAATGAAAACGGACAAAGGCTCCTCGAGGTTTGCTCACTACACTCCCTCTGCGTCACTAATACCTATTTCAAGACTAAACCGCAGCACAGAGTATCTTGGCGGCACCCTCGCTCCAAACACTGGCACCAACTAGACCTAATCATGGTAAGACAAAAGTGCTTAAAATTTGTCAAGCTTGCCAGGTCCTACCACAGTGCAGACTGCGACACAGATCACTCCTTGGTATGTTGTAAGATCAATCTCCTCCCCAAAAAAATCCACCATACCAAGCAGATTGGAAGACCCCAATCGGATGTAAGCAAGATGTGTCAACCTGATCTCCAGATACAGTTTGTGGAATCTTTTGAACGCGAGTATAAAAATATCTCTGAGAATACAGCAACTGAAAAATGGGAACACCTCAAGTCCACCATACAAAAGACTTCCCTGGAAATCTTTGGAAGAAAAATTACAAAACAAAATGATTGGTTCGACTCTAAAGCAGTTATTTTAGCACCTGTCATCAGAGCAAAGAGAGATGCACTCGCTACTTACAAGGCAAAACCTACCCAACACAACCTGCTAAACCTGAAAGAAGCTAGAGCCAATGCACAGAGGACAGCAAGGATCTGTGCCAATGAATACTGGGTAGAGCTCAGTGAGAGTATCCAGCTCGCAGCCCAAGTGGGCAACATAAGAGGGATGTACGAAGGAATCAACAAGGCTCTCGGACCCTCCCAAAACAAGACAGCACCTCTGAAATCAACCACTGGGGAAATTATCACAGACAAGTGCCAACAAATGCACAGATGGGTGGAACATTACTCCGAGCTCTACGCCACAACAAGCTCAGTCTCTGACTCAGCCCTTAAAGCCATCATACAACTACCCACAATGAACGAGCTAGATGAAACACCCACCCTTTCAGAGCTCAACAAAGCCATAGACAACATTGCTGTCCGCAAAGCACCCGGATGCGATGGTATCCCCCCAGATCTTCTAAAACAATGCAAAACTACTCTAATCCAACCTCTACACGAACTGCTTTGTAAATGTTGGCAAGAAGGTGCTGTGCCACAAGACCTGCGGGATGCTAAAATCATTACACTGTATAAGAACAAAGGTGACAGAAGCGACTGCAACAATTACAGGGGAATCTCCCTCTTAAGTATTGTAGGCAAAGTCTTTGCTCGAGTGATACTTCCCAGGCTACAAAAACTCGCTGATCGGGTCTACCCAGAATCACAATGCGGCTTCCGCTCAGGGAGATCCACGATTGACATGATTTTCTCCATCCGCCAACTCCAGGAAAAGTGCAGAGAACAAAGGATGCCTTTATACATTGCGTTTATTGACCTGACAAAGGCCTTCGATCTAGTTAGCAGAGATGGCCTCTTTAAAATTTTACAGTTAATAGGCTGCCCACCCAAGCTACTAAATGTAATCATATCTTTCCACCAAAATATGATGGGCACAGTGCAATTCAACGGTGCCAGCTCTGAAAGTTTCAGTATAAACAGCGGAGTTAAACAAGGATGTGTCCTGGCCCCAACCCTCTTTGGAATACTATTTTCACTGCTAATCCACAACGCGTTTGACAAATCCACTGAAGGCATCTATCTCCATTCCAGATTTGATGGCAAACTCCTAAATATTGCCAGACTGAGGGCCAAAACTAAAATCAGAGCCACCCTCGTAAGAGATATGCTATTCGCGGATGACGCAGCGGTAGTGGCACACACACAAGAGGAACTTCAGTCACTAATGTCCCGCTTCTCTCAGGCCTGTAAAGAATATGGCTTGACTATTAGCACGAAGAAAACAAATGTTATGGGACCACCTACTACAGCACCACCCTCCATCCTCATTGACGATAACAAGCTGGACGCCGTAAACGAATTCTGCTATCTGGGATCCACAATTACAGATGACCTGTCCCTAGAAGAGGAGATGAAAAAACGCATAGGGAAGGCTGCCTCGACATTCGCTAGACTCAGACTAAGAGTTTGGGAAAACCATAAGCTAACTACGGTGACCAAAATGGAAGTCTACAAGGCATGCGTTATGAGTACACTGCTATATGGCAGTGAATCATGGACCACCTACGCAAAGCAAGAGAGAAAACTAAACTCATTCCATTTGAGATGTCTCCGTAGGATCTTGAACGTCACATGGAAAGAAAAAGTGTGCAATACTGAGATCCTTGCGCGATCAGGTATTCCCAGCATTTTTACAGCCCTCAGACAACGCCGTTTGCGCTGGCTTGGACATGTTCGCCGGATGGAGGACAAGCGCATCCCGAAAGTCATCCTCTATGGTCAACTTGCGACTAGCACAAGAAAAACTGGTCGCCCCCATCTCCGTTACATAGATGTAATAAAACGCGACCTCAAATCAGTGAACATCAATACTGACAATTGGGAAGACATAGCTCTAGACCGCAACAGGTGGAGAGAGACAGTGACAAAGATAGCTATGGACAGTGAAAGTACATGGGTCTCAGCCCAGGAAGAAAAACGCACAAACCGAAAAACGGCCAGCTCCTCTACCACCGAAGCAAAAGCCAAGGGGACCCTAACTTGCGCTATCTGTGGACGGGAGTGTCTCTCCAAAATAGGGCTCCACAGCCACATGAGGAAGTGTGCTCTGAGATGAACCATAGTCGTCCTACGACTGAAGGAGGCCAATGATAATATATATTCTGTTCTGTTCTGTGGCATTTTACGTCTCGAGAGACGATCTTTTCCCTTTGCAACTTCTTGTGTGACTAAAGAGGCCAATCCTTGATACACAGCTGCGATCGCAGGTTGGGCATATATAATCACCAGGCGCCGTTGCATTTTCACCCTTCTTTCTGCTTCTGTTGTGTATGGCATCTGCAATCTTTGACCCTTCCTTTGATGATATATATATATATGAAATAAACTTTCTACTTACGATCAGCTGGATTGAAGCATTACTTTTTGAGTAAAAGAAATAAAATCAAATCATTTTAGTATACCGTATTGTCCTCCGTGAATAGGTAATATTGGATACCATAGCCAATGTCAGGAAATTATAAAGTACAAAAAAAATATAATTCTGCATATCAAGTTAACAAAACAAACATTTTAAAACATCACAAAAAATTGTAATATTTTTAAAAAAAATTCTCTTAAGTATATAATAAAACAAGTGACTGTGTGAAAATGAACCGTGCGCACACCGGAGCTGATGAGAAGAATTTTTTTTTTATTGTTTATATAAGAGGGGGGTTTAATCGCACCCCCTCCCTGTAAGAGGTTTCTACACTTACCCCCCCCCCCGAGCTGCGATGGGGCAATTAAGTGATGGTTTAATATTAAATTTAAAATCTCACATAAAATAAACAAACCAAAGCAAAAAATCTGTCTCAAAATTCCACCCCCCTGCGGGGGTGGGGGGATTACATTTCAGAAGGGGGGGTTGAACCCCTCCACCTGGCTCCGTCCATGCTCCACCACTCACCCCACTGGTTCACAAAAGACCAGTATTTCCAATCCACACATGTATTATTGTTAGTGTAGAATCTATAGATTATTTACTAAAAATTAAGCATTGCTTTTTATCATTACAAAAATATTTTACTAATCTATTTTTTTTTATTGCATTAGCGAATATTCGATTTAGAATCTAGATCTAGTATTGCTTTAGATTCTCAAGGTAGTCCCGGGTAGTCGTCACTTGCGTAGCTCGATTGATAGACACTAAAAACAGCTGAGATGTAGTCATGTATGCTCTATATCAAGGATAACCTCCTTGCTCTATATACATCTACGTCGGAGGTCTAAAAATAGTGAATCATGTGATACTACTACTACAGGAAGTCAGACCAAAGTTATCCTTCTTTTGATAATGTCTATGATAATCGTAATGGCCTTGTAAAAAATCATAGATCTATATCTAGATCTAGTATTTAGATACTAAATAGGATTATAGGGTCTATCAACACGGTACTTTAATAAATATTTAGATCTGCATTACCCTTTTTTCCATTGGCATATGTTTTCAACTGTTGTAAAACGCAAGGCCAAGGCTGACTTATTTATATATTTCAAAATTCAAGGCGAATCAAGGTAGGTCTACTGACTAGTCACTAGTCTAGTTCTAGTTACTAGTACTAAGTACTGTTACTAGTGACTAGTGTTAGTCACAGTGTTTACTGTAACTGTAAGAGTGTAACTTGTAAGTTAAGTAAGGTACTGTTATTACTGTAGTCTGTAGTGTTAGTTAAGTAAGTGTTACACTTGCAAGTTACACTAACTTACACCCACAACACTGTATTAATTAAATAATTAATGTAAACTAAAACTGTAAACAGTATTTTGAAAACAGTCTACTATTTTTCGTCTATTGAACAGTTACAGTTTAAGCCCTACTGAATTTTTATTAATTTTATAGCTCTGTAATTGTAATGGTTAGTCCTAGGACTAGGTCTCAAGGAAAAAACTGCAAACAATGAAACATCTAGCTTAGTCAATCTAGATCTATAAACTCGTCATCTATTCATTTGTCAATTAAAATAGAATATAAATAAAATAAATTAGTATAGTCTAGATTCTAGATCTATGTTGTTTTGCTTCACTAACCATACATAGTTAAGTATGATAGTTACAATAAAATATAATGTCAGGTTGATGAGTTCTAGCACTGACATTATGAACACCTTCCACCACTTTGTAACTTAGCAAACACCCTCAGTGTCAGTCCATTAATGAGAACTTCATAGTTATATTTTTAAAAATTTATTATCTTCATTTTTCTTTTCTTTATATCAATTTCTTTTTACACCAACTCATGACAGACAGGTCAGTATTACTTATTTACTTTTCCCACTCTTAATTGCCCCATTCTCTGCTTATAACTGATGCCACAACCAGGCCATTAGACACAAGTTTTAACTGCCTACTAGACCTAGTTGACAAAAAATAAACTGCTTGACCCCTGCATGTCTAGCCCGCTCACTCCACTCAGTGACTATGACTAAATCTAAATTTGGTACCTGATCGATCATTACCCCTCTCGCTACTTTTTTTTTTCATGTATGTCTTGATGATACCATGCTTAGTACCCACCTGGTTGATTAATAATTAGGGCGGAAAAGAGAAACAGAATAAGAAAGAGGGAGAGCAGGGTTGTGCTATAATAAACACTGTGTTTGTTTATTCATTGTATGAGCATATTTTTTGTTTTAGTAGCTTGTTACTTTAGATTGCCTTTGTCTTTTTAAAATTTGTAGCACATTAGTAATTTGTTGCAAAATAGTTATAAAATATTGTAAAAAATTTTGTGCGGCCACACAAGTATAACAGCCCAATGTTTGTGACTGACTCAGTATTTGGGACTGATATCACACCTTGACCATGAAGGTTTATAATTGGACCTGTTTGATCAATAAATGATGTGAACGCATCCTCAAGACGTTACAGTAACAAAAAAAAAAGGCATAGATGATTTCACCACATTAAGCACTTACTCCATGACAAGTCTTTGTTGTCCCCCACTCCATTACATATTTCTTTTACAAACCTATATCTAACTTCTCCCCCCCCCCCCCTTTTATGTTTTAAAAATTGTTTTCAGGAGTTAGAATGTCAATAAATAGGAACATGCTATATCAGGCTGTAATAAACTTGCCACAAGCCAGCTGGACAACTTAAATGGACCCCATCGTTAGCACTATGTTTACATTCATAAGTACCCACATATGGTCATATTCCCTTTCTTTTTACCCGTTCACGTCACACTTGTTTTAACACCTAAGGCAAATAACATTATGTAACAAAATGTTACAAAATAGATGAAAGAAAATTTATATTTCCCAACCTTGAGTTATATCCCTTTGAAATGCATTTTCAACATTAAAATAGTGTTCGTTAATGTCATTGATGATAGTCATAGGGGATAATGAGCTCAGAACATTCATTTTTGTGTGTTTTTAAATGGTTTTCATATAAAGCTATGTGGAAATATGAATAAATATAGTAAATAATTTTTTTTTTCTACTTTTGATCATAATATATTTCCTAGTTGGAAAATAATTCTGGAGTCAAAAAGTTATCAAATATTGTGGGGTGCTCGCAAATAACAGAAAAGAGGGAGTGTTTGTTAGACGAAAAAGACTATGAATGTGGTGATTTTATTCATTCAACTTAATGTATAGATCTTGATCTATTTATAAAATTATTATTCTAGATTAGATTTGACTAGATCTATATAGAATCTTATATGGTCACTTGATCTAGATCAATGATGGGCAAACTTTTTAGAGAGCAGGCTAAAAACTTGAACAACTTTGACTGGCCATTTTATAAAAAAAAAGAAAATACAGAAAATTTTGTATTGAATTTAAGGCTATCAAAATTTTAGCTAATGCTATGTATGAATTCAAAATGTGTTTTCATAATAGTTTTTCACAATTTGATTCAAATTGGGAGTAATAATACTCAATTTCTGACACAGATTTTTCTTTGCTGATCATAAAAGGAAACATTGCACAAATTCTCTGAGCTTGAGATATTAAATTAGGAAAACTGGAATATCTTGAACTAATTATTTGAAATAATTATTAGAATGGTGCTCAATTAACTAAAGCTGCAAGTCTGTTTTTACTACTTTACAATACACACTAAAAACATTCTGAAATTTTTTTTTTTTTCAATGGCATCAAAGTCTTAACACCTTTTTGGTCCCAGATATATTTATTAATTGATTTTCTCCTGTGTATCTTTAATATTAGATTTGTTAATGCGATGAAGAAGATTTTTAAAATAAAAAGCGAAATCCGAAAGCCATTTAGCCACATCTCAAAGATCATTTTCTAGTTGAAGAAAGATACTATTTAGTACTATCTAGTATTTTAGTTTCCAACCTCACTTGAAGACGTGTCCTGCACTTAAACATCTTACTTTTGTGTAGTAATGCACATTAGAGTATTCAGAGTGTAATGAACAGAGGAAGCAGAAAAAGGATGTCTTGATTTGTAATGCTTTCTTGATGTAGGTACTTTCTAATTCTTAGATTTTCCATAGATTCATGAACAATTTCTTGCCCTTTAATTGTTCCTTTCAAAGAACACATGCAGATTGCTAGCTCTTCTGTGACAGAACAGTTTTCTTATAGATAATACTAATAGTATCATTCATATCACAGCACTTACATTTACTAATCTTTGAGGTTAACTGTGATTGGAAATTGAATATGTTGATTCAACTCTTGATGTTTTAGTTTAATATTCCTTTTTTTTTTAAGAAGACAAAACTTTGCAATGCTGAGTCATATATTGTTTAACAAAGTCACCATCAACAACTTTTTTATTACTTTTAACAATACCCAACAATATAACTTGCTTTCTGAGCAGTATAGAATTTTGGAAAAAGATTTTGCAGGCCAAGTCAGATTTGTGTTTTCTTTCTTCATTGGTCATGGATGCATAATAATAAATAATGTTTTTGTTTCGAAGTCATGTGTGGGTATATAGTCTTTATGAATGTCATTGTTTCTTTACAAATGAGACACACTTGTTGTTGAAATATTTCTTCAATACTATTACAAAACATGCAGTAGGCCAGGCAAAACTTTTCCACAGGTCAGACTTGACCCATGTGTCATAGTTTGCCTATCACTGATCTAATTCATTTATAAGAAAATAAAATTTATCTAGATGGTGACAGTCTAGATACAGTGGAGTTCCGATACTCCAGATATTAGTTTATTTAAAAAAAAAACAACTAAGAAAGAACATTGAATAAATTTACTATCAAAATGTATTATGTACTACTCTGTATACTTCTAGACTAGATTATACTAAGAGTGACTGAGTGGTAAAGCGCTTAGCTTGGAACCGAGGGGTCCAGTTTCGAATTCGATGAAACTTGGATTTTTAATTTTTGGATTTTTAGGGTAGCTCTAAGTCCAGCCTGCTCTATTGGGTAACTGACTGTAGCTTGGAAAGTAAAGACTACATGACACCCACAGCAACAGATGACTTTTACATCATCTGCCCCATAGATTGCAAAGTCTGAAAGGGGTACTGTACTTTCTATACTATACTAGTAACTAGATCTATATATTATAGAATCTATCTATCTATCTATCTAATTCTCTTCTTTCCTCAACAGTTTGGACGAGAAGTAAAGGAAAGATCACTCTCTTTTCTGCGGATAGTCCACGAGAAAACACAAGAGTAGTGTTCACACTACCGATGGTTGCCTGCGCGCTAGACTGTCGTTTAAATTTATCAAACCCTGCCTGCTCCCATCCCCATTTGTCCTGCAGGAGGTTTGGACTAGGAACTAATCTAGGTTATCTACTATATATATATATATATATATATGTAAATAGCAGGGCCGGACTTAACCATTCTGGGGCCCTATGCGAAACGAATTTCGCGGGGCCAAGTTTTGGTACGGAAGCAAACGAACCACTTCCAAGCGTTGTCGTAAATATAACTTGAGTAGCCACGGCTGGTTTGAAATGAACACTTCTCCTCTCAGAGCAGCAGTTTGCTGAGTAGCTGTTTTGTTTTATAATTAGATTATAGATTTTGTTGTACACTACGTTGTGTGCTAGCAAGGAAAGGTGTGTCTATACTACACAGGCTGGGAGTGTCAAACTATCAGTTTCAAACAACAGAGGCGTGTGTTCATGTAAAAGACCCCCCCCCCATCTTCTCACTAGTAATTAGATGTTCACATCTCCTCACTAGTAATGTGATGTTCACATCACCTCACTAGTAATGTGATGTTCACATCTCCTCACTAGTAATGTGATGTTCACATCTCCTCACTAGTAATGTGATGTTCACATCTCCTCACTAGTAATGTGATGTTCACATCTCCTCACTAGTAATGTGATTTAATGTGATGTTCACATCTCCTCACTAGTAATTGGATGTTCACATCTCCTCACTAGTAATGTGCTTTAATGTGATGTTCACATCTCCTCACTAGTAATGTGATTTAATGTGATGTTCGCATCTCCTCACTAGTAATGTGATTTAATGTGATGTTCACATCTCCTCACTAGTAATGTGATGTTCACATCTCCTCACTAGTAATGTGATGTTCACATCTCCTCACTAGTAATGTGATGTTCACATCTCCTCACTAGTAATGTGATGTTCACATCCCCTCCCTAGTAATGTGATTTAATGTGATGTTCACATCTCCTCACTAGTAATGTGATGTTCACATCTCCTCACTAGTATCGTGTTCAGGCTTCCGCGCGGTGTTGATGCTTGTAGATAGATCTAGTGTAGATCTACGTCTGACTGGAGGTAATGCCGAACTCAAAACTACTTCAGTAACACCGGCGAAAAGTCGAAACAATCAAAATAGGTAGTCGACGCTGATGCTGTGTTACAAATACATTTAATAACTAAGAAGGGAATCGTCCGATGTCAACTATGTCCGTAAATTCGTATCTCTATTCTACTGCTCTACACAAAGCATCCTCTTTCTAGCGTCACTAAGAGCGTTCTTGTTTTTTAAAGATCTGTCACGTCATTTGTCGCTAAGTAAAACTTTTCCCTTATTCCCGAAACAAATAACTAATTCCTAATCATGTCATAACAACTCCTCCCCCTCCCGCTAAAAAAAATTGCCAGTCAATTTTTTATCTACTGTCTTAGTCTTACATTGTGCAAGGGCCAAAATGTAGGGAAACATAAAAGACAACACAACTTGAGTCTTGATTTCGGTTTCAACTTCTTCATCATTGTCCCAAACTCAAGTTGATCTGAACACCTATTTCCCTCAACTGTCACAACGTGCTACTGTCCAATGTGATGTGCCATAGGTGACCGCAGACATAGGTGTCTAGCTATACTTTATCACATCACGTTCCAGATGTTACACCACTTTCCCTCACACGTCAGGACAGACATTTTACCTAATATGACAAATTGACATTTATCAATAATCGTTCTCCCACTATACACCTAACGTTCGTTCGGGCATTTACAAGTGTATTTTATTTCCTCTCTCCACTTACTTGTCCCAGCGCGACCTAACTCTTTACTGATGTATGATCATGATCAACAACAAGGAATAACTTCTAAAACTTACTTTCCCTTGATATCAATACCTCATCGCCTTCTAAATGCCCTATCTATTCATACCTCCATACATACAATTCATACATATTAATATTCATACATAATAAATAACTAACATGAGTCAATCTAATACTAACTAATACTACAACAACATAATACCCATCTGATTATGACTACTAGCCAAATCAATTAAGAATAAACAATTTAAATAAAATCCAACTTATTTACACTACGGTTGTATAGTGTTATGTTTCACAGGCAATCTACACGACCCATACATTTGTTCTCTCCAACTGGAGTTAACATCTCTTCTTACACCACTATAGCCCGCGTGTGTCCTTCTTCCTCTGTATGACGTGCGCTTACCGCTACCACAGTCATCGCTTCTATCATCAATGTCGGATACAGACCTGTGCCTCCTATCCGAACTCGCAATCTTCTGTTCAGACTGTTCTGCCCTACTCCAACAGTCTTTAGCGATGTGCCCATGTTTATGGCAGTTAAAACAAATTCTGTCCTTTCTAAGTTTGTTTCGCCTCATGTTGCCATACCTGTTTGTCCAACTTCTAACCTGTTTGTCAGTAGCGGCCCTGACACCTGCTACATTTCCAAGTAAAACATCTCTAGATAACCTCGGCATGGCTACCCCTTCACAATACCCTGTATACAATGGAGATCGAAGGAACACTTTGCATGCTTCGAACCTCTTAACTGCGCCGTCTGCCAATCTGACTGATTTGGTATAGCCTAAATAATCATTGGACTTAACTAATCCCCCTCTGATCGCGAGTGTACTGCTAGCTGTGTCCCGGATCACATTTACCTGTTTATTATTTATCGTGCCCGGATATAATTTAAATCTATCTTCCCCACAATCAACGTAGTTAATTTCTTCATCTGGTTCACTATCTCCATTATCCTGTTCCCTACCTTGAATGTTCCTCACAAAATTAACCCTATCTGGTGGCCGATTATCCCTCTCTTGTCTACGGTTTCCTTGATTACCTCTCCTATCACTAGTGCCACTATTATCCTGTGTATTCCCATTGCCAGCTCCATTCCCTCTATGTTTCTTACATTGGTATGCCATGTGTCCCTTTTCCTGACAGTTAAAACATGTCACATCCCTAAGGTTTCTATCACCCACTTTAGGTCTATCTATTCTCCTATCATAACTTTCCCTGCCATTGTTTTCATTTTCCCAGGATCTATCCTTTATGCCATCATAACTATCCCGACCATTGTTCCCACGTTCCCAGGACCTACCATTTCTCCTACCATAGGTGTCCCTATCACTAACATCATTCCTTCTACAATACTCCCTATCATTGCTATCATTTCCCTTTACATAATTTACCAGGTCAATAACCTTTTTGTGGTCTCTAACTGAAAATGGGTTGTTTGGATAAGCATTCTTAAAGATCCTAATAATTTCTACCAAGTCTTCAATTACCTTAGGGTTTCTTTCTTTTATAAAAGACTGTAGCTGAGGGTCGCATTTATTGAGAAAGTTATCAACCAGAATAAAGTTCCTCAACCCCTCGTAGGTGTTGTCCACATTCTCGAATCCGAGCCATTTAGTGAAGAAGTCCTTCTCTGCGTTGATAGTTGTTTGTGGATCAACCTGGCTGGATGGAGTGTTTTCGTAATACTTCTTTCGGAATGTTGCCGCGTTGTGCCCGTATGCGTTTAGCAGTTCCTTCTTTAGCACCTGATAGCTGTTTTGCATCGAGTGATCGTGGTTCTGGCAAATCGTGAGGGCTTTCCCATGCACGAAGTCCAACAAGATTTCGGACCACTCCCTCTCTTGGACATTAAACTTTGCTAGTTTAATTTCAAAGCGTTTCAGATAGTCGCCGATGTCGTCCTTGTCTTCCGCAAAAGGTTGTATTTTCTTTTTCATCCATGCGGCGCTACCATGGCTTTCTATGTTGGCACTATTGTTGCTGTTCCCTTCAATGGGCACACTTACACCAGCCTCTATCCTCATCTGCTCAACTTGAATTCTCACTTTTCTGTCCGCCTCTTCTTTCTTCTCCCTCTCGATGCGTTCCGCTTCTCTGACTTTTTCCCGTTCTACACGGTCTGCCTCTTCTTTTTCTTTTTCTCTGGCTCTTTCAGCTTCTCTGACTCGTTCCCGCTCTCTGCGATCTGCTTCTTCTTTTTCCTTTTCTCTGGCCTTTTCCGCTTCTCTAACCTTCTCTCTCTCTAGGCGTTCTGCTTCTCTAATTCTCTCCTTCTCCAAGCGCTCTGCTTCCCTAATTCTCTCCTTCTCCAAGCGCTCTGCTTCCGCCGCCACCATCTGCTGCACATAGGCAGTTAGTTCTTTGCCTCGCAGTTCTAATTCTGTTTTGGCTTCATGAATTAGCTTTTTTCTAAATTCTTCTAGGTCGTAACCTGAAGTAGTTGCCATATTCCTTATTTGTTACTTTATCCTACTTTATGGTACCTCTTATACCAACAAACAAAACCCTTGGCGTCTAACTACCAACTTAGACCAATAATCACTTCTACCCTTTCCCAGGATACACTTAGTATCCTTGATACAAGTGTGTAGGCTACACTCTGACCCGACTGAATACGATGTGCGACACACGCACCCTCAACCGACACCGTGTTACTCAACACGAGTGGCCGGTAAATAGACCAACCTGTCTATTTACAAATACTAAAATTACAACTGGGCAATCAGGCTTCACCTCGATTGTTCCCCAGATCTAGTCTAGATTACGCTAGATCTTAGTTAGTTACTTATTACCTGCTTTCACAGCCAGGAGTGTATATAACTTACACCTCATACAAATAACTATGAAAATAAACTTAAATACGATAAACACCAAACTATAGATCTAGTTCTAATGAATGAGACTTTCGTCTGACAGTAAGACTTAAGACGGGAGTATTGCAAACAATTAATACATGACGTTACTAAAAAAAATGCTTAACTAAATGATTCACACTCACATACAGGACGCATTACCAGCTAAACATATATATGGACCTCTTGCTAGATTATACCTAATTTTAAGGATATCCCCAATCCACCACGATTTAACCTGGTAGTGATAATCTAGCGAGTGGTCACTTCCCTACAGACTCTAATTATTCTAAGGAGAAAGTAGTTAAATAACACTTGACTTATCTGTCTAAGAAGCGGCGATAACTCCACAGTCAGTCTCGGGTCCACTCTTCCTACGTTAATGTCTGTCCCGGCGGCAAGGCTCACGGCGATGTCTTCCCTAGCGGTGAGACAAGAACAACGAACGTTTCGGCTCTCCAAGGTCCTTCGGCACTGGTCTGCAATGGCTCCGGTTCTTCGGTGGTACGGCGTCTGGTTCTGGTTCACGGTGATCTGTCGTCTGGCTCCGGTTCGTCGGTGGCGTAGAGTCTGGTTCCGGTTGCTGGTTCCGACGCAGGTACGGTGGTTCCAGGTGGTCGTCTGTCCAACGTGAACCTGTAACGGTCCAACTATTGGCACAGCGACAAAGTCAAAGTCCAGTGCTAAACTACCGGCTATCTGGCTATCTAACGTGTAGCACATAATTCAGCCGAGCTGTAGACCAAATTAGCACTACTATACTTAAGTGCCGTAGGCAGTACGATGTCTCCTACGTCAAAAGTTCTTTGGCGTGACCCCAACGGTCGATCTTGGCCTTGCAGAGGTGACCTTCACGTTCGTTCTCACTATGCCGGGCAGGCGATATCTCTTCAGTACGGAATCGACAGGACGATTTTCTTCCCTCCACAAAACTGTAGCCTTCTCGATACAAGCTTCAATACGATGCCACAAGTATGGGCATTTACAAATCACTATTGTAGATCTAGATCTATATTTCGTTACCTCCTAGTTCTACGAGTCCAGGATCTCACTGGCTTTCCTTCGCCGACGTGGCTGTATAATCAGGGTCTAGCTGCAGACTAGGCCGATGACGTTAACTTCTGCCTCCTCCTAACAGAGGGCTTCTATTCTTCTTGATGTTGCTGCCAGTAAGCTCCGAGTCGGGGGTCGCCACGTTGTTCAGGCTTCCGCGCGGTGTTGATGCTTGTAGATAGATCTAGTGTAGATCTACGTCTGACTGGAGGTAATGCCGAACTCAAAACTACTTCAGTAACACCGGCGAAAAGTCGAAACAATCAAAATAGGTAGTCGACGCTGATGCTGTGTTACAAATACATTTAATAACTAAGAAGGGAATCGTCCGATGTCAACTATGTCCGTAAATTCGTATCTCTATTCTACTGCTCTACACAAAGCATCCTCTTTCTAGCGTCACTAAGAGCGTTCTTGTTTTTTAAAGATCTGTCACGTCATTTGTCGCTAAGTAAAACTTTTCCCTTATTCCCGAAACAAATAACTAATTCCTAATCATGTCATAACAATCGGTAATTTTATGCTCACTACTAAGATGAACTGGTAGTATAGGAATGATTAGGAGGGGGTGCTGGTAACTCTCTTGTTATGTTTTACTTTTGAGAACTGGACATTTCTTGAAGGAATGGAGTTATTCCATTGTAACCTTTTTTGAAAAGGAGGGGGGGGGGGGTCAAAAATGCAGTACCAGTACAACTAAACTAGGCTGGTGTCATTCATTGAAGACTATTTTGTGACTTCACACATAGAGACGTTTGTGTCCTTGAACTACTCTCCTTTCCTCTGTGTCTGATCATTTGTTTCGCGTGTTCACTTCCTACAGGACCTACTTCAAAAGCCTATGCATTTAGCTTGGTGATTAAATTGTGTCGGTTAGCAGGCGAGTCGATCCGGGCACCATAAGAGTAATGTCAGTTTGTATAAATCTACATCCTTTATTGAGCGGCACGCCCAGCTAACCACTGACTAATAACACAGAGTCGTCATCTCATAAGCCTCATGGTACAATTGATCGACTTTGTCATTCAATGAATGAAATGCTTTAAGATTGATCACATTGAGCTGTCAGTGGTTAGACTAGGTCACTCAACTAATGTCCCTTACTACACGACTTTTAGACATGAAAAGACATTATTCAAGTAGTGGCATAGCAGTGAGAAGATTTTACACATAATTAAAAATATATATATAAAAGAGTTGATCGCTAAGATCAAGTGATGAATTACAGCCATTTGTATATAGGCCTACATTCGTCACCCTTACTGGACTACTTGCGCTTTGACCCACTTTACAATATTTACCTATACATTATAATTATATTTATGCGGGAGTGAACTCGTGACCTTTGTGTGTGTGTGTGTGTGTCTGTTAGAATGAATGGATACATTTATAAACAATACTGCATGTTTGCTCTCATGTGTCCGAGTTTTCTGAATGACACTGTTGATGTCTTCCGTTTTGTGTGTGTGTTTTTAAAGGATTGTCTATTTGCTTGCGCAAACATCTTAGTCTCATTCCGCACTGAGATGTAGTGCGCAAACATATATGTCTCATTCCGCACTGAGATGTAGTGCGCAAACACATATGTCTCATTCCGCACTGAGATATGAGGCTAAAAATGTTGATATTCCGAGAGTATCGTTCCTGTTCAAACCGTATAAAATGAAGTTTTCAAACGTAAACTCAGCTTTGTAAAGAATTTGAGAAGCGACTCTGGGTTCCAAGTAGGAACTTAAAGTTTAGAGACTGGCGGGTTGGAGGAAAAACAATCAAATTCAGGAAACAAAAAGAAAAATAAGAAAACCTTAATGCGTGGAGCTAGATTTCGCGCGCATTTTTGTATGTGTTCATCGTACGTGTGACCTAACTGACCCCCACACCAATCTGTACTTTCTCCTACAAGAACGTGTGACCTAACTGACCCCCCACACCAATCTTTACTTTCTCCTACAACAACGTGTGACCTAACTGACCCCCCACACCAATCTGTACTTTCTCCTACAAGAACGTGTGACCTAACTGACCCCTAAACACCAATCTGTACTTTCTCCTACAAGAACGTGTGACCTAACTGACCCCCCACACCAAGCTTTACTTTCTCCTACAAGAACGTGTGACCTAACTGACCCCCCACACCAATCTTTACTTTCTCCTACAAGAACGTGTGACCTAACTGACCCCCACACCAATCTGTACTTTCTCCTACAAGAACGTGTGACCTAACTGACCCCCACACCAATCTTTACTTTCTCCTTCAAGAACGTGTGACCTAACTGACCCCCCCCCAATCTTTACTTTCTCCTACAAGAATGTGTGACCTAACTGACCCCCACACCAATCTTTACTTTCTCCTACAAGAACGTGTGACCTAACTGACCCCCCACACCAATCTGTACTTTCTCCTACAAGAACGTGTGACCTAACTGACCCCCCACACCAATCTTTACTTTCTCCTACAAGAACGTGTGACCTAACTGACCCCCACATCAATCTTTACTTTCTCCTACAAGAACGTGTGACCTAACTGACCCCCACACCAATCTTTACTTTCTCCTACAAGAACGTGTGACCTAACTGACCCCCCATACCAATCTTTACTTTCTCCTACAAGAACGTTCTTCAATCCGAATAGAATTTCCGTCGCTACTTTCAGTCGATCTCGTGACATTCGGCCCACCCCGTTCCTTGAGTACTAAGGACGAATTTTTGGTGCAGACGCCTAACTGTTCACCAAAGACACGTTTGTTTAAGCTTGAAAGATGAATATGTTGACTATTTGTTGACTCTCACTACCAAATAAACTACCTTGGGATGATATCCGGTCAAGGCACTTAAGACATTCCGAGAATAAAATGATCTGGTTGTTCAAATGTTCTTAAAGACATAAGCATGGGTGGAGGAGGGGATACATACACGATTTTGTCCAATCCAGGTCCAATGCTTGGCCGAGACTTGTTTCACATTGGGAGATCAAATCAAACCAACATGTATTCTCGGTGGGAAGTTCTAAACACCTTGTGTCCTACAGACGAAAGAGATTTAAATGTGACGGATTGTTGTTATCCTACTCCCTTTATTTCTGTGTGGACCTATTGGTTGGAGATTGAGCTGTGTATCTCTGTAAGTAGTACACCGAATCTAGAAGTAGCAGAATAGTTTCAGGCGTATCAGGAGAACAATAGTTTCCGTGTTCGTCATGAAAATGAAAAAAAAAAAAGAAGCGCGCGCATACGTGTCAGTGTGTGTGTGTGTGTGTGTGTGTGTGTGTGTCGCATGAAGTAGATTGTATCGTACTGAACTTTAAAAAAGGTGAGAGAGATACAAAGTTTGTAGAACTGAAAGTTTCATATAGATATTCATTTTCTACATTTTTTTTGTTTACAGTAACTGTTTATTTTAGTTGCAAACAATTGTTTACTTTTCCATTATTAGTCTTCAATGTACGGGAAAACCAAAAGTTTAGGGAGGGAGCAGACCTTCCTTCATGGCGGATCCCATTAATCATGAGAGTATCTTTGGGTCATCTAGCCACGTAGTTCCTTATTCCTTTTCCCAATGTTATACCTGTGACATGTTTAGACGCTCTCCTCTGGTTAAGCCACGTCCGATCGAGGTGGATTTACTGTACATGCTACTTCATGTCTTCTTCAAATATCATTGAAATAGAATCATCCTTTTGTTGATTGTGTTTTCTGTTTCTAGGTCTAGGTAACGTAAGATTAGGTTTATAGTGTACTGTACCGGTATCTTGTTTGGTCTGTCTGTGCGAGTGTATTAATACCGAGTTCCATTTAATCAATAGACGAACAAGACCTGTATAAGAATTAGATGAACCTAGATTGACGTGAGTCAATACTTGTTAATCCAGAAACGCAACAGTGCAGTCTCAATCGCCATGTAATAGATGTTCACTCTATGAAAGCCTAAGCATCAACGAAAACTATCTCTAAGCTACAGTTTCGATTGGTGACCTCATTTATGCGCGTTCACTGTCGGTCACCTAAGGTGCGTCGCTCTAATCACTACACTATATAATTGTTCGTTTCGGTGTTTGTGTTCCTTAAATGTCATTGCCTCACACCCCCCCCCTTTTTTTTTACCTTTGTATTTTTTTTTTTTTTAGTGATTTGAAAAATTGAGTTTTTTTACGACATGGAAAACCTTTTCCGGTAAATTTGAATTGATTAGTTTTTAATCGTTTTTAAAGCTAGCCTCCTTATCACAACATTGTTAAGGTGCACAAAGAAAGCATCTAGGTGCTTAAACACTAGTCACGTGAAGTGCCAGACAGAACAGAAGAAAATCAAATAGTTTCTTGTGCTGGAGCAAATGTGGACGCAGATCTACTTCGTCAAGATGGCGACTGTTTCGAGCCTGAACGTTGCTTCCTGTTGGAAACGTTGACATAGTGTAAAGAATCTAATATAATAGAGCAGTGTTTCCCAAACTTTTAACCTATGAGTACCCCTTCTAGAATTTTCGTAATGCTGAGTACCCCTTGCCCCTCCCTCCAAAAAAAAAAGGATTTATTTGAATAACAATGAATTTTTTTTTTTGTAGGCCTACATACACTCTATCACAATGAAGTTTAGTGAGTTTATTTTTTGCATGCTTCAGAGACACATCAAATACATCCTATAAAAATGGAAACAGTTTTTCCATTGAAAAAGTGGGCGTGTCAACGGAAGTTTTAACATACCTATCCATTTTCTGATATTTGTAGAAATTCGTCTAAAAGTGTAAAATAGCGCCGTATTTGAGTGTGTATAAACTTGAAATAAATAATAAAACGGATTTAAAATGTATGATATTTTATACTAATTTATAAACCAAATGTGTATTTTACAAAGAATCAGCATAGTTAGCTATGTGCAACGAGCACCCCCTACCACACTTTGGGAAA
Organism: Biomphalaria sudanica; assembly: GCA_036873155.1. Classification (NCBI taxonomy): domain Eukaryota; kingdom Metazoa; phylum Mollusca; class Gastropoda; family Planorbidae; genus Biomphalaria; species Biomphalaria sudanica. The sequence continues at coordinate 533,062 of JAZGLO010001553.1, forward strand.
CACTGATAGAGAATAAAGGGCACTTGCGATAGGGGCGCTGTATGAAACGAGCTCATTGCACTTGACGGTAATGAAATAAAGCCCTTATCTAGTCTTTAACCACTCCACTGTTCTTCAAATAGGACCGCTCTCTCGACTTCCAAATACAGTGGTGTTAGGCGGTACAGTAGAAAAAAGAAATGAACTGGTCTCTTGGTGGGGTGCTTAGCTTTCTGTTTCGTCCTGATCGCAAATAGGGGATCAATGGGCATGAGCCTTTAGAGACAGAAAGTCAACTTCCAATACTTTCACCTAACCCAATGGAAAGGCGCCTTTTCTTTGACCTTGAGTCCTTAGAGTTGTATAATCTCAACGTAATCTTTTTATTGTGGGAGAGACCAGCTTCTCTTAAACCTCCGGGCGATCCCACCCCAACATTCTGACAAAAGGGGCGCGAAGGAATCAAAGTGATGTTGTTTTTTTCAAGGTACTAACTCTATGTCTTGTTTGCATTGTTGTTCTATTAGGACATTGATCAAGTCATTGTTACTGGTGTTTCAAACATTAAACTAATTCCATTTAGAGGCGTCGTTTCACCTTCTATCTTGGACCTATTAGAATGTAGGTCTACACCGTGTGAGGCGTCTGAAACAAGGTCGACACAACTTTTTGGTTTGAAGAAAACACTTTAGGACGTTTCCGCTAACGTGATGACGTCAGAACGGTAGAATTTCTACAAAGTTCACTGTCTATTCACCAACACCCAATCTCACTCTAGTTGGAATTTTGCACAATTACTAACCATTTTTAATTATTTGGTTTGATATCGAACAAGGGAAAGCAATTGTACTTAACAGATGTGGTTGTATAAGTTGAATTATCCCCTTTCTACTTTGAGTAGAGAATTAGGTGGTCGCTTGAAACTACAAGTAGATAGCTACTTTGAGTAGAGAATTAGGTGGTCGCTTGAAACTACAAGTAGATAGCTACTTTGAGTAGAGAATTAGGTGGTCGCTTGAAACTACAAGTAGATAGCTACTTTGAGTAGAGAATTAGGTGGTCGCTTGAAACTACAACTAGATAGCTACTTTGAGTAGAGAATTAGGTGGTCGCTTGAAACTAAAACTAGATAGCTACTTTGAGTAGAGAATTAGGTGGTCGCTTGAAACTACAACTAGATAGCTATAAAACCTTGAACCCTCCAGTTCGAATTCAAGTCGTACAACTTTGTACAAAATAAAATACATTTTAAAAAAGTGATCACGGTAACATTCACCCAGCTACCCCCTTCTTTCTCCCCCCCCCCCCAATTTTACGAAGCCAATGATTGGCTCATAGCGCACTGAGAAAGTTAAAAGCATGAAATCGCGCAAAACAAAAACAATTGGTACCGGTCAAAGTATTTCTAATCACACAGATTTATTATTGTTAATCTAAATGTATTCCAAGTTTAATTACATGACCGATCCAAACTAATTGATACTATTACACTTAATATAAGCTTTTTTTATATATGTAGTATTTTATATATATTTCTTGTTCCCATTCTGTTGACGACCTTTGCATGACAAAAACAGGCCCGCTATATGCCTTGCTTAAGACAAATATGATTTTAGACGAGCCCATTACAGACTTACCTGCGTTGTAGAAACCGACCCTTCTTTACTATCAAACATGTGTCTTCATTGGAACCACGTGACTGAAATATTTGTTTGAGTTCTTTCCGAAAAGAAGGGGAAAATGGGTGTGTGTGTGTATGGGGTGGGGGGGCTGCAGGCACGCGTACACCGCTGACACAGTTAATGAACCAAGGTGTTTGGGTATTTAGACTGGCACCTTCGATGTAGAGGTCACGATTTAGACTTAATCGTTGTGGCACTAGTCTTGTTGTCTTTGTTTCAGCATGGGGGGTAGGTTGGGAACTAGGACTTACTGGGTAGTCATGCAGTTACTAGTATAGGCAAAGGTCATTGATTAGCAGTGTTTAATTTGAAGATAGCGACCACTGACTAAAGTATCTTTCCATGGTTACTGCTGGTCTCAGGGGCGGACTGGGTATCAAAATCGGCCCGGGCATAACCATATAAACGGCCCACAAATGGCATGTCAAATATTTTCGGTGTGTGTGGGATTCTGACCCCACTCCGCAATGTATATATATATAGAACATTCTGAACACGTTATTTCTCCCACTTCCCAGTGGAAACTTGACACAACTATTTCTTGTTCCTAACAAAACACGAATCAAATAAAAAAATAATTAACCAGTCAGCTAATTAAATTGTGGTAATTAATTCATTTAGTTTTGTATCGAAAAGGGGAAATGAATCTTACTGTATTAAGAAATGTGGTTGTAAAGATGGTGTTCTTCCACTTACATGAGCTATTTTTTTAAAAAGTATTTTTTTTATTTTGCTTGTTTAAGTCTTGTAAACAAAATTGACAAACATAGTCTTACATATTTGTATCTATGTATTTTTCATAGGATCACAGTTCATTATTCAAATGTTCATTTTAACATCCTGTTCTTGTCTAAACATTCTTCTGTCTTGTCCTACCCCTCAGCCCCCCCCCCCCCCAACTTTCTAGAAAGTTGTCAACACATTATTTATATCTATACAAACTTAACAAAGGTGTGTGGGTTGAGGGGGTGCTGCTGCCACTGTGTACATTTGTGAAAGTTGACCAAGTTAAGTACATGTCTCGAGTGTTCTCATTCAGTCATGGCTCTGATCGGATGTCTTCTTTGGGATCAGAGCTCTCTGGAGCACGCGCAGTGAAGTCAGTTTGGGGGTAAGTTTGTATTTATGTGTAGTTTGTCTCTGGTGCCAGATCAATAGGTGAACTCTTGGTCTGTCAGGCATGGTAGTAGAAATGTCGTAACCTTGAACTTGGCACATTATCTTGTCTACTTAAGCCTATGCTTTCTTTTCACTTCTGACTGTAGCTTTTACAAAAACAACAAACACTTCAAAGTTTTTATTGTCAAATATCTTGAACACTTCCTAGATCAGGTGTGTGTTTGTGTGTTGTCAAACGTAACATCAAAATGTTTCTACTTTCTTTATGGACTATGATGATGTGATAAATACACAAACATTAGACAGACATTAAACATTATAGACCTAATCCTATTTACTGCTGGTACATCGCATTCTGACAACAATGAACCAATACAACCACCAGTCTTGACAAAAGCAATATTGTGCTGTATCAAAACCTGCTTTACGATACCGGTGTTATCTGTACAGTGGACGTTGGTGACCCACTGCTATTCTTTAGTCATATCTTATTGTTTTGTTTTGACTGGATCTTACTTTCATAAGCGCTTGCATCTAACAGCTATTATCTCAGTCATGCTACTCGTTACATCCTGGGTCTTCTGTCAATGTTTTCTCTAGTGCAAGATCTGCTGTCAATGTTTTCTGTACTGTGAGATGTTCAATTGAGACCCGTAAGCCATATTCTCTACTTTGACTAGATGCTCTAACCGTGTACGTATGTTTGACGCAGTGCCTCGCCACTGTAACGCCTCTTAGTTTTTGTTTACTATCTGTCAAATCAAACAACTTATTATCTGTGTCTTTCCCCCCCCCACCCTGAGCAGTCTCCGACTTTCTTGTGTAATGTCTATCTCAAGCTGGTTACACTGTCGTTTGATAGGGTTTATCTGTATTGTCACGTGATCAACACCGGTGTGTTCCGTTCATTTTGACCCTTTAAAGAGAGACAGGGGTAAGTCACGGGTGAAAAGAGTTGGGGGGGGGGGACGCTGATCCCCTAGAAAGAAATGATTGTCAATGTTGCTGTCAACTTGATTCCAACAATGGTGATAGCGTTTGTACAGTTTACTGATGGCCCACGTTTGAAGACCATAGATCTACCTAGATGTTTCCGACTAACCTGTCACCCACTGGCGGATCCAGGGTTGGGTGTGACTTTTTTTTGTGTAGATAACAGCTGATAAAGCACATAGAAACACGCATACACAGTAATTGCTGCTTTTGTTTACGACTTTGTTTCTCTGCGTCCATGCCTACTACATGTGTGATAATGTAGATGTGAACTGTTGAGATAACTCCTGTGATCATGCGTTGAAAGGCAGGCAGTTGACCATCAACTAATGATAGAGATACGTGACTTGTGAAGGGCAAGGCCAAGTGCGCATTTCTCTGGGAAAAAAAAAAGATTTTGGAAGAACAGGGTAGAAGCCCATTGTTATTGTTATTTGTTTTTTGAATTATCTTGATTTAAGTCTGACGTCAATGTGTGATTGAAACAAAAACAAACAACAACACTTTCTAACTTGACTGACGAACTAACATGCAAATAAACTCAAACATTGACATTACTTGTCTCTTCTCCAGAGAATGTTTCACAGAGTACTGGTATCTCCCTTTCCAAAATAATTGAAACTTTGACATTGTTTACATTAAAGTTCTACAGTCTGCAAAGTGTACAAAAGCACAGAGACTCAGCCAAAAAGAGACTCCAAAAGAAACAGATTTGTTTTTGTTTAGCTTGACATTAAATATAACACTGCAGGAATGGGGCCTCCATTGGCAAATTTGAACAGTGCCTCAACATTCCAATGCTCTTGCTACTAGATCTAGACTCTTGTTGGTATTAAATAGTAGATCTTTTATTGTTTACTATTGCACACTTACAATACTAAACTGATACACTTCACAAATTGGTGCATGCTGTATTGACATTGTCTTTAGCAACATAAGTTGAAAGAGATCACTTAACTCTTTCTCTTCGTAATTATTTACCACATTCTGGTGGAATCAACGCTGGTATCGTCAGTTAGGAGAGAAAGAGTTAATAGATGCTTTTTCTCCCAACTACAGGACTGTTTTGGTTTCTAAGTTGAAGGATGGCTGCCTGGTTGTTTTGTATGGTCTAAGGCTCAAACTCTGCCTGTTGCAATTCACTGCCATCCTGCTGGGGGTTAAGGCTGGGTTATAATTTCTTGGATTCTGAAGAAACATAGGAAATGTGTATAACATAAGCAAAATGAAGTATATCACTGGTTGTAAAATTGTCTAACAAATTATATTACTTATATAAACGAAATAAAGTCTGGTTGTAAAATTGCTTAACTGATTATGTAGGCAAGTTGATTTGAAATGTTTAAATGCAAGCAGGAAGATTATTATAGGATGAAAAAACAATTCTTTTATATATTCTACTATTTTGCTGGAATAAACATTATATAAATCACTAAACATTATTTCCTTTGTTGTTGTAGTGATCTATCTAGTCTGAGGAATCCTAGACATTTTCAAATCCAGAAGTAGTCCACACATCATAGCAAGATGAATCATGATCACATGAACATGGCCACAACCACAATGGGGCCTCACAACCATCCCATGAACACTACAATGAACCATAACCAACACAACATGCCTGGAATGGATCACTCAGGCATGGACCACTCCAGCATGGAGCACAGCATGCATGGCATGAATATGAACATGTCAATGGATATGAAGGTAGTTTTGTTATTAATGAAAACAAAAATGAATTTAATGATGTTTTTTTTTTGTAAAAAAGTTTTTTCTCTTCAACCCATGTACTTTAGCAGGGCTCTAAGCTATGTCTAATTCCATTGAAATATAAGGAAAGTTCAATATCATCATTAGGTATTTGGAGGATGTGTTGATTTAAAATAGCTAATAATAACATGTGTTAATAAACCAGCATTTCCTAATTGAAATAATATCTATTAAATAAAGCTACTCTATTTTGTATACATACTAGTACTATCTTTCAGTCTGAATAGTAAGTTAGATTACTCTGATATGTCATAATTTCTAATCCACACTAAATTCTCTGCCCTTGGATGTAATATTTAAATTCGTTATCTGGTTAGATTAATAATAAATTTTACAATTAAAAAATTCTTTTTAATAACATAAACAGGTATCTTTTTAAGAAGTTGGACTTCCACCATTTTTTATTATGATTCACAATTGCCCATTCTTTAACTACTTAAAAAAATTTTTTTAACCTCACATGAGTTTTAGGTTCATGAATATGAAGTTGAGTGCACACATCTAGTAGTCTATATCTAATGGATTCAGTTTCAACTCATAATACTATAGTGTTGTAGTGAATGAAAACTAAAATACTCAGAAAGACATGGGTTGGGTTGCCTGAATCAGCCAGGAAAATTATGACTTAGTAGAGATAAGTTACATAAAGAATGCTCTTACTTTGGACTAAGCATTTGCATTGACTTCTCCAGATGTACTTCCACACTGGCATCATGGAGTATGTTTTGTTTGAAAGTTGTATGACATCAACTGCTGGAGGTGAGTGTTTTGTGTTTTTTATCTGTTAAGTTGAATCAAGTTTTTCAACGTGTGGCTCTTGAAACAGTTGTTACTTCTTAACCTTTTAAATCATGTCATTTTATTATTCAAATGATCAACCCAAACAACACACAGTGCTACATTCCGTCCTGCAGTGTTCTTTTAGGCTTTTTTTCACTAAAGCTCTGATATAAGCTATAGCTGTTTTATGAATGAAGGCAGCCTACTAAAGGATCATTTAAACCGAAATCTACATAGAAATTGGACTGCTCCCATTATGATAGACATCATTATTAACAATCTGTTTTGATTACTGAATAAATGGCAATAGACTGATATGATATAACATTGAACAATTCTGGAAGCCTCTTTCTGGAGGTGCAGCTGCTAAAAAATACACGTCTGCATTCAACTCTTAGTCAGCAATTTACTAAAGAAAAGTTATTTTTAAAAATTGCATAAAGTAATTCTAAGCTGAAAAAAAAAATAACTTTGTTGATCTTTATTAATATTTCTTTTTATTTGAAAATATGTCATGGGTGTTGAAGTAAGTAACTTTAAAGCTGGATTATATTCAGAAAGATGCATCCCTTTGTAATTGAAAACATGACCCTTGGCAAATATTCTCCGTCTTAAGTTAATCTACTGGTACTTAAATGAATTTCTGAATGATAAAGAGTTCTCTTTCTTTCAGGAATGGTGGGTGCTTGCTTTATCATATTTTTTGTAGCTGTTCTCTATGAAGGCCTGAAGTATTTGAGAGAAGTACTTTTACAGCGTACAATGATTCCAGCATCATATGCTGAGGCCAGGCTCCCAGCAGGATCTAGTACAGAACAAATGGTCATGCATGTAGGCCCATCAGTTATGTAAGTCTTTAGGAAAAGTTCATTTTCATTATTGTAATTTTAATACCAGTACTATCCAATATGTTCCATAGTATTAATGGAGAAATACTTTTACTTGAATGATAAACTTAGTCAACTGATATTTGAAACTAATCACTTTGTAAAAATTAATAAAGGATGAACTTGATTGAAGTGACACAAAAGCTAACATTCACAATGACCTTCAACTCTTTCTCAGAAAATATAATTTTTGGTACTGAATTAAACTGAAAGGCATGATTTTTTTTTTAATGGCATAAATTAATTTCTATTAAATCAAAAATTATTTATAAGAATTACGAATGGAAAAAAAATTTAAATGGTATAACTCTCAAGAAAATGTATCAAATTTAATCACTGTGCTATAAACATGTCATTCACTGTAAAAACAAATTTAAAGGGAAAAAAAATCAGGTTGTTTTAAAATTTTATGCAAAGGAAAAAATTTTGTAGAAAAAATGAAACAAAGTTTTGAAGCATTAATTGAAATGATGGGTTCAAATCAACAATGGCCATTGCATAAGAGAGCAATAGTTAATCTGGTTTTTATTTGAGGGACTTTTCTTGGAGGAAATAATGGAGAAAGTAAAAAGCATAAGAAAGCTAACTAGAAAGTGATAAAAAAAGAAAACCCAGGAATACTGAAAAGAATATCCAGAAATACTGAAAAGTGTAGCTGATTAAGGGCAGGCTACTCAATTAAAATTGGATGGAGGAAGAGAGAAAAGTTTAAGAAAGCTAAATAGAAAACTCTTTGAGTGATAGAGGAAACTCTGAAGAATAACTTGGATTAATTGAAACAGGTCAGGATTTTTTTTCTAATTTAGAAAAAGTGAGGCTTTAAATTTGAAAAAAAAAAATAATTAAAAAATCACTTAAAAAATATTTATCAGATTGAACTGCATGATTTACTTTTATACCTTTGACCTCACAAACTTAATTGTTTGTACTCTCATTAAAGTGACAGTGATTACATTCAATATTTGTTTGTTTATTTTTCCAGGAACAGAATGTTGTCCACGGGTCATTTCCTGCAGACATTTCTTCATATTGTCCAAGTTTTCATCTCCTACTGTCTGATGTTGGTCTTCATGACCTACAATGTGTGGTTGTGTCTTGCTGTCATACTTGGTGCTGGCCTGGGTTACTTTCTCTTTGGTTGGAAGCGTGCTGTGGTTGTGGACTCTAACGAACATTGTCACTGATTTTGTTGTTGTTGATGTCAACATTCTTTTAGAAAAAAAATTTACCAAAAGATGCAGCTGAATGTTAAAAACAAATAAATAATTTTGTAGCATTGTGAACAATGATTATTTAAATATTGTTATTTTATGAATGGAGATTAAAAAAAAAAATGCAGGTTGATATTCACTATAGCTTTATGGATTTATTTGTTGCAACTTGTCAATCCAAACCAACAATTGCATTCTACTTCTGGTCTATCTAATGTGAATGTATAATGATTTTCTTATCAGTCTAATACTGATTGATCTATCACTTGGACCAGTTGTTTTTGACAAGATAGAAGGGGGGGGGGGGGGAGGGAAGGAGTGGGTTGCTGTGTATTTTACAGTGGGATGTACAGTTTGTTGAGTGGTTTAGTTCTAATAACAAGGAGAATTAATTAGAGAATTTTTTTTTTATTTAATTCACTAAAATGTTTATACATACATAGATATTATGTACTTGAATATGTATCATTGCTGACTTGTTGCCTTTATATTGAGCGTAATCATCAAATTATAAGAACTCAAAGAAATATGTTTATTTTTCTAAATGTTTCGCACATTAAGATTTTATTGATAAAGTGTTTTTATTTTCACTGTGTACAATTTCAGAAATTCACTAAGACTTTGTGGTATTTTCATTTGTAGTGTTACAAAACTATGTAGAACCATACCAAGCAACTATTGATGGACTATGTTTGCATAAATAGAAAATGCAGCAAAACACAATTTTACTTTTAATCTTTTAAATTGTCAAACATTTAAAACTTTATAATCTTCATTTTGGGCTGTGATATTGGCTAATATTAACTCATGAAACATTGGAGTCTTGCTGTCCTTGATCCCTCACCATAAAAGTCACTAGAAACCATTTTATTTGACTGACAAATGTGTCCTCTAATAAAGTTTTTATCTTTACAAACCTACAGAGAAGAGTTTCTGAAACAGAGAGTTGACAAAAACCAATTTCAAATTGTAGACCTTAGGGTTAGGGCCAGTGTTTCCCAAGCTTTGTCTTGAACACAACTCTTTGCACATTTTGAGAATCTAGCGGAGCACTTGGCTTTTTTTTTAGAGAGATTAATTCACATGGTGGCCTACTAGTTAATTATTCCATTAGTTTTGTGGAACACCCATTTAGGCCTCGCAGAGCACTAGGGTTTCACAGAACAGTTTGGGAAACACTGTTGTATTGTTGGCTCAGGAACTACAGATCTATGAATTGTGTTAAGTTCTATAAGTACAATGTTCCTTGACCCAGAAACTCACAAAAACTAGTAAAGTCTTCATTCAAATAAATAAGTAGGCAGAGTGTTAAACTATTATTTAAAGAAATACATTTGAACACATCTAAACAAGATTTGTTTTCATTGGTGGCAGAGATTTCACTATCACCAAAAAGAGGCACCAGTTAGTAAAATGTGGGTGGCTAGTCAACTTATTTGCATGTCATGAGCATAATATTTATATTTAGAACATGTGTGTTTATTATTTCTATGTACTTGTTGAACTTTGACTTCCCTTCCAGGCAAAAATAATACTTTAATGGATTAAACAACTTTTTGTTTTTGTGGTTCAGTTTTATTGATAGTTTTGTGTGTGTGTGTGTTATTTTAGCATGATCTACTTCCAGGCTCTTCCCAGTGCTGAACCATTAGAGCAACATCTATTAATAGCAAGGTTATTTAATGTGTTGACATATTAGAAGAGAATTTCTGATATATAGATAGATATTTATATTTACTAAAATGAAATTTGAGATTAAATGTACATTTCATGTGAACAATATATAAACAATGTAATGACAAGTTGAACACAAGTTGCTACATACACTATTAAAAGCAAATAATTATGGTAGTCTTTTTAAGGCCACAGCTTATTCTTTCATTAGGTCATAGCTCAAAGACTGATTTGTTTGTTTATGAATATTTTCAGCCTAATCAATTTCTTTATTACTGTTGGACTTAATTATGTACAATAATTAAGAATAAAAATTAAAGGCACTACAAATTTCTGAAAACATTTATATACCTGTATTCAAATCTCATTGAAGGCTAGGCGTACTTAATTTATTTAGTTTGCTATTTAAAATGGGCAGTACAGAAAAGGATCAGATATCCCTCATACATTACATGTCCATCAAATGTTGAGGACCAAATAAAAGAGTATGAATAAGCAAACATACCTCCAATAATAATACTTATCTGAATATTATAAAACCATATAAATATGTACAGACTATAAGGCACATTCTTGGCAGACGATATCACAGTTATTTAATCCCATCAATAAGTAGTTGACATCAAATCATAACACTAATCGTGTCTGAGGGCAGTCAGGAATGTCTTTAGAAAAATAAAATCTTGTTCTTTGTGTTGAAAACAAAATGTTTACGCTAGTGGGGTAGAGGAGGGAGCCTTGCACTGCAACTAACAGAATATAAGAAAACAAAACAATAATGTCTTCTACATTGTACTTCTTTCTGGAGACCAGTTTGATGGCTAGACATTGAAAACAAAACATTCAATAGACTGGAAGTCGGCAAACACAGCTTTGTTAATACAATAATAATGTTTGTATAATAAATAGGCTCGTCTTCGAGATGTGCAGCATTTCCCGTGGCTAGACTTGTCTAGCTGGGTAGGAATGAACACCTTTCGGCTATCTGTATATTGTAAGTCACAGAGCTATGTGTGCACAAAGCATTGAAACTGGTGACTGGTCAAGAACAAGAAAAAAATCAGTTGCTCCCATATTCTAGCCGGCTTCTTATCAGAACAGCTGACATAACTTCTTATCGATGACAGATCAGCTGACATAACTTCTTATCGATGACAGATCAGCTGACAATACTTTTCATCGATGACAGATCAGCTGATATAGCGTATGGAAACAGAATCCCTTGTTACTGTTAGCTACCCTTCTAATACTCACAGGCAAATTTAATTTGCCTAGACATATTTTATTCTTGGAAATAGTAGCTATCTTGTATGCTGACATCAAATATACATTTTTAATACCACTCTGACAGCAACAAATACGCTTCTATTCCCAATGCTTGGCATATGTCGACATACAGTTACAAACTATAATTTAAAAACTTTACAAACTATAATTAACGCTTTTTTTTTCAGAGCTCACAATTTAAGACACACGGAGGACTAAAATCCATTCCAGGTTTACCTTACTAACATCATACTACATCATCTAATGATACAAGATCACTTGTAGATGGACAATACACTTGTAGTTAAGACAACTATCTCAGAAAAGGATTCAAAATAATCTAACACTTGATCCACTATCTATCTTCCTTAAGGAACAACAGTGCAAGAGTTCCTGTAGAATGAGCAGAACCAAAGATTAAATACTGGTAGCTGATTAAACATTTCAAATAATGTCTTAATTATCCCTTAATCTGTGTCATAAGCTTGTTTTGACAAGGCTCATATCAACTCTGGTAAAACGTTTGTACGCGTTATTTCTCCCACACCCAAATCTCGGATCAAGCTAAACATTTTGCAGTTATTTCTTTTATCAACAAAAATCAATTTAAGAAAAATAACCAACTAGTTAATTAACTATTGGTAATTAATTTTTTTTTTGGTATCTCGAACAAGGGAGAGAAATTGTACCTGACTCATAATGTAGCTTCATTGTAGTATAAGTTGAATTAGTCCCCTTTATACTTGTAGAGAGAAAAGTTTGAGACTAACAATAAATAACTATCAAACCTTCTATTTTCTTAACACTTCCCTGAAGGGGATGCTGGGAATTTTTATTTTCAACTTGACGACATTCATTTGAATGAGTAGATTAATTGGAAAAGTTAAGAAAATCATTTGTAGTGCTACTTAAATGAGACATAAGTAACTCCGCCAGGGATGGTCCCTAGCCCAGGTACAGAAACAGCAAATCAACAGAAGTCATGGACCTGATAGAAAATGGACCTCCAGCTGAAGGTGAAAGCAAGTCATTAAGAAACCGATAGGCCGAAGACCATCGCCTTCACCACCAAGTCAAGATAGACTGGTTCTGGGCAGAAGCGAGTCAAGATGGACTGATACTGGGCAGAAGCGAGTCAAGATGGACTGATACTGGGCAGAAGCGCGTCAAGATGGACTGATACTGGGCAGAAGCGAGTCAAGATGGACTGGTACTGGGCAGAAGCGAGTCAAGATGGACTGATACTGGGCAGAAGCGCGTCAATATGGACTGATACTGGGCAGAAGCGCGTCAAGATGGACTGGTTCTGGGCAGAAGCGAGTCAAGATGGACTGATACTGGGCAGAAGCGAGTCAAGATGGACTGATACTGGGCAGAAGAGCGTCAAGATGGACTGATACTGGGCAGAAGCGCGTCAAGATGGACTGATACTGGGCAGAAGCGCGTCAAGATGGACTGATACTGGGCAGAAGCGACTGACTTCTTGCTTCTTTATTTGCAGGACATGATCAGGAGAGAATACAACATCAACGACTGCACTGGCCCTACCATTGATAGATTTTCTATTCTAGATAGAGTGGAATGGAGAAAGATTGTAGACAGATCGTATTGGGTGTCCCAACGCTCAAAAAGACTAAGGGATAAATGAAGGTGAGTTTGTGTGAGGGGATGCTCACCATATCATGGCATATGTTAAGACATGTATTTAGCCAATCAGTCTACACGCTGCTCTCTTCATTCATAGGAAATACACATAAACACAATTTTAGAACCCAATTCCTGTTACAATGTTTTCTCGGGGTTTTCTCTGAATGATTTTTTAGAATATTTGGAATGTAACGTTTTGTTTCAGAATATAGACTTACCTAAAAAGTTACAAATGGATATACTGAAGAACAACCAAAACCATCCAAAGTTGATGAGAAGAAGTTTTGTGATTGGCGGTGAAATGATATTTAGTACAATCTGTGGACACGATCACAAAACAGTTAAACAGCATTGCCCCAGTCATGGAAGAATCAAGAGCTTTCGTAAGGAGGGGTGAATTTATTTTTCATAGAAACGTTCATAGATATACTTATGTGTATGTGTGCGTGTTCCCTTAGCGTCTTGTAGGTTTCCACGTTCCATCTCAGTTGATGATATTTACGTGTTATAATAAATCCCTATAAATATCTAGGCCAGGACCTAAGTCACAAGAGATGGACAATAATTTAATGGTTCATTTGTGGCACCTAAAAGTGGTTCCAGCGTCGCACATTTGTGAGTTGCTTCCCTTGAGTAATGACTTGTGCACACTTACCTCCCTTATTTCAAAACGTTAACATATGACTAAAGACGTGTTGTTACGCCCTTAATTTAACCTTAAAAAAATTGCACACGTCTTAGAAAACTTCCAAAATGCAATAGTGCAGCAATATTGTTACCGTAAGAATCATATCAGATGAAAGCAGCAACTTATGTAGATAATAATCAACATAATAAGTAAGATAATAAGAAACTTCTCTCCTTCAAGTCAAGGACGGGTTCAGTAGTTTAGGAAGTCTAGTTTTTAAAAAGTTATTCTATTTCTATTCTTCTTGTTCAACAATCTCTCACCTGAGAAGATAAAATAAGACCATAGTTGGTGGCATAATGTTTCTCTCCAAAGCACCGAAGGGCAGCCAAGGGAAAGAGAATGAACGCTCCTGTGAAGACTACAGAGATCAGGATGACCCAAAACATGTAGAGTGCAGGGCTGATGAAGAGAGTAAAATACCAGAAGACTGTGGCTACTGTGGTGCAGGCCGTGAATACAAGGAGAGTTGCCTGAAATCAAACAAAGAACTGATGGTTAAGAAACGAAATAAAATGTTACAAATATAATTAAGTCACAAACAAAAACAAAACAGAACCGTAACTTACAAATACATAAACAAAACCTAATAGAATACACAGAAAGACATAAAGATAAAAGCACATTTTTTAATTCTACAAACGAGGACAAATATGTATAAGTTCTCTTTCTTCCCTAGTGCCATTAGAGAATGGGTTGCCTGAATAAGGCAGCAGAGTTGAAGTCATTGATTAACATTTATG